>CADDXX010000157.1:252346-278888 GCA_902810485.1 Alauda arvensis | reverse complement strand
AWATRTTAAGTCTTTTCAAGCTGTTAGYTGTGTTTCTTCTCAGAGTATGGGAGCAAGTTGTTTACGTGCTTATGATATCTTTGTTCCCAGGCAAGTGGAATTTGGCATCAAAATATTAAAGGGATAGTTTTCCATATTTAAAAAATTCTGGGATTTATTATTATAAATCATTTTGGCTTCAATGTTCTAAGAGGGTTTTTTTATTAGTATTTTATGGAAGGTAGACATACCAATTAGGTGCTATAATTTTTTGCTTGTACAAGAAACTCTGTTTTGTTAATATCATGTGGTATGAAGACTCATCTATAGGAGCTTCTTGATGTTTGGATTATTTGAAAAGGTAAAAAACCAGTTGTTTTGTCAAACTTATGAATTACCAGGTTATTCAGAGAGGCTCTAAAAGAGCTTCCAAAGAATGTAAAAATTGTGTTTTTATGAAAACCAAGTATTTTTTTTTTGACACAACTATACATTTTACAACTGTGCTTTATCACTCCAAAGTTCAAATCCTCCCAGGGATTTTCATATGTCTACAAATACACTAATCGATCAGGAATCAGGGACTCTCCAGTGTTGTGGTGTGGCATCTCTGGTCACTGTAGCATGTTTCACTTCCCAGACTGTCCCTTACAGCCAAACACAGTGCCACACCACAAGTAGGATGTTTTTTGTCTGTATTCGATGTGTAAACCTTCTGGTTGTGCAAAGCAGTTCTGAAGTCAAGTCTCCTGAGCCACTGAGTTCAGGAACAGACTGTGATGTTYAGATGTTAGATGTTTAGACATAAGATATTTAATTCAGGCTTGTTTAACACACAGTAACTAAAGAATTAAAAATCTGTTTTGTTTGTTTTTCTGGTTGGTTGGTTGGGGTTTTTTCCCTTTCACAAGATTGCGGAATAAAAGGACTTGAAAAACTTTACATAGGTACAAATAAAGAACAATTAAAGCCCAACCTGTATTTGAATAAATATCTAGATTAGCTCTGTTTTTTCATCTCACCTTTTTTTTTTTCCCAACCTTGTGATGTCAGGTCTCTCCCATTGAAAGGAGTTGCAGTTTGGAGGATCYGTGCTTTTTAATCTATACTTTGCATTTCTTTCATTTAGGGGGGTTACTTCCTTTCTTCTCTTATGAGAATGGCTCAGTCTTTAAAATTACAAGAAATCGGTTTCAAATTCAGTTCTTTGCACTTAGCARTGGAAGCATTAATATCCATTGGGCATTTGTAGATGCAGCTGTCACCTATCCAAGTGGGTTAACAACTAGGCAAGCCAAAAATGTGTCATGATTTTTAATAGGCCTGGACAGTTTTCAGCATCAAACAGCTCTGTGTATTTCTGACAATTCTGTTGCACATAAAGATGGATATTGCCAGTCATGCCCAATACAGCCATAGAAATGGGATTAAGACAAGCATCCCATTACTGGCTGTCTTCAGGATGTGATGATTGGTCACCAGTCATTTTGGGGTAGTACCARGCCTGATGTTCTGACTGATTTCTTGAGTGAWATGGCACTACATTTACTGCAATTTTTCATTTTAAAACCACTTTCCTTAAATTATATTGCTGACATTTTGGGGCTTAAAAGTTGTAGCTTTTGCTGTTCTTTGATAATTTGAAATGCTAATATGTTCAAAGTATGCACTTAGAAATATCTTCCATATATATATATATATATCCTAAAGTATAATTAACAGTATGATTTTTTATGTAAATGATGGAGTGTAATATTGGGAAATGTAGGCCATTCAGGGAATAACTTTTTAAAACTTTTAAACATTTCACTAGTTAAAGTTTCTAATTCATACATTCTTGGGTATATTGGTTTACTGACCAGCAGTGTTTAGCCCTCTTTATACTAATCAGAATGGAAAAAAATACTCAAATAACATAAATCATGATGCTTCTTTGTTGCTGGAGTTGTTGTTTATGCATTAAAGACTTTGAGACAGAAAAACACAAAGTACCCCATTCACAGAAAATGGTAAAGTTTATCAAATCTCTTCGTACTCAGAACTGCTACCTTACTGCTTATTCTGTGTATCCATGCTCTAAAAAATAACATCATGAGGCCAATTTTGGTTTACCTATATATACATATGTATGTATAATTTTTCCCCCTCTGCACATCATCTCGTTTTTCTGTAATTTGAATAAGGTAAACATAAATTAAACCAGCMCCGAGCACTGTCTGAGCAAAGGCTGACTTTCTGAGATGGAGCCCCTATTGAAAACTTTCCTTAGACWGAGAGAGATTTCTGGGAGAACGTGATAACTAGAAACAAAGTTAAAACTGCAGTTACAAAACCCAAGGTCTTAGTTAAAACTATTTTTAACTGTACAATTAATTAGGATTTAAATTTAAGATTTAAATACTACCAGTATGAGCAGATATATATATATATAAAGAAAATGTTCAGTTCAATAGAATAATGCTGAACAACATTTGAAGGCCTCCTTTTCACCYGGCTTTTCTTTGGCTTCTGTCTATGTACAAGTCCATTAGTTTTGTCACTCATGTAGCAGCAACATCTGCTTCTGTGTGCGAGGAGGAGATTGTGGCCTTGTCTGCCTTCAGAGAGGGCTCAAGTTTCCTTTGTACTGGGTAGTGAATAGGAGTGCTTTAAAAAAAAGAATGACATCATCAACTTCTCTAATAAATACTGCAATTGAGGTGGGCATTGACAATCTTTTTGAAATTTAGATATTCTATGATTTTGATATGTAATTGTGTTGTAGATGAGACTTCTGAATCTCAGGTTTGCAGCAGTGGAGCAGCTGACTGTATTGTGATGAAAAGTGGATTTTCACGGTGCAGTATTCAACTCTTTCAGTACGAATGATAAAAGCTTGAATTTGARTGGTAGGATGGAAACTTGAAGTTTTCAGAAGAAAAATAAAGGTCTTTTAATTCTTAATAGTCTTTAATTAGAATTCTTGAATAATTTATTTACACAGTACACTTCTAATGCAGTACACTTCTAACTAAAACTAATATTATTCAAGCTATCATTATAATTTGCTGTTTTTCTTATGTTTGTTATACAATCAGTGAGTTAGAAACCAGCCTTGATTTCTTCCTRAAGGGTTTGAAGTTCCATTAGTTGGTTGCTTAAAGTAACTATAAATGTTTAAAAATGCCTGCTATCAAATATGTATGGGAATATAGGCTTTTTTTTTTTCATTTTAAACTTGTTGAACTGAGGTTGCATCTAAACGCACAACTGCTTTCAAAATTACAGTTGATAAATTTCCTCCTCATGACTTCTATGGGATATTTTACACTATTTCATCAATGTAGAAATGAAATATTTAAGTAGTGATTTCTTCAGTAAAAAAGTGCTATAGAAAATTGAAACTTTCTGTGTATACATAGGTCAATGGAATGCTCTGAAGGAGCAATAAACATGTCTTAACTGATGAGCTTTCAAATGAGTAAATTATTCTTTCATGTAAAGACAAACATAGATAAGACATAAATAGAAGTAAAGTGGAAAATATGGAATTTGGGGTGGGAGGAGAAGAAAGGTGTCAAAATAAAATATCAATAAACAATCAAAATAGCAATAAAAATAAAATAATTTTTATCTAAACTAAAAAATAGCTAAGACCTTTCAAAACTGAACTTAGGCAACATTATTTATTAAAAAAATGAAAAGCAAGGACAAATTTTGTTTTTAGTATATTTACAGTGTGTTTTAGAAAGAAGTCTTGAAATGGATTTAAATTACAGAAGCAGAGACTTGAGACACTCAAYCTTAACTCAGCCTTGTAGTGACACCAGGAGGAAAAAGAAAATCTTTATCTTCTAAAATCACTTTTCTCCAAGCTAGTWCCTTGGTCACTAAAAGGCTTTTATCATGTCTTCATGATTAATGCATAGGATCAGTCACAGGAGCAGGCTGATGCCTCTCATGTCTGTTCTTCCATGTCTGGAAATCCTTTACATCAATCTTAACTAGTTTTTCATATTCATGTACTACTTTGTTTGACTGATGTTTTTATATTGTCTTAATAGCTTACCTTTTGAATTATTGGTAATTGCAATGAAACCTTAAGTCTAGAAATATCTTTGTATAATGCTGCTCAGATAACATTAGTGCTTCATTTCCTAAGACACAGAAGTGGCCAAATGGTATTTATCTGGCCATCTTTGTCAGTACTGTTCAAGGCACTCTAAAATTTTTTCCTCCTATACAATGTGAGCCTCATATGCTTTACCCTTCTGTTTTTGTCTTCTAAAATTGGTTAGATGAGTGTGCTTCCCTGTTTTTCTCTGTCTCTTGTCTGAGCAGGTAGAAGTTTTCAGTCACTAAAGGTTTTCTAGGATTTTGTTCGTCAGATCTCATAAGAGGAAGTAAGACTTTTGGGGGCCTTTTTTAGTTGCWGCTAGAAATACTTGAATTAGAGGAGATTAAAACCTCAAAGCAGGAGCACAGAGTAAAGAGGCTGGGTGGTTTTCTGTCTGTTCTGCAGTTGTGAGGACCCAGAACTCTTTGTTGTGTTTTACCTTCTCCCACATCATCCTGAGGTCTCTGCTCTTGCCTTCTGCAGGATCCTTTGGCACTTCATAGCCACTGATACCTTAACAAAGCACAGTGCAGGAGAGGCTTTGGAGGAGAAATAGGAACATTGGTTCAAATAGAATAATATGTAAATGCATGTGAGATAGTATATAGGTAAAATATCAGATAAATGTCTGGTCCTGGGCACAGTATAAAAMCCTGCTTCTAAATGTATTCTTTTTAAGGTTATGGTTGTTTTGGGGCATGCTGTCTGCTGATCTGCTGTGTGCTTGCCTATTGTTTTTCAAATAGTTTGCTGTTTAGATTGTATTTATGTAAAGTTCTGCTTCTGGGTAATGCTCTGCTTCTGAGTGCACATTTGGATATGAAATTTCAGTAAATGTTAAGGCTAGGTTAGGTTTAAATGCTGCTTAGCTCCTAAGGTGGTACGTGTAGAACAGTTCTTCAGAAGAAATGGCAAATTTCATTGGAAAGCTGTTAACTGACAAACATAACACGGCTCAGAGATTGCTGCTTCCCCCCTGTGCTTTATGAGGTGATGCAAAATTATAGCCAAGATCTGTGAAGGAAGCCTAATAGATTGATAACAATAATAGCTTTATTTCAGCAGATAGCTCAGTGGAAAAACTAGGTGTTWTTTGATTCAGCAGTGAGCTATTGATAACCTAACTTAAAAGAATTAAATAATTGCCAAACTTTCATGAGTAGTTAATATCCTTTTTATTAGCAAGTAATCACTGGCWGTKTTGCTTTTCCAAGAGTGTCTACTGYTTTGTTTAATACCTCATAAGTAGCTTCAAGTATGAAACTCCTGGTTTGCAAACTCAAGAAATGTGTATATTGACTAAAAAAAACCCCAACATATACCACTGCTTTGGTACTAATATAGTAAATGTATTTTAGAATTTTATGAAAAAGGTCTGGTAATAGGGTAAATAGCTAAATTAGTATTTTCAGGATTAATGTATTCCTTGTGSAATAAGATGTTTTACTTTCTCTTGATTTCAAACAGTGTAATTAGTGGCTCTCCTGCTCTTTTTTAGTGGCCTTTCTGTWTTACTGAGCCAAATAATTCTATTGAACTTTAAACCTACAGCTGTGGCTTACCAGATTCCAAGCCAAGCCTCACCTTCTGCTTTCTSCCACTCATTAATACCTTTCTTAAAAATAAATAGGTGGTGGAAGTAGAATTTAAACCAGTCTGCCTGCCCCTATCTGCAAACTCCTCGAGGTCTGGCAGATGAGTCAACTTGACCATCTGCATCAGATGAAAAAGCTCAGTGAACAATGGTAAATGTTGCATGTGCTTTGACGAAATRACAGGCTCAAATGGTCTTGTTCTGTCCCTGAGAATCTTCATGTAAACATTGAACAAGAAAAGCGACAGAGGAGAAGGATGAAGAAAAAAAAGCTGGTGGTGAGAGCCCTTTGGGCAGAGGAGCAATTGTTGGACTCTGCCCTCTGAGACCWCCTGGAGAGGAGAGGTCACTGCAGTGATTTCTGGCCATCCTTGCCGGTGTCTGCAGATGAGCAAAACTCACTGGTTCATGTTAACAGAGGTTGCTGACAAATCTACAATGATCAGCATGGAAACTTGACCTCTGTATTTTGCCRCGAGTACATCATAGACCAATTAAGGCAGGATGGTCTTTGTACCTTACCTAGGGTGCAAGCCAGATTGAAAAGGGTCATGGAAGTCAAAGATGCCAGATGGCATAACAGCTGTTTAACATAAACTTCTCAGTCACCTTCTTCTCTAYGGGCAGTTTAGACAGGGGATGACAATTGATAAAATTACCAATACTGAGCTGACATCTCAAAGGCAGGTGTGTAGCTGATTATTAGAAGAATGCTTTTAGTGTTTTAGCTTTTCGTGTTCTGATGAGAAAAGCAGACTTGATAACACTTCTGACAATTTAATTTTGTGTCTGAGAAATCCTGCCTCATTTTACCATGCCTGTCAGGATATGGTTAAAATGTCCAGAATGCTTGGAATGGATCCATGTATTTCTTAGYAGTAAAAATGCCTTTTTTTGGCTATTATAATTTCCTGTTTACARTCTTGTCTTGAATCAGAAATCTGCAGCTTCCTTTAAGGTCTGGATAATTTTATTAMTCTGAAGGATATCTCTGGATAATGCTGTAACTTTTGCAGTTTGTCTGCATAGAGCAAATCCATCTTTTTCTTCCCRAAAAAGCTGAAAACAATCTGATAGGTCATATCAATGATATATATGTTAGCATTTTGACAAATTAATTAATCCATAAACTTATGAGTTGTTTTTTCAATAAATAATTTATTTTTATTACTGAAAATGATCGGTAAAATTGTATTTGAGATTCCTTTTTAATTATTTCCCATCACTAGTTTTCAAACACAGAGATRCTTTCATTTTAAGAGAGAGACAACCTAATTTACTCTTCTGTTACCAGGGAAAGTAAACTTCTTACCAGCAAATGTGAGAGTATTTCTTCTGATGGCCTTTTTGATAAAKAATGAAAAATTATTTGCGTTTAAAAGAACTCAGTTCAGTTCAGCCTTCTGCAGTCTAAGGTATTCTCATCTGGGACTGTCTGTATAGTTTATAAATAAAGCTATATTGCAGCACATGCTCCAAAAATTTAGAGTTCTAGCTGACAGATGTGTAAGGTCATGTAAGAATCAGGCACTTGAACTGTAATTTCTGAAGTTTAAACCTCTTTAAATCCACTGAAAGTGCAAATCCATTAGGCCTTGTGATCCTCAAGCTGAAATGARCACTTGTAAATGGCACTAAGTTTGACCTAAAATGTAGCCAGGGCAGAGGGAGGTTTTCCCAGCTCATAAAATGGCATATTGATTGGAAAACTTGCCCAAAAAGTGGAAATCTGGGCTATAGAGTTTCCCCAATGGGACGGAGAAGGTGTCCTAGCTAACCTTGTTAGCTATAAAGGTGTCCCAGCTGTTCAGCCCAAAATGGGGCCACATTTTGGACCACTCCACCCTGCTTCTCATAACAGGCCACTGAGTAGAAAGGAATGCAAACTGAGGTTTGAGGACTAAGAACAAACCAGAGCAAGCCTGGATCTGTAGCTGTCAGCTCASTGAAGGCAGTTACAGTTTCAGGGATTACTTGTGAATTTGGTGATTAAATGGTATCTAAAATGCCACAATAGCACTAGTAGTGAGAACCTGACTGCAGGAGGTGGCTCTAACCCAGTCTGAAGCCAGACTAACTTTGATTTCCTTACAATGTACTGCAGTGAGACTATGATTTTTGGGAAATGTCTGATGTAATCCAAAGTTTTCTGCTGATCAGCATGCACAGAAATGGAGACACTGGCAGATGGTTTGTGTGAACTTCCTTATTCCTATGAGACTGAATGTAGAGATACAGTCTTTATTAAAGAAAGCTCTACCCACTCAATAACTAAATATCTATTTTTCATATGTATTCTGCTTGCATATCTAGATGTAAATTTACAGAAATKGTGATCTTAAAGAACCAAAGGTATTTCTAGATAACAAAATTAAGGAGAAACCTGAAACACATTTGCCTTCCTCTCTGGGTAGTACAGCAAGGCAGGAAAAAGCAGTGACTTGTAAGCTGTACCAGTAAGTGGAATTTTTTTCGCCCTTTGGAGTTTCTTCTAGACTTTGTATTAAATTGTAAAAATCTGAAGAACTACAGGTGCACTCTTCCTTTTCTCCATCTACCAGTGGCATCCTTGCAATGCTAAAACTGAAAGGAGCCATTCAATCTGATGATGCAGGGAGCTTTAATATGCTCTTTTCTTACCTATTAGCTCCACAGGAGAGTGAATCAGAAAGGAGCCAGAGATGAGAGCTTTTGCACATGTGCATTAATGTTTTCAGCWCTGCCTGTGTGTTCAAAAGAAAAATGACTGTGGGACTCTTTTTTTGTGTGATGCTCTTTTGTTGCATCAATTGAGAATGGAAGTAATCACTTGGGAATAGCTACTTTATACAAGTTCAAAGGACTCCCAAAAGAGAAGAAAGTCTTGCTTCTCTGCACAATACAGCAAATGCCAGGAAAGGTGGGTCATTCTCACGGCAAGCCRTGGGACACATGAGGCCAAATTTAACCCTTGTTTAAATTCTACTTGAAGTAACTGGAATTTTCAGAGGATGAAGCTAGACAATAATTGATGGACAAAAAAAAATACTTAAAGAGCTCTTCAGAGTATGTGGTAGTTTCATGGTAGTATGCACAAAGGCTATCAAAAGCTACAGACTTGCCAAGAAGTACTTACTGACTTTTTTTTCTCAACCAAGTGCTGATTAGGCACATTTCCTTYCTGTTTTTTAAAGAAATGGCTTCCTTGCAGTCTGGAGGATATCTCTAACCCCAGCCTAGGTGAGCAGGTCTGGTGAAAAGGTGTAGTGCAGTGTGGATTTCAAACATGACAGATCTCTGGACCTTACTCTGCTGGGAAGAATAGATAATCTTACTAATAAGATTTAATGGCTTGCATCTAATCTGTACTGATGCTTTGTTTCCTCCTCATTAGCTCAYTTCTGTGTTTGTACAAGGCCTACATAAAGGCTGACCCAAAACAAAGAGAAAATCTAGCTAAAAAGTAAAAGATCTGCATATACTGATCAGAATAGAAATACAGGGACTGTTAAGGGAGGAGAGAGCCCAGATATTAATCCATCCCAATGCTGTGTTCTCAAGATTGCATAGTAAATGTGGCCTGTGTCTTTTGTTACAGACCTTGTTATGATTTTCATAGCATGTACTAGTTGCTTAATTCATAGTTTGATTGGAAGCACCATGATTTTTATTCATGATTTCAAAGTAAACAGGTTGCATGGCACAAAGGACAAGGTAATGTACCAATGCAATGTTGAGAAAGCTTACTTTAGAAAGTAAGTTGAGAAATACTTACTGTATTTAAAAATACAGTAAGTGTTTAAAACAGAACACCTGTGTGTACACTTCTGATTGTGTTCAGAACTTTTCTGCTGTACAGTCTCTGATTAAAAATTATTTAAACCACAAGAATAATTGCTCAGTAATTGCTTACACCATCTTCTCCCTGTTCTTGTATGTGAGCTCAGAAAATGCTACACTTCACAAAGCCTTACTCCTGGAGGTCCCCAGCACCTCTCTGTGTTGGCAGAATAAAAAAGATAAGAGTGGATTTAGCAGCAAGACTCAGGAGTCTGCCTTCAGACCTGTCAGATATCTGTATTTGTATGTCTGCAGTTTCTGATAGCACCTTTCCCTTCTTGCTTCAACTTAGGCACCCAAAAGTACTCGTAACTGCTGCAAACTTCACACTGGTTAAAGGATTCCAGGGAAAGATAATTTGTATTGAGTTTTCTCCCTGCTTTTTGTAGAGCAAAAATGCATTTTCTTTTTTTATTCTTTCTTCAGTTTGGGCTTTTTCCTACAAAAAGAGCACAGTCTATTTCCAATGCCTTTCATAAGGTGAACAATGGTTGGTTTATAAAACAAATAGGTTAAAAATGCTGGAATTTTTCTTTAGAGCATTTTTCCATCTGACAATTTTGTGGCATTCAGCTTCATTGTAGAAGCTCTTGAAGAACTTTGCCTGTATTCTCGTATGTAGTTCTGAATCTTGTCTCAATTAATTAGTTTTTATTTACTCTATCAGTTTAAATGTCTTGTTTTTTTAAATCTACCTGCTGCAGTTGCTTTAATGCACAGTTTTAGCAGTCATAACTGAGGTTGCTGAATGAGGAATACTCAATGGGTCTTATTAATTTTTATTAGAGTTTTTAAAAGGCTTTCCAAATTTATGCTTTATTCTGTTTTTACAATATTTGCATCAGTTACCATTTACTTCTGTTTAGTTTATTCTTTTGAAGAAATTATTGTCTTCAGGGAAAAAAAATGCAAGCAAGGAAAGTTTACTCAAGCAAAAGGTTTTTAAGTATTGAATTTAAATAATAGAGACAAGATTTTGTTACCTGGTGGTTTTTTGTGTTTAGTTATCTTGTAATATTTGTTCCRATAGCTTTATTAATTTCTTAATGTAAAGATACAAAATACACAGTGAGAAGATGTTACAATATATTAATTAGTAGCTTTGCAATAAATTTGGCCAGTTAGTTTAATTAAAAACTTCTGAAATGATTTTGATTTTTGCTATTGTTGCTCTGCAGTTTTTTGTCAGTTACAGAAATGCTACCATGTTCCCCAGGGCTTCCAGAAAACCATTAGCCCTACACTTCTGCATGTGTATCCTGGCAAAGGGTCTCCAACACTAATTCTGAGTGTTTGCAATTTTCAACCCAGCTGGTTGCACAGCATCCACAGTGAGAGGAATGAAGCCAGTAGTAGAATTTGCAGTAAGAACATTCTCTACTCCTTGAGGATTAAATTTTGTCTTCCTTAATCCCTTCTTTTTTTTTTACTCTGAAGTATGCAATACGGATTTCATTAAGCAAATGCACTATAAATGCATCCCAAAAAGTGGTGTAACGATGGAAGGTTTTTTTTGGTTGTTTCAGCAGCTTATTCTTTACAYACTGTCTTCATTCCTCAAATGAGAGCATCTTATTTCTTGTGTGAGATTTAAAAATTGCTATCTGGTTTTGGCCCAAGTTATTATAATTGCTAGCTTAGGACTCGTGGCTCTGTGGCTATCTGTAACACAAACGAGTGTCAATTGTGCCCTAGTGGCCAGACAGTAAACTGGCAGATTGCTAGTCTTTTATTTTTACTGTATTTCCTCCTTCCTTGGTGACTTTTCCTGGCTCAATAGCTACCATTTAAAGAGCTAAATTATTTCTCAGCACCACAGTGCTAATTGGACTAGTTGCATGGGGCTTTCTTCTCCTTTTTGCATGGGGGAAAATCAGCAACAGCTGATTTACTTTTAAGGCTGTACACTGCATTTGTTGCTTCTTGTTAAGTACAATAATGGGCAGTTTCTATTGCATATGTGTAGAATTAATTGAAATTGTTACTCTGTGCATGCATGTACTGTRCAGGCCAGTTCCTCTGTGCCCAGAGACGTTAATTTAGAAGGAACTTGGTCGTATGATCACAGTGAGTCACTGGAGATAATTCTGTGCCTCTCTGGGGCTGAGGTTGTTTACAATGAGCAATGGGAAAGCACTAATCCTCCCTCAGAGCTCTCCATCTGCAGAAGCAGATGACTGTTCATTTCAGAAATTTGTCCTGATATAGGGCAAAGAGCACATCTGCTTAATCACCCAAATGGCCCATTTTTATAAATGGGTGCTTTCTTGTATAACTATCATGCATRCATACAAATACAGACAGAAACTCCACTGTAGTTTTGGTGATTGATTTCATTATTTTAATGGGTGATAATCCACATTGTGGAATAACATGGCTCCTTTAGGGTGAAGCTTTTACAAACCACTYTGTGAGAATATGCTGCATAGAATAGTGAGAGGAAAAAAAAAATAAACAGCTACCACTTAACATRCATATATATTTGTGTCTTCTGAATACCTGAGCTGAGACACATTTTTTTATTGTWAAACATATGCAAAGAAAGAATTATATAAGTAGCAGATGCTATCCCTGACCCAAGCAAGAGAAAACTAGAGATAGAACACTTTGTTTGAAAGACTGCTGCCAGAAGCACTGTCCTAGYACCCTGCACACTTTTAATGCTTCATGCTCTGAAGCAAGTCTTTATCAGCAGGAACAGTGGAACAATCTTATGCATATGGAGTCAGACTATGCATTTTTCTTGTTCAGTCAGTACAGTCTTTAAMRGTGGGYAGCCACCARGAAAACATATCTCTGAAATGATTCYAGAAGATTTTCCATATATTGGATGAGTATTACAGTTCTGTGCAGCTTTGGTTTTTATTTTGGAAATTGTGACAACATTTCTCTGTTGACAAGACAAAACCCAACCCTCAGCAATGACAGGGCCTCTTTAGCAGTGAGAGAAGCTACATGGAAAGCAGTTTTCTATACTGTGAAACTTCCCAGCTTTTCAAGWTCTCCTCCATCTTTCTTAAGAACTGGGAAAAAAGGCTTATTAAGTGTGTGTGTGTGCATAGAAGTTGATTTTCATAGGCAGAGGGATGTAGAAGAGAAATAAGAGGAGACAAGCATGTTAAAAACCCCTCAGACACACCAATGTGTGATAGTCAAGTACCTGTTCTGACATCCCAAGTAAAGCTCTTAAATTATTAATACAGTTTGTCTTCTTTCCCAGTGGATGTCRTGCCAAAGTTGACTTACTTTGACTGAAATGTTTCATTTTGAAAACCTGCCAGTTTCCCAACAGCCACAGTTCATCAAAGCTTTCCCATTAGGAAAAGCAATCATTCAGTGATGTGTTTATAAGKGTGGACTCCACAGTACCTGTCCTACAGCACTGTGAGGAATGAATAGCAGCTCCATTGGGCTCCTGGAATGTAGCACACCCACCAGCGCTCTAATTGTATTATATGTGGCACACAATAATGTAGAAAACCCATAATATGATGAATATTTTATACCTTTCCTCATATAAATTATAGATTTGGTATTCATTTGCCTTTAATGAGCTAAATTAGAATCACATTTGAAACATTGTTTAAAACGTTGTCCATTTTTACTTGTCTTATAACATAAGCACATGTTCAAGATTCCATATATCAAGCTGCAGACCACATTTTTTCTCTTGATTTCCCTCCCCGAGTCCTGCTGCCTCTAGTGATATTTGCATCCTGTATATTGCTTATTTGTATGAAAAAGTGTAAGCAGCAGGAAGAGCTGTGYGTAGAAGTGCCACTGAGATTGAGAAAAAACATGCAAGAACAAGCTGTCATTCCTACTCTTCTAATTTCGGCCTGCAAGGGATGCACAGAGCTTCCCCTTTATCTTCTTGTGGTCACAGCATGGGAATACCTGATACAGCCACTCCCAATGACAAGGAGGCCTGGCTTCTTTCATTAGATGCCACCACAATTTAGAGTCAGATGGTAATGCAGAACAAAAAGCACTCCTTTCCATCCAGCATACTCAGAGCAATGTGGAAAGTACAGGATGAAATTTTCAGAACAAAGTGAAGCAAAGTGGGGAAAAACATAACAGGGAATGGAAGAATAATCAGAAAGAATGAGGGTATGCCAGGTAGCTGGCCAGGCAATGGCACCAGAATGCAAAAAGGCATGAAAAAGAAACAGAAAACAGTAACCAAGAAGATGMAGGAAGCATATGTTAAGACATAAGACATCAAGCCCAAGTGTTTAAACATTACCTGTGTAGTCTGTCAGATATATCTGAARGGGAATGTTTTCTGCAGTCATGTTTTCAACTTTATGAGTTAGTAATTACATAGCCTGGCTGCTCAGAAAAGTGAATTAAAATACAGTATTTAAGCTCCTATGAGCCACCATCTCATCTGCCAGGTGTTAGGCATTTCAGAGTGGTTTGAGGACTCTATTTATATGTATTACATGGCTTTAAATATTGTACAGATATAAATACAATCACATAATTTTGAGCGTGCACATTTAATAAGGCATCTGTGTTTTTCACAATCATAATTGCATAGAAAGGGGAAATTGTGAATGAATCCTTGGATCTGTGATTTTCACATAAATATATGGAAAATATTGTTAGCTCTCTATTAAAAGGGGCTTGGGCTAAATACAATGAGTGTTGAGAAGAGGTATAATTTCCAAGTATTATGTGTAAAAAATCTCATCAGCGTGGAAGATTCCAGCTAAATCTCAGCAATWTACAATGAATGACTTTAATTTTAGCTTTTTAGTATATTTTTYGAAGAAAAATTCAATTCTACTAAAAATAATCACCCCCACCCTCAAATTCCTGATCCTTGTTCCCCAAGCAATGGCTTTCAAAGCTATTTTTTTATTACAAGGATTGAGCTGAATGCAATTCTTGTTTAGATAGTTCTTCAGGTTTAAGTTCTATAGTCTAATAGGTTTGGTGTGGAGAAATAGCCACTGTTTATAAACTTTATAAAAAATTTTATAAAGGCAGATTTTTCAGGAATGATTCACATTGCATTGCTAYCACCTGGCAGGCTCTGGCAGGCATGATTGAAATGAGGTAGCTACTTGCTGCCACCCTGAAAGAAAACCAAGTCTGCATCTGGAGCTCTTCTCAAGCGCTGCTTTATGCTGGTGTGGAGTAGGGGGTCTTGGCCATGTCGTTTGTCTGTTGTTTCACCTGGAGGGTGCTCTCTCCCTCATAAGAATGGTGTCTGCATGATTTTTTCTTTGGTCTCTCTTGTGTTGCTTATTCACTCCTGGTTTGTGCTGGAATGGAACAGGCAGAAGTACAGGATCAGCTGGTCTCAGACGGGTAATTTTTCTGTGCTATAACTTAGCTACATTAAGGGAAGATCAGATGTTTATTCAAACAATCCCCTGTGGTTTTAAGCCTAACCCTGCAACTCTTTTGTTCTGAAAGGGACTAGATGTGTTGTTCACAATGTCAGAYACAGCAGAAAAGCAGATTAAGGTAGTTTCCTTGCCTTTTCCRACATACAGCTGTGATCCTGCAGGCAAGACTCTCTGTCAGTGTGACTGCCAGTGTAACTGGAATGTAAATACTATGTTCTTTAAATATGARCACAACATGTTGGAGTTCATATTCAAGAGCTTGACTTGACAGTGCCACRGATGTGCCCCTTGTTGTGCTGGGTCATACTGTYCAAACAGAACTTGTTTACTGCAGAACTGAACTTTGACAACCAATRCTCCTGTGTTTATTCTGGGCAGAGAGGGTTGGRCTAAACCACATGGATGTGCCTTTTTATTGGGTTTAAAAAAGCCCATTGACTAGRAACATTTTCTTATGATATAATGGTACATTTGTACTGGGGAAGCCATCTTCAGTGAGATAAGGTTTTTCAAGTTTAGTTTATATTGCAAGCAATGTTTCTCAAAATACATAGTGTTAAGAGGTCAAAAATGTTAATAAATTTTGTATCTCATATTTTTCATCATTTACATTCAGGACTGAATGTTGTCAAAAGATGTTTTTTAAAACTTGGCTTCAAGTTAAGAATTACTATTATTTGCTAACTAAATAAACACACTTTTTTTTTTTTTTCCCAAAATGCAAGCAGCAGAATGTGAGACATTTTTTATAAGTGACATTACTGATGCTCCAAGGCTAGAGCAAGCTATGGCTCAAATCCTGAGGAATTTGTACCTAAAACTTGTACCACTACCAGTTCAAGGTTATTATAGTCATACATCTATTCAGTAATTTTCAGCAGTAAATTCCAAAACACCTGTTATTTTTATTGTGAGAGTTTAATTGTTTTTTAAAAAGAAATTCAGCACWTTCTTCTGTGGAGGGAGTAATTATTACTACTGTAAAATCAATTAGAATGCACTTGCATGGCTTAATTGACCTTGAATAATGCAAACCCTTCCACTCTAACGTGAGATGGAAGGAAAAGGCAGTGAGACTTGCATAATCTTCCTGTTACATTCAAACTGCTAAAATGAAAGGAAAACTGACTTGGAATTTGTCTTAAATCACTTTTCACTTTCCCCAGTGATGCAGATACAGCAGGAATCTGAAAAGAATTTGGTTAGCCCTCAGGAAGGAACAATTACATTTAATTTCAAGACATTTAATAATAGCTGACATTTGCTATGGTCCATGGAGTTCTTTTTAAAAATTAGGGTTTCAGAAATGGTAGCAGGTCATTTTAATTTTATAGTAAATTTAAATTTAATTTTTCTGTTAGTGATTGCTACTCACCATGCTATTTCTCCGTGTACTGTAGACCAATGCTGAGTTTTACTGAGATGTCTAAGCAGCTTTATTTGTTGATTTGCTCATCCATGCATCCATCCACAATGAGTAATTCCTTTCCAAAGCTCTTTGAGATGCTTCTGTTTCTCTCTAACCTGTGATGACAACTCTGATCTTCACTAAAATTCTTACATTTTAAAGAGACTTTACAGTTACCTCCAGTGTTTTCCTTTGGTGCTGGTGAAAGAAGAGCTCCTAACTGGTAACTTGACTGTCTTTGCTAAAATTCTATTAATATTAAAATAATATAAATAGTAATGGAAAAAGGTAGTGTAGAATTAACATTGGCCCATTACAGGATGGAGATGGTCACCTCACAAACAGGGRCATGGACAAAGCAGAGGTATTTAAAACATTCTTTACCTCTGCTTCCCACATGGTTAGTGGACCAAGGGGGTCTCAGTGGCCTGAGCTGGGYRGCCATGACTATGAGAATGATCAGCTTCCAGTTAACCCTGAGCTTGTGTGGCATCTGCTGGATCCCTGCAAATCTATGGGATTCATCCAAGAATCCTCAAAGAGCTGCTGCTGTCATTGTCAATCCTCTCTCAAYGATTTATGAGTGATCTTGGGAATCTGGAGAAGTACCAGCTGATTGGCAGCTTGAGAACGTTGTCCTAATTTTCAAGGAGGACAGGAAGAAGGACCTTTCAAACTAGAGGCCTGTCAGTCTCTCTTTAGTGCCCAGTAAAATCATGGCAAATATTATTGTGGGAGGTATTGAAAAACACAGCCATCAGTCACAACCATCACAACTTCATGAGGGAGAAGTCTTGCTTGTTGAATTCGATTTCCTTCTACACAGGATGACCACCTAGTTGATGCAGGAAAAGCAGTAGATGTAATCTCTCTTTTGACTTTGGCAAAGCTCTGGATACCATCTCTCACGGGACCCTTCTGGACCAGATGTTCAGCACACAGCTGGATAACCATGCACCTTGTGGGGTGGGTGAGCGACTGGCTCACAGGTCAGGCACAAAGACAAGGCTGAGGAGAGACCTCATTGAGGCCTTCAGCATCTCACAAGGGGAAAGTGGAGGGGCAGGCAGTGATGTGTCACTGTGACCAGTGACAGGACTTGAAGAAATGCCTTGAAACTGTGTCAGGAACAGTTTAGGCTGGATGTCAGAAAGAGGYTCTTCACCCAGAGGGTGGTTGGGTGCTGGAACAGGTTCCCCAGGGAAGTGGCCACAGCACCAAGCCCGATAGAGTTCAAGAAGCATTTGGAMAATGCTCTCAAGCACAGGGTGTGACTCTTGGGGGGTTCTGTGCCGGGTCAGGAGTTGTACTCAATGATAGTTGTGCGTCCCTTCCAACTCAGCATATTCTCTGATTCCATTAAATCCTGTGACCATATTGTGGATTGTTTTTTGGTTTTTTTTTTTGAAGGCACATATTTTCCTTTCTAAAGTCTACAGTCATGTTTCAGAAAAAAAAAATAAATAAACCACCACACAGTGTTAATCTAGTTTTGATTCTTTTTGCTGGATTTACTGAATTATATTGGTGACTTTTATATTTGATGGGAGTGTTTGCCTTGAAACTACAATGTTTATGGTGATTTTAACCACGTTGATGTAGTTGAACAACAATAATCTAAACATAAGAAGTTACTGGAGTGCAAATTACTATCCTTTCTGTTACACAACTGCAGTATCTGTGGAGAGAATTAGGCTTTCTTTTGTATTAGTAAGTCTTCCTCTTCAGTTCCTCAAAGGTCTTCCTCCTTGACTAAGTCTGAACATGTATTTCTCAACCTCCCGTATCAATTATTCCTTGATTTCTTCTGATTTTGCATCCTTGAGTTAGCAATATTTTTTTCATTGCTGTCTTCTGTGATCTTGTTGATGAAATACATTTACTGTATTTGAGGGGAAAATCTTAAACAGTTGATGGGAGTTGGCTGCAAACTTATAAAGGTTCTTCAAATACTGGAGCTGCTTTAAAAGAAGCTTCTTTTTACAGTTCCCCAGCCTTATTAGAAACTCAGGACTGTGCAAGGGCTTCAAAGCATRCATAGTAATTCACATCACCATCCTTGTACCATATTTTTCCACATARGAGGCTGTTTGGGACTCTGGAAACCTAGTGACCTTCTTATTTCAAGAAGAAAAACACAGAATTAATATATTATGCTTTAGTAGGTCTATTTATTTTCTTTTCCTTTTACTGTATTTCTAATTCTTTTGAGTATTCCATAATCCTTTTGCTGRTGTTTCAGTAAATGTATGAGACCAAATATTAAAACGCAGTCCATGCAAGTGAGACTTTAATTAAACTCTTGACTCAGAATATCTCATTCTGAATATTATTGAACTTGCATTCTCTCACATTTCACTGATTAACTGCATTTAAATGGAAGTTTTGATTTCATATAGCCTATATTATTTTTAATCAAGATAATCTTGTCTTTAAATATGGCAATTTATTTCTGAATCAGTGTTAGAGAGAATATAGTCTTTACTCTAGTTTATTTATTTTGGGAATAAGGAAATTTATTTTACTTGGATCAAGGAAAAGTGTACTTTGAACTGTCATTATGTTTTCCTTTTAAAAGCATTATAAGGCCTTTTGACAACATTTCTGGATTTTTAAGCAAGTACTGTGRATCTGTGTAAAGTGTATCTGTGAAGGACAAGTAATCATTGAACAGACCAGGAGCTTGAAATCATGGCAAGTTCAAGTACCTGTCAAATTTTATCTCATATAAGGAAAGCATTTTTAAGTTCATTTAAGTAAATGGTTTGCATTAGAAATGGTGACCATTTCAGTTTGGTATAAGTAAAGCAAAACATTTGACCTTTTTAAAGCAGCAGGTTTTGTTTGAAAATTGATCTAACCTAGGAAGCATTTGAACTACCAAARTGATAAGCCATCTTGTTTAGAATCAAATGAAACTTTTAACATTTGTTTTAAATTCAGTTTTGCTGCCTTTTTTTTTTTTGCTTCATTAATAAAATTGCAACTCTGAAACATTTCAATGTTAACCTGATTACTTCTTCCGCCTTCTTTTCTGTAATTAGGGTTTCAAGTGTACCATTTTGTATGGGTCTATGCTTAGTCCCCTACTGTGTCTGAATCCTTAACCAGGCCCACTAGGCTGTGACATCAAGATCAGATAAGAGGCAGGCCTCCTCTAGCATATTGACAGCCTTGCTGGATTTATTTACATATTTGCAAGTTGCATCCCCCCAAACTGTAGACATTGCTTTTGTTTAATCTAGACTAGGAGTTTATTGTGGTAATTTTTACATCAAAGGAARGAAAGTAAACACTTTTAAGATAAAGCTGATCTCATCCTGAGGTAGATGTCTGCAACAGACCACTTACATTACASAGTGTTTGTTTATCCTCAGCAATTGTAGAAAGTGCTCAAGGTGGTTAGCTCAAAAATTAATATCTCTAGTGCAGCAGTCTGAAACCAGGTGAGATGAATCTTAACATCCATGGGCGACTATACTCTCTTTTAAAGGTTTTAAATAAATTGACTCTCTTAGCAAATGCATAATCCCTTCCAAAATATTTATCACCCTACTAAGAGCTTTGAGTCAAAYGGAATATATTTTTTCTGCTTTGAATGTTTATATTCTAGTTTTACAGTAGTAACTGCAGTGGGGTAACATCTATAACTACAATGTTTTATGTAAGATTCAAGCATTCCAGTAAGCCAATTTTTAAAATAAACCCTGTCTGCTTTTAAGGTAATTCMTCTCTTAATAATAGTCTTGTTCCATCAGCAATAATTCTGTGAAGATATCTAAAAATCATGGGTTTTTTTCCTTCTGTTCAGCAGCTGTTCTTTCCTATATATTAAATGATGAATAAAATTCTTTCTTATATCTAAGTATTTAGGCAACTCACCATTTGAAATTCAGATTCTTGCTAACTCTCAATRAAAAGAACCAAAATAAGTTTAGAGTTTTTCCTTCTGAGAAATATCTCTAGTGTCAGTGATGAAAGGATTGTTTCTCAGGGAACTGCAGAGGAATCGTCTTGCTGCATTTGTTTAAATTAAGCCTATTTCATTGGTCTTTTTGCACCTCAGAAGGACCTCTCAGATTAAGGTGAGTCTAATTCTTGTCATACAGTGACAAATTCACACGGTCTCAYTTTTACAAGCACTGAACAGATGCTGTTCACGTTGAAACCCATGACTGCTCTGTGAAATAGTGCTTCTACAAATTCGGGCCAAAAGGTTGTAGTGCAGTGTTATTATACCTAGACAAGATTGTAGGATTTGGATTTTTCTCTTAGAAGCCTTTAGGTTAAAGACTTTGAGGGTGTTTGARCATAATTTTGTACATGCTGACACACAAGATGCATAGTCTCAGGAGCAGAAGCCAATCTGAGAACCTGCAGAGGCAGTGAGCACACTCATATTGTGATGGAAGATTTGGCCTCCACAGCTCAAGGAAAACTTTGTCAGTGAATCAATAATCACAGAATCACAGAATTAACTAGTCTGGAAAAGACCTTTGAGATCAAGTCCAACCTATGAATAAAAACTCTTCCTAGTAGTTTCATATGGGAAGGTATATCAGTGATGGGGAAAAAAATTACAAATGTTTGTATAATATAAAAAAGTTCATACATGTATAAACATACAATAAATACAAAGCAAAAGTTTGGCAATCAGTAATTTCAAGCTGTTTGTGCAGTAAGTACTGCTGAAATTACTAGCCAGCAGGGTCYATTCTGTATTGTCTTGAAATGTCTTCAAAAGATCCAGTGCTTATTAGCTTTTGTTGATAATAATATTATCACTTTTAAATTATAGTTTACACTACGGGTCTGCTTCTATATGTATATACAGCAGTGTGATTTCAGCATTGGATTGCTGGGAACTATGCAATCTAGCACATTTAATTAAACAACACTGTAAAATATTCAGAATTACCTATACTCTAGCTCCTTTTTTTCTCCATCTTTCACTGCTYTCCAGGACTGTATGAGGAATAAGATGGGTGAAAAAGAAATTCAATTTTTTTTTTTTTTTGTGGCATTCAATAGTTTTTTGTCTTGCTTACACAAAGTGCTTAAAAGTAAYTTCAATTTCTTCGTAAATTACAAACTGACATGGATTGTCTTGTAAAATCTTTGTAGACAATACAACAGTAATGCGCTTAATGTGTTTTGAGGAAAGCAGTACATCTGGAAGGGAATGTGTTTGTTTCCATTGCGAAGGATATTCTGTGATGTAGCAAAGATTTTCTAGAAGAATGGACTTCTCTATTGTACTTGCRAGCAGAAAAGCATTATTTTGTTTTTGTTTGCTCTATTAATCTTACATATTGTACTTAGCCTGTCAAAATCTCCTTTTAGAGTTCTCTCCATGACCTGTGAAACATGACACATGAACCATGAAAATCAGACTCGTGTGTACTGAGTTACTTTGTGGTACTGGTGGTTCTTTTGTAAGTTCAGCTTAATACAGCTTCACAGGTCAGCTGTGGGTTATAATTGAATTAGATCATGTCCTTGTGGCTTTGAAACAGCAGATCATGCAGCAAAACCTTAACAGTTCTAACACTTGCAGCRCACTAAAACCAGTCACAAGTAACCACAGCTTGAGCTATTTCAAGTAGTGTCTTACCTCAGGGGTACYACAAGTTACTTTTAAATGTAGGCATAGGTTTGYTCAGAAATATATGTATTTAGAAAARTAATTTTTATAGGCAAATAAATGACATTGCATTTACAGTTGCCTTATATGGTGTGGTKTAATCAATGTAATGCAAAACTTTGCTTATTTTGAATAAAGATAGAAGAATTTATTGCAGGTTTAGAAAAGAAAAATATCCTATCTTGGCAAAGAATGGATTTTATTTAATTTAGGCCATGCTTGGAAAATATAAAGTTTTAAYTAATGCAATATGAGGTCTGGAATGGGCTCCATATTCTGTAGAGGCARCTCTGTCTGTTGTGATGCTTTTCTTAAAAATTGTTTCTGGCAGAAATAAGCTGTAGTCCTTGTAAAAGTCCTTCCCTCCAGTAAGGTTAGGTTTATATGATCAGCCTTTTGGATTTTTTTATGGATTAGTTTCACTAGTTCTGAGAGATGAGTCTTACTGTTTCTAGGGAAGCAACACAACACTGACTCCACATTTCCTTGCCAGTGCTGTAGTGTACCTGCAGTGCCAATTGCTTAGCAGTGAGAGCTTTSCCTTGAAAAGCAGGAATTACAGTGTTAGTTATCCAGAGTGGGAATTCTTGTGATGTGAAACTCACCYATTCCCAGAGCAGTATCTACCCTGCAGACAGTGGGCATGCCAAGTGTCACTTGCCAGTGTGTCGCACTAGTACACAAAAAAGACAACACGACACACTTGAGTTTTCCAAACGCAAGAAAAGAGAGGTCCAGTTTTCGACCTCAATTTATATATGATTCTAACCACTGCCAGAGACTGGAGAATGAAATCTCTGCCTCTCCAGTCACACTGGTCAATCCAAGAGTCTGTCATTTCTTTCTCCTCCCAGGAGAAAGAATGTAAGCATGAAGATGGTTGCAATTACATTTTCACTATTTAATGGTTACAATTACATTTTCACAGTTTCATGTAAATAGTGAGAGAACTCCACTACAAAAATGAAAACATCAGAAGGGTCTAAAAAGTCAGGGTGACACCCACTGTGCTTCCAAATTGGGATTGCAACTTCTGCAAGGACTGAGCCACTGGCACTGTGAAAACAGAGCTGGGTGAGCRTGTCCCAGAAGGAGGCAGTGCAGACAGCTCTGCTGTAAGTTACAGCACCTCCAGGTCACCCACACCCACTGTGGTGTGTGTTGCATTCCACTGCGGGGATGTGCCAGGAGTTCTTTTAAAAATAGACTGCCAGGAATGAAATTAAGCCAAACAAGACAAACACTGTGTCGGACAACCATTTACTAGTAACAGAAAAAAAAAACAAAAACAAAAAGGGAGTTACCCTATTAAGGAGAGCTGAAAAAGACAGAGCAAGAGGAAGAAAAATGGTAAAGGAAGGAGAGAGAAAGAGAGAGGGGAGACAGAGGGAAAAAGAAGGAATTGCCAGTGGAAGTCAGGGAGTGCTGTCAATGTCCCAAAGCGAGGCTGTGCATGGACACGAGCTGAGGGGTGCTCGGGCAGGAGGTTTAGAACTCTGGACAGGGTCATGGCAAGGATTGTGGCATCAGGGTTGGACTCAGGGAGCTCAGGCAGGGATGCAGAGATGAAGCAGGCAGGGATGCAGAGATGAAGCAGGCAGGGTGCTGGTCAGAGACACAGGGAGGCAGGGCAGATGCTGGGGTGAGCAAGAGCCAGCAAGGGCAAGAGAGCCAAAAGGCTCTTTTGCCCTTGTACCAGGGCAAAAGGTATAAGACTTTAAAAGCCCCTCTCAAAAGCGAGTTTCGAGAAAGCAAGTCTCAAAGAGACAAAGCCATAAGCCCCACAATACCCCTGAGTGCCATAGTTACTTTTTATGCCCCTGCCCTATCCCAAAGCCTGCTTGCTGGCAGGAGAGCATTGGCCCAGTCCAACCTTCCACCATCTAACTGGAGAAGCCCTTCTGGGCAGTTCAGTGTCTCCTACTGCCTGTCCCATGGGAGGTGTAGGCAGCCAAAGTTCTCCCAGAGACAGGGCTTCTTTTAGTTGCCTTTTGCCTGTGGCACATGTGAGACCCCTTCCCCATGTGCCTCTGACAAGCGTTGTTGAGGCATAACAAAACTGAAGTGGCCCCTCACAGCGTGTCAGCCTGCTCCAGTGGGCACATCGTGTCTGCTAGGAGGGATCATCAGCCTAAAAATAGGTCTTCCAATTCAGCCAAAGCTCCCCATACTGAACTGAAATAAAAAAGGAAGTTAAACCACTGCAACAAATAAAAGRGTGGTCAGAGCTCCTACCTGGAGGCACAGCATGGACTGGGTTTGTTGCTGCAGCCAGAACTGTGTCACTGTAGGCTGTAAGTTTTGCTGGGCTTTGGGTTCTCAGCTGTGGGGCTGACATGAAAAARTACCTGCTGTAAAGATAGAAGCCTGCCCTGGAGGCAGAATTGTCTGCTAGCAGAGATGAAAGTTATGCTGCTCTTGACTTGCCCTGAGGGTAGAGGCACACAGTGTCACTTCCAGCTCGACAGGAGCTCTGCACTGCATGGCTGCCATGCCAGTCTTGCAATGCAAACTGCCTCCACAGTAGGGATTCTCCTGTAGTACAGCAGGAAATACCCAGCAAAGGAATACATTCTGGGTTCTGATGAGTTGTGCAGATCTGCCTCTATACACGTTTCCAATTTTCAAAAAGTCTGGAGAGTAAAAGAGACTTGTTTTCCCCATTCCATCCCTGAAGTATTTGTTGTCTTGTGTTTACCAGGGCACTACATGTTTGTAACCTCAGCCTTCCTCATATGATATGAACTTTGCTTCGATATCTATAACTTGACTAAAAAAAAAAAAGACAAGCTTGAACAAGGGATATTCATAAAAAGGACATTTATTTATTACTGTGTGAAAGGGGCCTCACTTTGTTCTTCATTTGGTTTTATATYCTCTGGGGTCATGCTGGTTATCAGAGATATCTGGATGCAGACTTGTGGGGCTGAAGAGAATTAGTTTAGCTTTATGATGTGACTGGGTCATCAAGAAAAAGCTTGTGATGACATCGCTCTGCTGCTGTTAAGGTAGAGGAGTAAATTAGCTTTCCTCACCTGTAGAGATGGTTTTCCTGGGGTAGAAGAAAACCCTGGACCAAAGCCCTGGGAGACCCCATTGTGGGTGCCACGAGCAAGAGGCTTGTGGACACGTTCAAATATGCAAATGTTACCAGAAAGTTCTTGGTTCTCTGTGTTACCATAGGTTAATTTTTTGGTGCAGAGATTTTAATATTCCTAATTGTTCTTCCCTATTGGACCCTTCCCTCAGAGCCCACCTTAACTCCCCTCCCACACCAGGATGTGTAACTACCCCTGTCTGAACCTGGCCCAGGGCTTTATGGCCTCGTGTCTTTTGGCCCCTTGTTACTGCCTTTTTCCAGGTCACTCCAAACACAGTGCACACTTTATTGTTTGTTATTTCTGCATTATTAAAGTTCAGTTTCTGGAAAATTGGATCAAGACTGCCTCTCTCTCATACAGTCACCATTTGGGGCTGAGTCCAGAGGAAACTCCAAAGGGTCTGGCAGTCTGGGCTCGGACAGTCAGGAGTTTCCCTCATCTCTCTAGGTATCTGTACCTTACAGCTGCAAAAATCCCTGTGTTCTAGATTGCTTTTATTGGCATACCATTTTTGTGGGCAGAATTGCTTAGATTAACTGATTCACTGCTAGTTTGCTTTTGTCCACTAAAGAAATGAAGCACAGACATGAGTTATTAAATTTTTTTTTTTTAGTTTAAATATTCTAAATTGATTCACTCAACTGGAGATAGAGACTAGGTTTTAAAAAAAYAAAACCAGGGTGGTTTATTTTAGTTTTGGCTGCTCCATTTACRTTACACTTATATCCATTACRTAATTTRCRTTTCAATTAATTTTTTATGAAATTGTTAAGAAGTAACACTAACCTGGATCAAAATAKTTGGCTTAAGTGAATATTTTTAACTTGCAATCTGTACCTAATATTTTTAATCATGACACTACAGGACTGAATCATGTAGTTTGAAATTAGTTAATAACTTTAGTACTGGAGTTACAGAGACTTTTGGATCATTTACTTGCTGAACTCATAGAAAAAYTGTAATAAATATCTAGGCTTATTAACAAAAGAAAGCAGTTAAAAGTAGGGAAAATTTGTACAATGCTGTGTGAATGCACATTATAGCATTGTTTTTGAACTATTACAGATGATATTTGTAGGTGTAATTATTTTTCAGTATTTTTCTTTGGATGCTAACAAGGAAGCAAATCTCTTGCAACAGAGGGAATTATTAATGCTTGRAAGTGGTTTAAATAACTTCAAAAATTTTATCAATGACTCAAAGACTTGACTGAAGAATGACTAAGAAAGGTATCATATAAGTAATGGTTCACTGATTTCCAGCCAAATTATTAATTCCAGTAGCAGATTAGTAAAGGGACACAGAAAAGAAAGATATGTGGGAAAAGTAATGTAATTTTAGTGACAACATAAAGAAGCAGAAGTCTTCACRTATACTGATGAAAGCATTGTATCATGTACTTTATATGTCAACACTCTTGAGGCAATTTGTCCTCTCCAGCAAGAGGACTTTCTGTAGTTGCTCTAAGCAACTGCTCAACTGCTCTAGCACTTAGTCCCAATTGCAATAGGACTGATKCAGAATTTAGCTAAAATACT
>CADDXX010000157.1:214566-246581 GCA_902810485.1 Alauda arvensis | reverse complement strand
TGTTCATCAATTTAAAATGCTAAACTTCTCTAATCAACCATTCCAAGAATATTATATAATCAAGATGGTAGACCTTATTATGGCATTTAGCTAATGGACTGCRGCTCTTRCAASTCTAATCATTAGTTTAGGGATTTAGCTATATAGAGAATGGACACAAAATCCTTCTTAATCTTCTTTCTTTCACTAAAATTGTGACCACTGCAGGATATTAAGATAACAAAGTGATCTTTATAATGGTTTTGTGAAAGTCCATTTCAGTAATAMGAGTTAGGCAAATCTRCTTTCTAGTCTTAGGAYAGTAAATTAGATATTTACAATTGATGAAGAAGCTGTTCACTGCATAGYAACCTTCTAATACAGTAGCTTGGCTTTATGCAGACTTTATATGTAAAATAGAATCTTTTATTRTTAAAGCAATGTTCTTGTCCAATAGATAATATAATTCTTCTATCTCTGACATCAATGTAAAAAAAATAGCTTTGAGTTTTCAGAATTTGTGGCTGCTTAACTCTGGTGATCCTTAAGTTTTCTGTAGCTGGTTTTTAAGCAACTTAGTATTTACATGTGGGCCCTTCATCTGGTGAATGGCAGCACAGTCCAGATAATAATCTTAGTTATGACAAATATAAATTTTCAGTGTCCTTTTAGAGAAAAATATGGTTGCAATTTGTGTAATTTTGGCTCTGATCCTGTCAAAGATTGACTTTGTCTTATTGTATATAGTTACTGAAGTACACATTTTAATTTTTTTGCATATATGCCAGCTAAATCAGAACCAAGTAAATTTCACAGGTTTTAATTTAATTTTTTCTTATCTTGATATTTGTATTTTTTGCCTACTGATTTTGCCTGCTCTTACCTAGTATTTAAGCAGTTWGATTTCAGTCATTGAGATGCCTGAAGGCAGAAGCAAACCCTGCTAGTCACTACTGGGGTTCTGCTGGGCTCCGTTTCAAGGCCTGCTCTCTTCAGCATCTTCATCAATGGCTTGGACACAGTCTTGAAAGAATGTTGAGGAAGCTGGCCATGGTACTTCATTGGCAGGAGCTGCTGACTCCCTCAAAGGCAGAGAGACCCTGCAGAGAGACCTTGATAAATTAGGGAGATGGGCAACATCATGGAGTTTAAGAAACACAAGTGCCGGACGTTGCACCTGGGATGGGGCAACCCTGGCTGTGCAGACAGACTGGGGAATGAGAGGCTGCAGAGCAGTGCTGTGCAAAGGGACCTGGGGGTCCTGGTCCATGGAAAGTTTGATGTGAGCCAGCAGTGCCCTGGCAGCCAGGAGGGCCAACCCTGTCCTGGGGGGCATCAGGCCCAGCATGGTCAGCCAGGCAAGGGAGGGAATTGTCCCCTCTGCTCTGCTCTGGGACGGCCTCACCTCCAGTGCTGGGGGCAGTTTTGGGCGCCACAATATCAAAAAGACATTAAGCCACTAGAGAGGGTCCAAAGGAGGGCCACAAGGATATTGAAGGGTCTGGAGAGGAAGTCTTATCAGAAGTGGCCTGATGTTGTGTCAGGGGAGGTTTAGGTTGGATGTCAGGAAAAAGTTATTTTGGGCACTGGAACAGGTCMCCAGGGCTGTGGTCACAGCACCAAACCTGACTGCAAGAAGCTTTTGAACATTGCTCTCAGGCACATGGTGTGATATTGACGTTTGATGTTGATGATTCTTGTGGTTCCCTTCCAACTCAGAATATTCTATGATTCCCTGATACTCAGGTGTATTTTACATRAATATAGCTACCTCATACCTTGTTTCCTTTAAACTTGGTAATGTAATCTTATCTTCTGTGACTGAAGCAAAAAGAAATKTTAAATTTCTTGTTTTGAATGAGAAGTCAGAGTAAATAAATATCACAAAGTTAATCTTGAAGAAAAACTTTGTCACTATTGATGTGAATGAGAAGAGCAAATGGAGGAGCTTCATYAAATCACGAGTCACAATTTGCTCATTTTATTCAGCACATTTCAGTTATTTACAGAGATCATAGTGCAACAGTATCAGTAGTAACAGAAGTATTAAATATTTAGGCATTAGACATGTGTCTGGGAAGCATGCTRGTTAGCTTTGTGTAGACTGTGGGTGGAGAAACTGAGGAACAAAAGCTCTTCCAAGTCACCTGCAGAGAGGCATAGTTCCTTCTGATAATACAGAGTAAAACCTCACAGGCTCAGCTGCCATCTTCTTTCTACTGAARCTCACACAGCACATACAGAATTCCTTTATTAGAATAGAAATACTTGWGTAAAGTTTGTCAGTTGTCAAATCTGTCCTGTGAGGACCAGGAGCTCAATGATACTGATGGATTCCTTTCAACTCAGCACATTCTATGATTCCTATTCCTGGTTCTTTTTTTTACTGTGATTTTCTTTTCATTTGTTCCACCACTAATCTTTTTTGTTCCACAAGACCACTCATAATGAACTGTATTTCATCAGAGTAGGGGCACAGGAGTCTGTGATTGCAATTAATAATTTTTGTTGTTTGTGATGAAGCATTTGACAAACTTAAGCTTTGCACCAGGCTTCTCCCAATCCTGAATAAGTGGAAACCTTTGGATAGCACAAAAACAAGCAAGTCAAACTCTRCGTTTAAGTTGCTTAATTAATGTAAGACTGCTGATGCAGTCTGATACTCAGAAATTCTACCACTAGCTCTCTAASTCTTCTAGCATGCCTGGATGCCTTTATTAATATCCAAGGCATGGTGAACAAAAAACAGTTCAATAATGCTATTTTGGACAATGATGTAATGCAGTCAAAGTTAGACTTTTCTAGTGGTTTGGCAGAGGCTGAAACTCTTTTCACTCAGCAGTTCCCAGGTATGTGATGTGCATGCTGCTGTACTGGCAGGCAGTAGCAACACTGCCTGGAAAGCAGTTGAAGAAAGGTGGTTGAATGATCAGAACTGTGACTGAGCTTTTATTGTTAATATTCCATGGTGTCAGCATGAAATATGAATGTATTGTTTAGGATCCTTTTAAAAAATAACAATAAAGTAATTGAAGTTCCAACCAATCTAAAGGTGTTAAGCTTTCAAAGAAAGAGATTGAGGTTTTTTAATAGTAAATGTGAAATTCAGATGGTCCACATCAGCAGTGTGCCAAACGTAGCACTGTGCACGAGAATGGTCTACAAGAACTTTATGCATTCACATTTGAGAAAAGAWGTGTGGGTAAAAGGGAAAATTGTTGCCTTGTTCAGACTCATAGTGTTGTAACAATCCCAAGGAGTTTTTGAGAATAATATGTTTGGTACTGAGAAAGAAACATCAAAGAAGTTAGAATGGTTTGTAATAGAGCTGAGAATATTCACACGTTTTGTGGAGTATGTATTTTACACATCATRTAATTGGAAACAGAATTATAGGGTGAACTGAAAAATCATGGGAAAAGAATAATAGTGATTTGAACATGCTGTAACTCTTTCTGAGGGTGGAAATTAATAGAACTATCAAACTGAACAACAAAAAAACCAGAATTTCTTTTATTACAGTTAAAAAAAGCATTCAAGTTTATTCCTGAATAAGTAACAAATTTGCCGAATGCATATTTAAAAGAAAAAAAAGTCCCAGGTAAATTGAGAAAGTTGAAGTGTAAAACAGTTATGCATAGTTTTCAGGCTGTTAACAGTAAGAAATGGTATACCAGAACCTTAGAAAGAACATAAATATCACTGGGGGGGGAGGGAATGTACCTGTAAATGTTTCTAAGAACAAGAACTAGTCTGATTTAAAAACATTTATGACAAAGAAAATGAAACAAAAGAACTGTGTTTAGTGTTACACATACATAGTTCCTGAAACTAGGTGGATAAAACATTATACTGAGCTTGACCAGTGAGTGAATGTTTTGATCTTGTGTGTACTAAAARCAGTTTTTTCACCAGTGTATTCAGGCACTGCATAGAATAGCTTGTGATTGACTAAAGTTTATTTTTTAGATAGATGTCTAGTCTTCATTTGARGACATCAAGAGGTAGAAGATGAATTACTTTTCTTGCTAGGTTTTTCCTAATAGTTACTTTAAATTTTTCTGGTTTTGGCTTCCAGCTATGGAGTTGTATTTTTGTGCTAGAGACATGTAGAAGCCCATATTTTTACTCTTTGGAAGTGCTCATATACTGCTGTCAAGTCACCTTTCAAATTTTCTTTTCTGATGAACTGAGCAGACTGATACCTCTGAACATTTTTACAAGCAGCAGTGAAATATATTCTTTACCTCCCTCTGAATGGCTTGAGATTATTCTTTAAAGTGCCAGCCCTCAATATCATTTACCATCTTACCATATTTTAGCTCATCACCCATAATTTTCCAATTTCCTAATGATTGATATGTTGTATAATATAATCCCTAAATATAACTTTCAAGGAATCATAGTTATATTTATATTTGACTAATAACTTCTGCTTGAAAGCTGCTTTGGGCATATATCTCCTAATCCATTCTAATTTCAAATTAGTCTAAGATTTGGCAATAATGTAAAGACCTAATAAAATCATCATAGAATYATAGAATGGCTTGTATTGGATGGACCTTAAAGATCATCCAGTTCCAACTCCCCTGTCATGGGCAGGGACACCTTTCACTACACCAGACATTCAGAGCTCTGTCCAACCAGGCCTTAAATCCTTCCAGGGATGGGGCATCCACAGCTTTCTTTAAGCAACCTGTCCCAGTGCTTCATCACCCTCACAGAGAACAATATTTTTCTAATATTTAGTCTAAACCTACTCTAGAACTGGTATCTTGAGTTCCAAAATAGGTAGCTGTCAGTATATCTATTTTTTTTTTTTTAAATTTTTGGTTTTGTTTGGATCTAAGAATTTTCAGTATCATTCTTTTCTTTAGCAGGGGTTAAAGAGTCAAACACTTACTAATTGTATTTCCACAATACATTGCCATCACCTGCATTTTTAATCAGCATCCTAGCTGTACCAGAAAATGTAATGATTTTGGTGCATCTCAGGATGACATATTGAGCTTTAAGAACAAAGCAAGCACTATGTTTAGCCTGTAGGCTCATCTCTCCTAATATCTTAACCTCTTCAACAGCTCCTTATAAACAAATATTAAAGGAGTTAAGCAGAACAGAATGATCCTTTCCTTACAGGAGCACTCAATGGCGTTAGCAATTTCCTGAGAAATTGCATTCCAGATCTCCAGATATTGTGCTTAATAGTTACTAATGGATTTATCATGCCTTTCCTAGATACCTTAAATATCTGGCTTTTGTTGTGCCCACGAAGATATTCCAACAGGTCACAGTAAAGACCATATTACTTTTTCAGATTGCTAGAAAAGCAGTATTAATACTTAATAAAGCTGTTAATAAAAATCTTACTCAACAAAACATTCTTGGTTAACACTTAATTTGTTTCTTTATGTTGGTGTTTTTGGGTTTGGTTTTTTTGTTCATTTGTTTGTTACTGCAGTGAGTGGGCAAGAGTCTTTCCCACTGTAAATTTTTTTTGTAGCTCTTAGGATCTAGGAAATCTTAGTGCTGCTGAAGGGAAATGGGACTCCGGTACCCACAAAATATTTTAAGTATATTTATAACTGTGCATTTATGACTGTCTTTGTGGCCTAAAAAGTCAAAACAAGGGTACTTCACCCTATCAGTCTCCTCACTCACTGTATCTTGCTGATCCCTTTATTGTTGTAGGGAAGAATTACTAAAGGAGCAAACAAATGGGTGCTTGAGGAGAGAAGAGGGCAAATGGCACTCATAGAAAAGTATCTTGTTGCAAATCCAGCCTCAGACTTAGTCCATTCTGATGCTTGGAATGACAAGCAATAGGAAGAGACAATAGAGGATCCTCCCCAGAGGCATCTCCCAGCAGTTTTATATATTGACCACTTGTTTCACAATGATGAGAACAGTCCTACTTAAGGTTAAMTAAAATTGTCCCCAGACCACCAAAAATGTAATCAGAACAGCTGTAGTGATGGTAGAAAMTMTTCCCAGGCTGCCCAACTGGTTTGTACAGTCCTTTTGGGCCATTTAACAATCATGGGATGAGGAGARTGGGTGGGAATATGAAAGACGGTGAGAGCAGCTCTATCYGTGCCTTTTGATACAGCTGCCACAGATGCTGATGCTCCACAGTGCCATACAATTGCTTCACACCTGTCAGTAGTTSATTTCTGTTGGCTTGTCAAAGTGAAGTCTTGGCACCCTTGATTTAATGAAGCGTCCTTAACTTTGTTTTGAAGAGCAACTATAAGCCCAGGCTTGAAATGAGACCTCTGCTCCTAAATTAAGGTTTCTGAGCCTCCTGATGGTAGCAATCTGTTTATTGTTGTAGACCTAGAAAAATTAATCAATAAAGTTTTCTTCTGCTGTATTGCTTTTCAAACTCATTCCAATTCTGGTAGACTTTACCCAAGATCAGGAATCTGTTGAAGCCTGGAAATGAAAAATTGGGTACTCAGAGCTGCTTTCACTTATCTCCTATAACTTTTCCTAACTACAGCACTAATTTCTTCCCTTGCTTTCTCAGTTTCAATGCTGAAGCCAGCCTTCAGTGAGGTAGCAGWGTAAGAACTAAACTAAAAATTAAAACTAAGGCACTTTTATCTCCTGATGTCAGCTGTCAGATTTGCTCATCAGCCTGATAGGATTTAGCAATGGTTCAGCTCCAGTCTCTAAACCTGAGCATTAACCTCAGTTCTATCTCTTATCTCTTAATACAGACTTGACATCCACTTTTGCCTCTTCTAAAACTGAAAATAAGATATTCAAGTCATCTACTGGTTAATAAGCTCTTACTTTCCTTGGGTTTTTCAGTCTTCATTTAGAGTGGCGATACCTGCTGAGACTCTGGTGTATCCAAGTTATGTTTTAGACATTAGCAGCATTGTTTGGTTTTATTTTGAAAAGTTGTTACTAATGTCTAGTGCTAATACTATTTGTTTGCCTCCCATTAATATCCTTAATCGATTTTACAGTGGTTTAATCTCTCTTGTTTCATCCCTCAAGCCACCCTTTTCTTGATAATGAATGGCTTTCCCAAGTTAAGGAATCACTATGTTTGGTGCTTGCAGATTGCATTGGAAGGATGGCATTTTGCAAATGCATTGAAAGGATGGCATTTCTGTCAATTTATTATTCACATGTCCTACTGTGCCATCTGTGTTTTGAGCTGATTTGTATTTCAGAAATTGTTTTTCTAAGAATTTTGAGTGAGTAGCTGGATTTTTTCCTRTGYTGGCCTCCACTAAACCCCATWAAATTCACGGTGCMGTTCACTGACTTRCARACTTGTAGCTGCTGCTGGTTTGTTACAGGAGCTCACAGATCAGCCATATCCAGCTCCATCCATAGGTGTAGCTCCTGCCCTGTGTGTACTAAACGGTCTCAGGGGTGTTAGGGTTTTCTCTGACCCCTGAGGCTGATAAAAAAGGCCAAGCACTGCGTGTGTGGACRCCCACATCTGTTCCCCAAAGCTAGTTACAATACTTGCTCAAACCAGAARGAAAGTGCAACTTTTCTATGGTCAAGTTTATTAGTTCATATTGCATATAACCAATRTTATCCAATAATGAAATTGTATTCTGATGAATGTTGTGCGTTTAATCTGTTTAAACATACAATTTGTACATTTAAAAAAAAATCAGATGAGGCCAATGGAAATTGACCTTTTTTCTCCCTTTTGGGAAAAACCCCTAGATTCCTAAATTTCTGGGTTTATGTTTTATATAATGTCATTTTCATTAGTATTAAACAGAGTGGGGATTTTTTTTTGAGATAAAAATGACATTTTATCTGCAAACCAGCTTAAGAGAATACCTGMAATACTGGTGAATTGGAAGTGTCATCAATGTATGCTTTGAAATGTCAATGCCAAATTACAATGAAAAAATATTATTTTAGCAAAATGAAGCAACACTGCATGATCTAATGAGAGTTTCCCAATGAAGAAATGTCATTTTAGCATAAAGAATTATCACTTCCACTGTCAGGAGTAGAAAGAAACTGAAAATCCTACTTTTGTCAGGAAAAAAAAACCAAGGGTTTTTTCTTAGAAGGATTGTTCAGTTGCACTTTATCAAAGGTATGAAGGAAGGTATTTGCAGTGCAAATAATACGTAAAATCATGGCAAAAGGTTTTTGTGGTTTTTTTACCAAAAAGATATGTAATTTGAAGTATTAATTTATTTTTTTTTTTTGGAACAGAAGTCTGTTTTATTCAAACAGGATATTGTCTTCTTGAAAACTTGACTGCAAAAAGTAATGTTTAATTTCTGTTTGGAATGGATTTTTTTAATCATTGTGTGATTAGTTTCTCACATGTTTTYGTTCTTTCCTTCAGAGTGTTAGTATAGATGAAGAGAAAATGAAATATTCCTTGGAAATAATAAGTTGTCAGATTTTGCTTTTGTTTCCTGTGTGGCATATGGACATGTTTAAAACATAAACTAATACTGCTGGAGAATGCTTTTAGAATATAGATAGGTCAGACAAAAACATTTTCTAAACTGAGTCCAARGTGTGCAAAGATAAATGGTTCATTCTCAGATTTTATCTTCTGGATATTCATAAATTCCACTAGCAAACACAAAGCTGTATTGCAAAGGATTGGGTTTTTTTTTTAGCAGTATCTGTCAAGCCAAAAGATAGGAGTCTGATAACAAGAGCAGTTACTCCAGTGCTGAAATAGAATCTAGGAAGCAGATTTTAGGTGTTTATTTTCTAAAAGTCCTGACTCTTACATTAAACTTACTCTATACACATCTGCATACGCAATAAAAAAACTCTTCAGATAAAGACTTGTACACGTCAGAAATGTTGAACTTACAGAAAAATTCCCTCATGATTTAATCTGTTATCATTTAGTATTGCTGATTCTAAAACCATGCAACACAATTTTTTTGGAGAGCAGGGGAAAAAAACCCATAAATTTTTTGAAATGAAGAAGGAAATATATGAACAAGCCACTATTGTGGCATTATAGTAATAATGAACTAAGGAGGTATTTTTATTCCATGCATGCTTAAGTATGTTAACCAGAAAAGGAAGGTCAAAGAAGGTGTACCCCTCTGATAAAAAATGCTAGGAAATGTTAWCAATTGATGAGAAGAAGACCAAAGTACTTAACTTTGTGCCTCAGTCTTCACCAGCAATCTCTTTTCCCATACTTCTCAAGTGGATGAAAATGGAGGCTAGGGGAGCAAAGTCCTTCATTTATGTATATTCAGGTTCCTCGCATAGTCATAAACTTGGTCTTTGCATAAGATCAGGTTTATGACTATGCGAGGAACCTGAATATACATAAAACCTGGTGCTATACATCCTAGAGTCCTGAAGGAATTGGCAAATGCAGTTTTCAAGTCTCTGTGATATTTAAAAGTCACAGCAGTCAGAGGAAGTCACAGGTTAATGGGAAAAGGGAAGATGGTACCCATCTTTAAAAGGGGTAGGTAGAAAGGAGAACCCTGGGAATGACCTGACCCCTGTACCTGGGAAGCTTGTGGATCAGACCCTCCTAGAAGCTGTGCTAAGACACATAGAGAACAGAAAGGTGATGCAAGACAGCCAGCACAACTTCACCAAGCMCAACTCCTTCCTGCCTGACCCCAGTGGCCTTCTGTGATAGGGTGACTCCATCTGTGGGCAAGARGAGGGCAAATGTCAATGCCTACAYATGYCATTTATCTGGAGTTCTGTWAAGTCTTTGACRCAAKAACCTTCTCTCTAAATTGGAGAGAAATAGCTTTAATGAGTTGATGATTATATGGATAAGGTACCCTTAAATATATCCTCAATTCACCCCAGGAAATTTCCTTCATAGTTGAAAAACCAGGAAAAAAGTTACTCTGAAAGTCATAAGCACATCCAATTTTTGCTATTAGTATATACACTTTGTATCAACTACAGCATGACAGCCAAAACCTTTTGAAGGTCTCTCAATGTTCCAATTCACACAGCTTTGAAAGCATCCTATTTTGCAATAAACCTAACACATATATTCCCAGGCTACTACTGAATAACAGCAAAAATTTCAAAGTTGCATTCAGAAAGTGCTTTTCYAGCTCAGACATTTTCTCCCAGATTCACTCAGCTGGTAGACAGTGGTATATGAGAGTTTCTTTCCTAACAGGAGAGAATTATTTCCTTTCTATGTATTTCTGATACTAGTCAAAAGAGTAGAACTCTACTCAACATGTATATTCAAGAGGCTGATTTTTGCCAGCAGAGAAATTTGGTCTAAATCACTAAAAAAGATGTTTAAAGAGATTCAATAAGTTCTGTGTGGAGAATCCAAAACCACTGAGGATTATTGTCTGTTGTGGTTGCTTATTTTAACTTTTGATTAGGTTTTTTTAAATTAGTGACTCATAGAATAGTTTGGGTGGGAAGGGACCTTAAAGATTATCTTATTCCAGCTGCCCTGCCATGAGCAGGGACACCTTCCACTAGACCAGGTTGCCAAGTCAGGCCTCATGGTGTCCATAATTGGCATGGACAGTTTATACTGCTCTTATCTGTAGGTTTGAGGAAGGCAGCTGTAATTAGGACAAATTAAACAACAGGGAATGCATAATTCTGTTCTTGGAAGTGTCTCAATTTACCTTGATAAATGGGATACAGAGAAATGGGATACAGACTCATCTGGAAATAAGAAGAGTAGCAAGAAATGCTWGATAAAGTTCTATAAAAGAACTGTAGTTTTATGCCACTGAGCTTGGGGTAAAATGGCAGTGGGATACCAGCTATCTGTTCATCACATGCTGTTTCTTACTGTTGTGGGGAAAGGTCCTGGAAGATATGAAGAAGTTATGAGGCAACTAAGAATAAAAAATATGTCAGGTCTGAGCCTAATAAAACCTGGCATGCAATTTAAAGTACTCTTCCTTATTGCAGTATTTATTCATCAAGCAGACTTGGAGCTGGCCAAGTTCTGATAAAATATGGAGATATAAACAGAAAAAGCATCTGATAGTTTGGTTTAGCTGTGCTATGTTAGGGATCCATGACAGARTCAAGAGTGGACTTGGAGACTTRCTGGTACAACCTTGTGCAAACTGAGAGCAGAGAAACCCTGCACCCACACCTGTACAGTCACTGTGTGAAACAGAGATAACAGGGCAGTTTCAGGCAGGAGGGGAKCTCAGAGGGTACTGCTCCATCCTGCTCTGAGCTGCAGAATCAGCTCTGAGGTCAGACCAGGTTCCTGAGGGTTTTATCCTGTTGGTCTGTAAAAACCCCCAGGACGAGGAGTGCACAGCCTCTCCTGGTAATTCAGCTCCACTCCATGATTGTCCTGCAGGAATTGCACTGGAAAGCATACTTGGCACTAGTGRGCTGTATTGGAAGGCAAAGGTAACAGTAAAGATTCTATACTGAACTATACGGTGTTGCAAGCAGAAATGYAAACCCAAAAGATGTGTTTGAAATTCTGGCACACCTGCAGATTCTGAGCAACATAGAAGTGATGAGAATGCCTGCCCTTCCAAGGATTTAGCATCCACTATTTGCAAATGACTCCATCTGGTTTAATGCCAGGAGAGTGCCAAGAAAATAAAGGTTTATTCACCATCTGTCACTCCCACGTGTGTGCTTTTGAAGGTGCTTTTGAATTTGATGACATTGATTCAGAGCTCAGACCAGTACATGAGTCATCATGAAACTGAGGACTTGAAACATAAATAGCAAAATACAATATTAAGTTTTTATCTTGTGGAGTTTCAAGTGCTGAGGCCATTATTTTCCTGATAAGGAAAATCTAGTTTGTGTGATACTTAGTAAATAGTAGTATTATGACTGTATTTTATTCATTTATGGATATGCTGAATGCAAAACAAGACAAAAATGAGTAGCTTGGCATAGAAAATCTCATCTTCAGAACCTGATCAGGATATTAACTAGGGAGATTTTGTATTCTGTGAAACACCTGCATGCACTGCAATCTTAAATTTAAATATTAAAAATGAACTCAAAATGGGGCTGCAGAAATTGCAAGTTTTGCTCAGGATGTAGCACAAGGAAGAGCTTTTGTGCTAGACTTCAGCAGTTCCTGTTATAATCTTAAGTCATCCTGGGTATCACCAAATATAAGTTTTTCTGAGAGTCCTTCCTCATCCCATTCTCAGTAAGAAAGTATTGGGAAGAACTTGTTCATAAGGCTTTTAGCAGCCTACTACTCATTGTATAGCCCATTTGTTGGGTTGTGACTGCATCTATTATTTCAGCATAGTTAATAAGGTTCTCTGATTCAGACTTCGAGTCTGTTCTGTTATGTTCAAATTTATTAGAACAGTCCCCAATAATACAAAGTATATAAAGAATATCCTGAAGAACAAGTATTCATTTACATGGAATAGGTGGTTGATGGTGTTTAATAGACTTTCAGAGAATTGCAACTCCAGCAAACAGTTTTGAATCTCCCAGCAGTTGTAATATTTTTTTCCTAATTATCGGAGTAAGTTCAGCCATCATGAAACTTCAAATAAAGCTGAGTTAAAATCTGCAATGGTTACGTGAAGCCCTATTGGTTCTTTCCAGGGAATCYAATAGGAGTGAGCATGGAGGAGGTTTCTATTTGGCTGTCTAACTGCTGCATCCTAGTCCCTGCACTTGAAAGCTTTATACATCCATCTAGGATAAGGAATCCCTGTAGATTCATAAGACTCCAGGACATGTTTACTCTCACAATCACAATGATGAGATGGTATCTGTGTCTTACACACTGTCCTGGTGATCTCTTAGTCTTTCTCTTACTCTTCTGCATGACAGGGCTCGATGCTAACAGTATGAAAGTTCAGCATCTGTAGTGCATTGCAGGCCCATCCATGTTCTGGGATGATACTAGAGGTAAGTGGAGTCTCTCAGTAGAAAAGYTCCAGGAGATGGTCAACCACTGTATTCTCAGGAAGGAATGCAAATATGTGGATGCAAGTGGTAGCCTGCAGAACCTTAGTTAGAGACATTTGCACAGCAGTGGATACTGAGATCATCCTCATTTGACTTTACAAATAGGTAATGGACACTTTCACTTCTGTCTAGACCCAAACAGCTTTTCACATTTTCACATTTTCCAAAATGATCTGAAAATTGAAGCAAGAGGCTTGAATACATATTTGACTGGAGAGTTGGAGGACCATAAATATGCACAGGAAATGTGTGTGTGTATGAATTTATGTGTAAACAAACACATGCATGGTTATAATTAAAAGACMCAACCTGTTTTTTGAATTCTACTTTTCCTGCCTTAGTCCTAGAATGGGAAAGTMTAGGTCAAGTAGTTCCCAAGTATCTATGGGTGAAAATGCTATTTTTAAAAAGAGTAGCAGATGCTTAAGGGACTATATTTTAATTCGAATCTCAAAATACCACCTTTTAAAAATAATATCATATGACCTTGAGCAAACTGTACTTATCATAACTGGACAATTTTACATACATTCCTTGTCAYGAAGTTTAACTGGACCATTTTAATGATCAGTGTGAAGAGAATTGAACAAGGGTGGGGTTAAACAGTTGCTCACAGTCTAAAGGAAAAAGGGTAATATTTGTTAATATTCTCTTAATGTCACGTGTCTGTGGCTTTCCATCTGCAAAGTGTGGATAAAGGGCTTTTTTATTTAATATTTTTTTGCCCAGTCAGACTCCAGTCCTGCTACTTGCATCAGCYAAATATATCCCTACATGGTTTTAAGACCTACTGATCTTGACTGATCAGTCAAGAAGTCCTTACAGGGTCAAGTGTTAATTTGTGAGCCCCTTAGAAAATGTATTTGGGATAGCAATTACTAAATATGCACACAAGGCTAGATACTACAGCAGTGGAGCCACAACATCTGTATTTATAATTTTAATCCAAGTAATGCTTCAGTTCTTACCTGTACAAATATAATGAAATTCCAAAGAACAAGTTTTGTTAAAAGAACAAACCAATACAAAAGCTAGACAGAAATGAACCCCAGGTTTTTCATCTAACTAGATTAGCTATTGYAACCTGCTGGAGGCATATTTTCATCCCCCAAAGAAAGCAGTGATTCACAAGGGTCTGCAGAAGTCATGCCCAGAAGAAAATTGCCTGTCAAAAGAATAAGAGTGTGTATTTTACTCTATGGAATCTGGTTTACATTCTATAGGAGTTTCCCAGGACRTTCCCTTTGTAATTTTTGGACCTGAGTTAATGTAAAAATCTTTTAAAATTTGCATCTCAGTTGGAGCCTTTAAATAGATATTTAGACTTAATAAGGAGGAAAGACCAGGTTATTGCAAAAATACTTTATTGTTCTTTTGATGAATAGAAATGTGTATTTTCTTGACACTCCTGAACTTTCACAGGAAAAAAAGGCCACAAACATTTGGGAAAACAGTTTCTTAAAGGGACTTTTGGTGATATTTTTTTTTGAGTCCAGAGCAGTAGTTAATTTTGTTGTTTCCCTGAGGAGGACGATTTGATGAAGTAGTTCTCAGAGGCRGTTGTAAAACTATTTTGTTGATGACATTACTCATTCTTCCCAAGTTTCCTAAAGCATGCCTTTTTGACCTATATACTTGTTCTTTCCTTCCTGTGGWTCTTGGAGGGATTTGTAATGCATAGTGTGCAGTTCAGTGGTAGGAAAAGTTGTCAGTTTCCAGACGAGGAAACATTATAACACTTCATCATATTATGTTTGGTAAGCACAAAACTCCTAGGGAGATACTGCTGGACCCATGAAGTACAAATTAAATATTTGGGATCATGCTAACCTGCAACTCCRCAAAATACAGCCACTGCATAAGAAATAATACTTCCTGTGTAAATGGTCGAGTCTGCTTGTTTTATCAAATAAGAATAAAGGAAGAAAAATATTTCAGAAGCCCTTCAGCTTTGAGGAGCACAAGAAAGTGAGGGTACAGAACCAGATTGTGGCTGAGTTACTGGAAATAATTATTAATTTAAGAAAGATGTAATTGTTAAAATCTCAGTAAAAAACACATGATACTATAATATAAACAACAAGAAATAAAGGTCAAGAATAGGATCTAGGCAGTTCAATTCCCCTTGGTAAAGTAAGTCATCACTGAATTATTTGTTTTAAATTTGGCAAATATAACGATTTACCATTGTTGTGCACAACATTAGAAAATCCAGTTAATTAAATACTCCAGTGCAACATTGAAACCCCTGATACTGTTGAAGCACTGRAAAATGAGAAAGGGACATATAGTGAGCAAAAAGATTAGATATGTGATACAAAACAATAGAAGTGGGTTAATGAAGACAAATTGTAYAGTACAAGGTTTTCAATTTCATAGTGCCCTTATGATGTTTTTCACTACTTAGTGGGATGTGCTACAGGCTTACAACAAGTAATTAGGTTTTTTTTAAGATTTATTTCCAGGCCTGTGCTTTCCCAGGGCTGTGCATTGCTTTATAATGCATTGCTTTATAATGTATTGCTTTGCCCTATAACTCTTACTGGGGAAAAGTGYAATTATTTTAGTTTGGTCTCACACTGGGGTACCAGCATTCTCTGTCTTGCACCTCTTCTGCTACTACTTTATATATCAATACATTACAGACTTTTCAATGGGTTCTGGTAGTTTCTGTCAGTCTTCAAGTTCAATGTCCCAACAAACCTGATCATCATATCTGAGGGTTTTTTTTCTGTAAAGTGTTTGAATCCATTATTTTATTAACGATGTCTGTTGCTRCTTTGGTGATATTGTTAATGCTTTTTAGAAGCTGCATTGAAACCAACTCTTAATGTGCACAAGAATAACAGAAGCAATCTGAGCAACCTGTGTAGTATCTGCAGTCYTCTGCCTCAAAAATTCTAGGTATTTCCATGTCCAAAGGTCAGTCTGAGATTCCCAAGGGAATCCCTAGGTGAGAAGAAAAAGAATTTCAAAGCCAATTCATTGTGAGATAAATCAGCCTATGACGGTTTTCCAAACATCGTACTCAATTCATGCAGTTGTGATCTTTACTGCTGCCTGTAAAAGAAAATTACTGTGAGGCTTCATGGGACATAAATAATTAAAAGCTGCTTTTATTGGCCAAGCCAAAGGCAGGGTTAAGTAGTCTTAAGTGYGTGCCCTGGTAACAGGTGAAAAACAGTTTCTATGTGGAAAAATATAATTATTATTCTTATTGAAAAGACAAATATGCATATTAAAATAGTTTAATTTCACAATTACTGCTGCTAATGTTATTTTTAAATTTATTTGTAGCTATCTATATATGTCAAACTGTTTCTAATTTATGATCTTGCAGAGAACTTTTTTTTTTAGCAATTTGCTGACTTTTCAGCAAACTCTGACTCATTAAGTACAATGAGAGATCATATTTTTCTGTTTCCTTGCCTCCCTAAAGAAGAATATTTTTAGCACAAGAAGAATGCTCCCTAATGTGTGTGAGTCTCCAAACCCCCAGATTTCCACTAGGTAAACCCCAATATTATTCAGTCTGATTGTGCAGTTCCTATCATACCAGATTTGCAGGGACTTCACCCTGGGTGAATATTAAAGGGAAGACTGAATTCAGGATTGAACTTGCAAAGTGCTTAGCTTTGTGTCCTGAATACATTTCTGACTTACTAACCTGTATCTGCCATGGCAGATTTCCAAAATCTTTGCTGGGAATATACTTCTATTCAGTAAGACTTTTAAAAAACATTTGAGGTTTTTTTTATTTTTCACCTGAATTCATTAGAGGCTTTAATGTCACTGTATTTAGCATTTCTGTGTGTGCATCTTTGCCTTTGARTCTCCCAGAAAGCCAATATGAATTAATCAGAATCATACCATGTACTGCTTTCCTCARTCTTTTTTTTTTTCCCTTAGCTATCACACAGGAGCACATCAGTTTTAATGTTATGTGACAGTGCTTTGGGGAATCTGCATTCAAGCACTATTTTCTTACTGTTATTCTTTTATTTCATCCACATTTCCCAAARTCTATTGTATGCCTTCAAGAAACCACAGTAGGCCTGTGCTATTAGACTTATGCACAAGACTCCAACCTGGCTTTCTGTCTAGGGAAGAGAGGAAGAAATTTATTTTAATGGTGTTTAAAGAGAAAAGAAATTATGGTTGGGAAGCATTATTATAAAATGAAGATTAAATCATTTTTGTCATTTCAGAGGTTGGATTAATTTCTTGTGTTGTGCTGTAGGATGTGTAATTTTGGGAAGCAGTGAGAGAATMATTTAGAATCAACCAGAAGCTCACACACTGATGAAAAATGATGTGTTGAAACCCCCTGGTTCTTTTCAGAAAGGGCTAAAAGTTAACATTTGTTTTCAGCAAGTTTTGGGTTGCATATTATTTTCTTATTTCTTTTATCTTTTCTTTGAACTAGAGACAACACTTCTTTTCATCACCATTGCAAAATTACATTCTTGCTGACCGCTTTTTTTGCGGGCAACAAATTCCTTCTTGGCTGTGCTTCAAGAGAAGTTGAAACAATAGCTGTTCTTAAAGAGGTTTGGGGTGATATRAAAAATGGCACCAAGTTCAAATCTTGTGATRTTTCTGTTAGAATGTGTGTAACACYAAATAAATAGTGTAACACYAAATAAACCAGACATCATCAGCTACAGATTGTACTTTACAACCTACATGCAGAGAGTGCATTTTGGTGAGCATTTTATGTTAAGTCAGKGCTTTAKGGATGATGGACCTGGTTAGTTTAAMATTTCATAGAATTAGTTGTATTGTYATAGCTTACATCTTGCTTACAAGTTCAACCAGAAGAGGTACTGAAGTCAGTAGTGTTCACTACCCTGGAAGTAACATGTTAAAGGTTATATTCATTACTAAGTCAAAAGGCTGGGAGTCACAAAATGTCAGCTAACTGTGTGTAAGATTATGACAAAATTAATTAGGGCAAGGTATACTGGTTATGGCCCACTGCAAATGGCATTGTTGGGTRAGTTTAAACAATCACAGAGATAAGGATGACAAAGAGCAAACCTATCAAATAATACTCTGTCATCCCTAAATTACTTCTACTCATTCTTGCTCTGCACAGGGATRGTGTCTGTTCTGTACTTCTCCTTCAAGGAAAGTTCATGTAGTAAAAGAAGTTGAATAAAAGCTAGATTATAGGCATTTTCTGATGTTATTTAAAGATAATAAGGTGCTCTGAAATTAGACCTGTAGAGAAGATTCCAAGTTATATAATGCATATTCTTTAACAAGGGCCATCATCATTACAGTGCTTGAAGTAGAACCAGACTTTCGAAAACAAAGATTGTTTTTAAAGTAAAATGAGTGGTGCATAACTCCAGGGTTTGTTTGTTTGTTTGTTTTTGGTTTGGTTTTTGGGTTTTTTTTGTTTGTTTGTTTGTTTTTGGTTTTTTGTTTTTAAAGTGTTTCTATGGTTTGGAGTAGGTGGTAGTTTATCTTTGTGAGGGCTTTTTGATTTATGGCATGGGAGGGTTTCAAGGAAAAACTCAAGCTYTCTCAGTAGAAGGTAGGATTTCCAGTGCTCTCAGAAGTCTCCTCAATTTAGAACTCAACTATRGGGAAGCAAAGATGATTGTAAACCAAATATGTCTAAACCAGTAGTGCCTTTTTTGTCTTCTTTCTTCTCTTCCCTGCTGGAAGGTAGACTAGCTTAGGACTCCTAAAATGTGTGACTGTTGTCAAGGGTCATTGATCCACAGACTGGGTCTCAAATGTTCTCACACTGGGCAAGCACAGCCAGTGTCCCAAGGTGATCATTCACAGTATTTCCTGCAAACAAGAAAGCATTTCAATATTCCCAGCCAAAGTTCCTGATACCTGTCTGCCTCTGTTTAAATCCTTTTCTTTAAGTTTGGTTTTAGTGTTRAAAGCCAAAATGCTTTATGTAACACTGCGTAAAATTAGCAGCTCTGCAGGTTTTATCCCCCGTCTGATTTTGTGTTGATTTTAAAGACAGCTACTGGGAAAAGTAATGCTGAAGCTTTTTGGGTTCATCAAGAAACATAAATCTCCCTTTCATCTGAAATCTGAGAGTATATTTTTGGCACTAAAAATTATGGGAAGGTAAATTGCAGGTRCCAGTGCAAAACTTTGCCTAACACAAGTGCAACTAAGTCCAGGTTTGACAGCTACTGCTGAGAATACAACATTTAGAACAGTGGTTTGAGTACTTCAGTCTGATGAGGCTATTAAGCACAAAAGATTGAAGCACATGAACAAGATGTTCGAGCAGAAATGCTGCAAGTTRCTTCATATCATATGTGCCTTTTTATTAATGAAACGAAAAATGAGCTCAGAAWAACATTCTAACCAAAATATAATTCAGAAGAAAATGGAATGCATGAATAATGCACGGAATTCTTGAGTAGTCTACCATTGATGCTGGAAAAAATGTCAGTTATTGGTACTTAGATTTTCAGCAATGGCAAAAAAAAAAATCTGTCAATGGATCATATTAGAAAGGGGGTGTTTATACACAACACATTTGAAAATGTAAGTAAAAAAGATTTTAATGTATGATTTTTATTCACATTCTGTTAATATTTACAGCCAGTCATACAGTGTTGTAATGGGTAAATCAATCATTAATATTTAAAGTAGCCTTGAAGTATACATCTTTCCAAGTTGAAACATTAAGCCTATTTATTAATTTCATCTTTGCTRTCTATTCAAAAGTTTACATTTATACCAGAACTTTGAAAATTTATATATGCACCTAATCACTGATACTGCAGGAGCAAGTGTTTAATTCTGTCACTTTGATTTGGACTAATGAGATGAAATGTATAAGYWKTAAGACTCTGATTTTAATTATTACTACTTTAATATTCTTGTGTCCTTAATCAGGCAGAAGGTTCATTGTCTTTGGTTTGGCTGTGCCTTTGAAGCACGGGTACAGTAAGGCAACTGTGTAAAAGAAAGGTGTAACTGSAGTGTAACTCCCAGAAGATAGTTTCCAAAACCTTGTCTGTAATCCTCCTATCCTTTTTTCTACTATATCTGAAGATTTTCAAAACATTTATTTTCTGCTTGTTTGCTTTTTACTTCCTGCTGTATCACTAGACAATTTTAGTGTGGCAAATTACTGTGGCAAGTATTTAAGTTTTAGTCATAATTTCAAGCAGAGCTGTCTTGTTGTTATAAATTCTAAATATACATCAAGTTTCTGTTTAAAAATATTCAGTGTGTTGAAGCTCACAGAAAGAAGTTATTTTACCCTCTTTGTTTAAAAATAAGGAATATGTTTTATTTGCTTTCTTCGAGGCAGTTCCAGAGAAAATAAAACCAGTTGCATATAGTTTATCTTACTTAGGAATAGATTATTTTGAAGAGGGAGCTGAGTGGAATTTATCTCCAATGGGATATTACCTTTTTTTTCATTAAACTCTTGAAACATAAGGAAGTGRAAGTGTATGTTAACTGCAAGAGGCCAGGTGTAGTGTTGATCCTGATCCCAAAGCATGTTAGTAACATGCATGTAATATGTTATATATGGTAATCCATCATGTCCTTGAACTCCTTGGTAACTTTTCCACTTAAATCTCTTCTAGGAAAACTGAAATATCTTTTTTAAAGTTAGAATTTCCTTGGCTTTTTTTTTTTTCTCTGTTTATCATCTAAATTGGATCTTAACGTCATCAGTTTCTTGTACCACTCACCATTCCATTAACAGGAAACGTAAAATATTCCTTTCCTTTTTATTGGTCTTTTTATATGTTTGAGGATTAGTATCTCCCCAATTGGTCTTTCAACTTGTTATGAATAACTCCAGTTTATGCAATCTATAAGATAGATCTTGTTTTCTAGACCTGGGGTTATTTCCAGTTCTTTTCTTGGACTGTCTCTAATTTGTTTATATCAGTTTTTAAATGCAATGTCCAAACCTGAATGCAGTATTGAGCTGTGAAAAGCATAACTTCATATGTTCCAAAGACTCTTCAGTTGTAGATGAAGAAAGTCTTTTTCACTGCAGCATGTCTCCCATGTAATCCATTATACCCCACAGGTAATTTCCTGGAAAGAAATTTCTCTTAGGTCCTTGTTTTTCACCCTCTATCTATGCAATCTGACCCAAATAGCCTGATTCATCTGGAGAAAATTGTGTACCTGAACTTCTCTTTAGTCTTGCATCTCATTTTTTTCAGATAGTTTCTCTGACTTGGACTAGTGTAGTAACACATTTTCTAAAAGCCTTTAAGAACGTTTCCAAGGATGGAGTAGAGTAGAAACGGATTTATCTRTATGCAGAGATATTCACTGAGGGATTGAATATTGCACCCAGTTCATGATGGGACATCAACATTCTTTGACCCAGTTCTGCAGATGTAGTGCAGTTGCACTGATTGATTACTTTGCTTAGCTGTGTATCTCTGRAAAATCTACTTTACTCTGCCCTCTGTAAATACTTTTTTAGCACTTAGATTGTACTTATGCCCTTAGAAAAGATGGGCATGTGGTGTGAAAACTGCTCAAAGCCGCTGCAAAATCAATCTCAGTTGACCTATTTCCATAAGAATTTCACTGGAGGGGAGGAAAATTGGAGTATGTTAATAATCTCTAATTATTCTTCCTTATCGTCAAAGACCCCAAATCTTCCTTATCTTTCCCTTTCCTGTCCTATCCCCTGGAAGTGTCCTGTAGCTTTCACTTATTTCTAGTGATTAATACAGTGTTTTTATTACTATTAGAGGTGATTAATATAAAATGTGACAGGAAATATATGTTGTTCTTACAAGTATATTTGCATTTTAAGACATTTTTCAGAAGGGCAAATGACACCAAAATTATTATGTGTTAAACTAGTAATTATAGGTTAAGCCAGTGTTGTGAACATGCAGTAAAAGAAATATATCTGGATAAAAAAAATTCCGGAAACTTAATTTAATGCTATCTTCATTTGGCTTCAGTGATATGCAAATTTTGGAATTATGCGTAGACATTATGGAATTTCCAAGCTCATTCATTAAGGAATGAACATGCATCTCAATGCAAAGTTTTTCTGGCTCCTGCAAAGTCTGAATTTATAACAAAATATAGCTTACTCCATATGTAACATCTGTGGGTTTCATCAGTATCTGTTCAAATTTGGAATACCCCACWCAAGAAATCAAATACAGAAGTAGGCCTGGAATGCATTCAGTCATCATCTGAATTTATTAGTGGTTTRTTAAAGAGATTATTACCAAAGTTTCAGTAAAGCCTTAGTTCTTGTATTGCATATGTAGTTTCTATATTCAGTTCTTTTTATAATATTCTCTGCATTCAAAATTAGAAGTTGTTTTGTGATTCAGGATGAGGATGTGACCCTCCTAAATYTGGATTGCAGCTCTTGAGGGGTAAAGGCTGTTTTAACCTTGAAAATGTAGTTTTAGATTATTTTTAGTGGGCTAGAGAGAGCTAAAAATCATGGTTATGGAAGAATTTCTAAACATAGATAACACAGCTGTGAGAACTCATTCTCATTTATTTCTCATAGAGGGTAAATCTTGGTTAGTGAATTTTTTGCCCAGCCTGCTCAGTATTTACTCTTATTTTTCATAACAGGTGGGTGAACAGAATAACCTGACTCAGTTAATGCTTTTTCCACCCTACCTAATTTGGGAAGTTAGAGGAGCTTCAGAATATGAAATCAGGCGTGCTAAGTGGCATAGCCCATCAAGCATAAGGAAGAGCAGTGGAATATCCTCACTGCTATGTTGATAATATATTCAGAGCCTGTCACTTTCTGATCAGAAAATAAGTGCATTGAGATACTGTGCARTGCTATCTATTTAAATTAGCTGCAGGTTTTATACCTGGCTGCATGGGTGCAGGAGTCAGGAAGGATTTCACACCCCTGAAGCCCTTCCTACCCGCTGCCTTGTCCATCCAGTTACACAGCATTAGGTTGTATTAAAGTTACTGAATTGTGATATAAATAKAGAGCTGGTAGGAAAACAAGTTGAAAGTCAGGTAATTGATTTCAATATAAAGTTATTTCCTGTAACTATTTTTGCAACACTAGAATTTGAGACTAACTTCACTATGGTTGGAAAAAATTTGGTTTTGGAAACTATTTTTTTTTTTTAATCTGTGCTGCTTATTTTCAGCATCAACAATGGAAATATAACAAATAGATTTCTACTGAAATTTCTGCTGTCTAACTTAAACCCAGTGATTGTTTTCAGTCTGAAATACGTCTAGGAATCTATGGAACCATCTCAAAATTATAAAGTYTGAAATTCAGGAATAAAAATGTGTGTGTGACACATGTAGAGAGATTTACTATTAGTCACTTATCCTTATTTACAGGAGTTGTTATTTTAAGAAGGTCTGATTGAGTTTAACATTTTCATTGGGTTTAAAAATTCATCATTTTATATTGTTTGGAAATTAATGTAAACCYCCCGATGCTTGGTAGTTCAAACTACAAATGTATGTATTTTTTAAACAGCATACTGGGGGAAAACTGTTGGAAAGTTTATTTGATTCACAACATTTAAGTCTGTATAATAAAAATCGCCTTTTAGATGAATAGTATGGCTGGTGGAGTATGGTGTATTTTTTTCCATTATTTAATCTATACAGGGGGGAAAGAAATAGTGTAGAATATTCTAACATTTAAGAAAATTAAATAGCACCTAATTTGTGAGGTTTGGCTGAAGCATAAAATTGCTAATTTATTTTGCTAACTGAAACAAAATAGCTTCTCAATAGTTATTGCTCCTTTTTTTCATAAGCAATTTATGCCCATGAAAATATTTCTTTTAAATTAAGATTTTGGCAACAYGCTGTATTTCCATATAATCACCTAAACCTGAAATTAAATGCATGTACAGCCAAAAGTTGTTATCTGTAGAAAGAAAAAAAAACCCAGCTGCTTCAAATTTCAAATTGCAAATAGCAGAAGTTCAGCATAACAAGAAATAATTAATAATTAATTATTAACAACTAAGCAAATGCTTGCTACAATGTTAATATTTGCAAGTTCCTTCAGATCCCCACTTCCCAGATCAAAAGACATTCGMAGTAGAATGAGGATGTGATATCCTTGCCTCATTAAAATACAATACCTAACGAGCATTCTAAACTATGCTCACTTTTTAATCTGATTTAACAGCTGTTGAGAATTTTARAACATTTTCCATACCACTGGATCTTCTTGTGGGTGAGTCCATCCATGCACATTAAGTGGCAACCAGATGAGGATGCTTTTTAAATAAATAAAGCCATCAACATAAAGAAAAGGTTTCTTCAAGGTTGCTAAATATGTTGCTGCTGACGCAGAACCCTAAGGAATTTGCAGTGGAATATTGAAACCAGGTAGTTTGTATGTCACTGTATTCAGCTACAGTAGTAGGGAATGAAATTACTATTCATAATGCAAGCACTTTATCACTTTTCTTGCAAAAAAACCTGCTGTGAACTTTAAGACCTTGAAAACTAATATGCCAGAAACAATAATGGAGAGATGGGCATTTAGAAAAGGTAATTATTGAGCTGTTGTTAAATAAAAACCCTTTTGGGTCTCTGTAACTGGAAACATAAAAAAAACAGAAAGCTTGCTAGCTGGAGAGCTACTAGAAAAATACATTTTAAGTCAAACCATCTTAGACTAGAGGGAATGTAATTCAGGGTTTGACAGAACCTGTAGAGTTTAAATAAACAGCATCGAGAGTTTTGTTAAAATAAATAAAAATGTAAAGCTATTTCAGCTAAACAGTTCACTGTCCCCAGGGGAAATCAGTGGGTGTTCACTGAAGCAGGGAGTGAGAGATGGTAGAGGGTTAAGGAAAAGACAGGATCAACATTCAACATACCATTTTTTATTGACTCACAGTAATCTGATCCACTCTCTGTGATAAAACTCCTGAAAGCAAAGTTATACAACTGAAAGTGYAGGAAACAGTTTAGAATAGTTAAAGTCTGAAGTGGACCTCCTTTATTGTCAAGGACATTCTTTTCATTTTTGATGCCCATTTTCTTCCTGATTATTTTGCAGCTGTTCCCTGGTTTCTCAATTCTTTGCCCTCTTCTGKACTGTCAGGCAGTATTTTCCTGTTTCTTGTTTTTCTTGAGGAGGGCACTACCCAAGACATGGCAGGTCTGTGAAATGGAGCAAACTTCAGAGGCAGATTTGAATGGAGAAGGGAAATGTATTGGCTTTGCCAGGGAAAGAAGATTGGCTCTGTGTACATGTTTCACTTCTACCTTGGCCCAGGAAACACAGGAGAGGCTTTTCTATGTTTCCAGTACATGAWTTGTTTGTTTTGTCTGACCTCAGCTCTTCTCTAACAGCAGTTTGTGGAAGGGGTCAAGAATCTGATTAGTGTGCTTAAGCACGTGTTTACATGACAAATTCCAGATGTATGTATCTATGCCTGAGACACAAAGGAGGAGATGTTATCAGGAAACTGAACATTTAGAAGTCATATTTTGGTATTTTAAATCTGTAGTGTTTTATATTTGTTGTTTGCAAGCTGGGGAAAATTTCAGATTTCCACTTTGACTAATAGAGATGTCTGAGGTAAATATGAATATTTTCTTGCCTATTATTGCCTTTTGCCACTTTGAAGTCTACYTTGATAAGGTAGTAGTATCTTGATGCATTCAGTTTTTACCTTTGTGAATACTGAAATTTGTACAATTTTATTTAATTGTAAATAAAATGTAAAAATACATGCTTAGGTGTGATTAAAGTCTGCCTTGCAATCCTGTGCTCTTAGTGACCTTAGTGTGGATGGAAATCCTGTCAAATGGAAATATCAACCAACCTTCAGCCAAAAATTAGAACAGAAAAATAATTTTTTGGAAGAGAATATGWACATCCTCCTGTGAATATTGCCTTTCAGCCAGGGCTTTAGAAAACATTTCAGCTGGGTACAGCTTCTGCTATTGCACATCAGCAATCTGGATAGAGAAAGAGTAAGTGCAAGGAGATCAGAGAGGATCACATTCTTTGTATATCTTAATGTATCTATTACTCTTCCTGGTTTAAACTGTCCGTAGGAAGAAAAAGGGATCCTCATTYTAGTTCAGAATACAGACCCTCATTGTATTGTACTTCAAGTACAGAGCATGCAAGCACACTGGCACACTAAAATTATCTGCTGTTTGTGCTCAGAGCAAGAAAAAAATAACCACTTTGATCAATTTGCTGCCTTGAAATGCCCAATAATTTAACCACTACAGAATTTTATTTGATTATGGCTCCACCAAATGAGCTACTTTGGAAATGAGAAATGTCTGTGTCAATTAGCACTCCTGTCACTTGTGCATCATTTATCTAAATAAAACTGTAAACACTGACTTTYAGCAGACTACAGAGCATGTTATCATACTAATATTTGTGTTATTTTTAGTTCACTTGTATTGGGGAAATATATGTCCATATCTGAATGCTGACAATATCTTCATTACCTCTTCAATAAAGCCTTAGATTAGAATTGCTGGAATACAATCAATGTTTTACTGAAGTTACTGATGCTTCTCTGAGATCMGTAGAAAAGTGTGAGGGCTTTGTTTTTGATAGTTGTCTTAAATTCATGTTACAGCAACTGTCAAGTCAATTAATGAATGTAGCAGTATGYAATAAGATGGAATTTAGGGATTTTTCTCACTTGTTCTTTATTGAATAGATGTGCTTCCAGGTATTTTCAGACTTAAACTCTTGTTTTAAAYATATATACACATTGTTAAGTTGTTTGCTTTGCTTGAAACTGTTTCTAACCTATGTCCAATTATCACAGCTCTTGATGGACTGGGCCCAAAAGTGGAAGGGACTTGTGTGTACTGATGCTTATCCAGTGGATTAATAACAGCTGGTAGCAGAGCACAATCCTGGTGTGCTCACCCCTCATCCCCTTCCCTCTGTGCTCCATAGTGTGCTGTCTTGTCTAATCTGCTGTGAGTTACAGAGCTAAGACAGTAACAAAGCATGTTGTYTTGGCAAATCTACTTAGTCACTGGAGGATGGGAGCTCTGCTTCTGCTCTGTGCAGCAGTGTCACTTCTTTTCCCTCCCTCACCCTTGTTAACAGTGTTTGTATCACCTGTAAAGAGCCAGAATTAAGTGTGTATCCTGGCTGATTATTTTGAAAATAACTTAGAAAATGCCTCACTACACCTGACGTATCCCAATGTAATCCCTTCTTCCTCTTACTTGTTTTAAATTTGAATGCACCCAAGGTAGGGTGCATTGTACAAGTAGCTCAAACCTTCCTGTCTTAGACACCAGGATACTCAGTTGTCCTAAAATATCCTAAAATCAGAGGAATGACCACTCTGGTGTGACTTTACATGTAACCTTTCACCTGAAGRAATAAGAGATACATCCCATTGTGCAAATTCCTCTGATAAACACCACATGCCTGCTTTTAGGTAGCTTGTTCCCATGGATGAGCTTTCTGTAGGTACACAGAACATTTGTGTATGTTTGTATTGTGCCCCTTTTGGTATTGCAAAATGATTTTTTCTCCTGAATTTTCTTTTTTTTTTTTTTTTTTCCTTTTGTCTGAGCTTCAGAAGCTGACTTCATTTGTAAGAGGACACTGGCTGTTGTGTTTGCATTGCATGGGTTAGGAGAACTAGCTAGTAATTCTGTCCTGTGACTTCTTACTGGTCCTCTACCCAACATCTGCTCTCTGAAGGCTTGCAGTGCTGACAGTATTTTGTCAGGGCTGTGTAATTGAGCTTGTAAGGGGAAAAAGATGGCATCCAGCAAACTGATGTGGTGTGTTTTATTTGCACTTGGGAGACAATGGCTTTTTGGGTTTTTTTAAATTTTAAAACAAAAGATAGTAATKAATTTTGGGCCTTTTAAAAAAGAAGAAGAAAAATAATGTTAATCAAAARGAAATTATGTAAACCTGAAATGAAACTCTAAAAGTTTAGAGGAGGAAAAACCCTATATTTTTGGCGTAGACAAGGTCATGCTTCTTTTGTTCTCTGTTTCAATGAGTCCATTTTGTACTGGGCACACTTTCTTTCTGATCTGTAGATGTAGGAGAGATAATTAAGGTACCTTTTTGGATAATATATAGGCTTGAGACTGAGGTTGCTAAGTAAGGTGCATTTCAGGCTATGTAGCAGTAGACCAATGGTGGATTATTTTATGCTGTTTAGATTTGCTCTGGTTTGATAAATAGAAAATAGCATTTGTTTTAAATGTTTGTGTATACATGTGTGTTTATTTTCATACCTAATTCCCCTGCTTAAGTGCATAGTTCCTCTGCTTTAGACCCAGCAGGTATGAAAGCATGTAAATGCAAACTACTTGTAAACATTTTCTTCTGTATGTTTAATCTTGTAACTTGCCTTGTCATAGATTCTTTCCACTGAAACTTCCCCTTTGCAGAGGAATACAGGTAATAGTTTAAGAAGGGTCATTCTTAAGATTTAATTTGGTACTACAAGCTGAGACTTTACCAAAAAAGAGCCCTCTATTTACCATACACTTTGTAAAATATATTATTCTTAAATTTTGCCACATGAAAGCTATTGTTAAATGTTTTACATATTAGTAGTTACTATTTATAGAAAAAAAAATTTGCACTATCAGCCTGCATCAGATAACTTGGAAAAATGCAGTCATATTAGTTTATAAACATGGTCATTTTATCTGTGTTATCAGAGCTTTAAATAGAAATCAGATGTACTCAAAAGAGAAAATGGAGCTGTTTTCAAATGGTCTGCATTCCGCTGGTGTTCCTGAACCTGCTGTTTCCTAATTGTATCTTGATGGCTTCCATTTTATCTCAGCTGCTTATTTAGAGTGCCTAGATTGCTTTTTAGAGGCTCTCAGGATGTGTTGACCTTTATTGACCAGATACATGACTTTACTGCAGCATTTCCCAGGATGAAAACCCAGGAATGCTGTGTTCACCTGTGTATACAGTTTACAGATTGTCTTGAGTTTTGTGTCCTCTGGACTGAAACTGATAAGTGATGCAGACATGCCTGATTTAATTAAGAGAACYGACCATTGCAAGGTGCTGGGGTTACTTAATTCTGCTCATAATGGTTAAAATTCAAACTCTTTCAGAGTGTCGGAAAGTATTCAGCCATAACTTTGTTTATTTTGTTCATGTCTGCAAACTGCATGGGATTAAGTRATTCCTCAGGAGGATTCTGCAGAAAAGTCATTGGTAGAAACTCATTGTTTAAAGAGTGAGTTCAGATTAGCAATAGCTAAAGCCACAGTAAGATATAAGTCCATTCAGATGCTGCTTGTTTCATTTATTTATATTCTTTTGGTAGTATGACATAGTTGCTTTGAGAATCYATTTTTTCACATGATTTAGGAAACTTCTTGCAACTAAATCTAAACGAAAGTTTTAGACTTTCATTAGCTACAGTGATCTCTTATTATTGCTTYCTCAAGTATTAAGATGAGTATTAAAACACTAGATCTCTTGATTCTGAGTATCTGTTCCTAAGTKAATTCTTTGAGCCTTTTTAGCTCATCAGTACCTCTCTTGCTAACGCACACTTCCCAGGAGAACATCTGGTGTTTATGACCACCTTCATAATTTGGAGTTTTAGCATGTATTATGCACAGTCTTTTGTTTAGACATTTCACTGAACCATTGTTAGCAATTCCTTTTTTCCTTCCTTATGCATGTGTAGGCAGATGAGCTTCCGGGATTTAACCTGAATAGAGGAAGCACACAACCTGTAGAAGCAGTGCTTACTTTTCTAGAACCTGCTTAAATTTCCTGCATGTTAGACAAATGAATGTAAGTGCATTGTTTATACAAATAATTATCATACTAACTGGGGATAGTATTCAATGATCRGATGTAGCTGTGTAATATTATTTTCATAGACTTTCAATTACCTGCAAGTATCAAATATAAATGCTCTCATTTAAAAATTTGAAAGTCCTTTTTATGTCCAACATGCTCATATAGTAGAGAAAAAAAACCCAACATTTTTCTCTATGTAGATGTTGAAAGAAAGATTATTAAGATTTTGAACCACATTCAAAAAAAAATCCCGTCCACCACTTTTCATGTTTAACAACCTTGAAATATGTCTGGATAGTCCTTGAAGGATGCTAACCTTACAATTAAGCAAGCCTTACAATTAAGAGCTGCAATACWTCGATGTACAAATGAGAATGCACTTTACATAAGGCAGTTGGTGATACTACATGAAGATGGRGCATTTTGATGACACTTTAGTTAATCATATGAAAGAAAATAGTAATGATACTATTTACATATTACTAAGGTAATATGGTCTACAAAGGGGAGACAGTATTCTCCTTGAGGTTTTTCAAACCTGCTGATTTCTTAGAAAATATTGAATTCCAGGAATTACCTAAATTATCCAAAATGTGTTGACTAATAAAACTGGTCACTAAAGTGTTTTTTTTTCCTTTTTTTCCRAAATTCAAGCCTGTAAACATATTTTATGTTTGCAAATGTATTAAAAACTCAGGATAATTTTAACTACCTAATGTGACTTAATACTTATYATTCCTAAAACAGTTTGTATATAAAAATGATTTGTCAGAATGAGACATATTTGTATGGAAGGGGGTGGTCCAAAGTTTTTCAAGAAAACATTTTAGAATAAATAAATATTAAARTATATATGTAGCAACAGCAAYATCTATGTAAGAGTTAATCACCACACATTGTGTTCTCATATTTCTCCAAACAGCAAAATTAAAATACTGACTTGGAATGAATCACACTGTCCAGATGAGCGTTGCATTGTTAACGTTTTCAATGCAGAGTGGGAGCAGGATGCTTCTGTTCATTATCTGATGTCTAAATCCAAAAGAAGACGGGCAACTGAAAATGTTCTTCATAAAAGGTACTTTTTAAATAAAAATGTACTATCTTGCTTTCTCTTAACTTCAGTAACATTTTAATGACATCGAATTCCTACACCTGAGAAGAGCTTGTTTGTTTTGAATAKATCTTGGGACTCCACTTGAAGTCACGTTTTCTTTAATGAATCAGTGTTTTCTTAACTTGCACGTGACACGCATTGCCATTTTGGGAAATAATGGCGACAAAGGAATTGATTATAAGTGTATCTAGAAATCAATTGATATTAAACTGATTTTAAAAGAAACGTGTTGAAAGAGAATGCAGAAGAAAGAATGTTTTTTTCATCCTAAGAGCTGTTTCAAAAATGTTTTTAACGGTGACATGGTACTTAAGGCAGCAATGCCTTCAGCAATAGTCTGTTATTTTGATGAATTTCAGATTTCYTTCCTTAAATTCTTTCAATTTCAAGTTTGATTTTGGTCTGGAAGTAATGTCAAGGTGAATGAGTGCTAAGTGATAAGAAAATCCCCAGAAAAAAGCTCTCTTTAACACGAGTTTCTCATTGCATTTACAGATTCACTTCTACTTAGGTACTTCTGTATCATYTTGGAAAGCTTATATGGTATTGCCTGATTTTCACCTTAGAAGTCTAACACAAGTTGTGGATTTAAACACCAAAGAATTTGTGTAAGTACCTGCTTTTGGGTATAATGAGGGAAAATAGTGAGATCCAGCTTCCAGAGAAGTTTGTGAGAACACTCATTCATGCAGGATAGGAAACCTAATCTTAGGAAAATGCAAGGGCTTGCTCTGAGGCAAAAACAGTAAGGACTGGTAAAGGGATCTGTTTAGAAAACACAAATCACATACTGAAAGGATAGACAGAAACAGTGGAGGGACTTAATTCAGAGCATTGGATTGAATCCAGAAAGATCATTGTCTAACTGGATGCTTCGATGTTATCGTAMTATGATGAAAACACAAAACCAATCCTCTGCTTGATTAACTGATGTTACAGGCAGTGTTGCCATCTACATTCTGTATTTTTTTTTTTCAAGTAATCAAAGTAGCATGTCTGTGTTTGTACATTGCAGGTCTATATAACTCTAAAAATATATGGATTACTGGAAGTACATTTCCTTTGCAAATCTGATGTAATTGGAAACTTCACTAACCACAACACAAACATTCAATTCTGTACCTTACCCTCCCCTCAATAACATAGTTCATTCATTTTTAAAGCTCAGATATTTAGATTRCTTACCAAAAGCAAATTTAGWAAGTTAATTCATGAGYTWAAAATAWYRTTSTWYTAKTWRTWAWMAAYARTRSWGMA
>CADDXX010000157.1:187734-214531 GCA_902810485.1 Alauda arvensis | reverse complement strand
AMRAARWATTTTTTTTTTTTGCTTAATAAAATAGGGTTTGGCAGATATTACACTCAAAGCTATTAAATAATGGAATTTGTATGCAATATAAGTACTAGGTTGCCATGACATTACAAATACTTGAGAGAAGCTTTTGGTACCAAAATTGCTGCTGTTAAGAATGTACACTCTATTTAGAGATTGCATAACTTCTTTCCAGATRACAACAATGAATTTTCAACACATTTCAAGGTAGGGTTTTTTTTAACCCTTTCTACAGTAAAATATCAAATAGAATTAAATTAAATATAACAAAGTTAGAAATATGTGGGTGTACACAAGCACTAACAAGAAAGAGCAAGGTTACAAGGAATTATGACYGGAATTTACAAAGAATTAAAGGACAGTTTCATAAATATTGTCTTACTAAAAGACTTTYTTCTATCCCTTTTATGGAGTAAAAACTCAGATTGATCAGCTTCTTGGAAAAGARCAACTGCAAAGGCTCCCTGAACACCTGAAACAGAAGTACCAAAGTTTTATTGTTTTAACTCTGTATACCTTTGGCTTAGAAATCAAATCATTTAGATATCCTTTAATGTCAGGTTGTAAAAGACTAAATGACAATGATACAAGAGAATTTTTTTTGTTTCTTAATGCAAACCAAATCTTTTTCCAAAACCAATTTCAAATGGCATCATTTCAGACTGTACAGGAGGTAGTTTCATTCTGAAGGTCAGACCACTGATAAGAAATTGGTMATCTCCAGTGTGCTTTCACTTATAGCACTTTCMAAACAAARTACTTACCWGAGTAGGGCTCACCGTGTGCTATGTGCCTGTGTGGCTTAAGACACACTTCATTTCTCTGATGAACCTATAMCATGTGTGGCCTTTGGAACATTAGAATCGATCCAAGGATGACTCTTTGCCTTTGTTCACCTCACAGATGTTTTCCCACAGCAAACACCTTAAGCTTCTTTGTCTCTAAACAATAGGACAAGAGGAAATGGCCTCAAGTTTCATCAGGGGAGGTTTAGATTGGATAACAGGAAAAAAATTCTTCACCTGAAGGGTTGTCAGGCATTGGAACAGAAAGTGGTTGAGTCACTATCTCTGGAGATGTTGAAAAGATATCTGAAAACTGCCTGTGGAAGAGGTTATGTACCTAAACATAATATAAACACCTAATATTGCAACATTGGTGGCAACACAGCAAATTTTWGAGAAAGATTTTACAGGAAGGGACTGGGATTCCTTTTAAGAACAAAACTGGTGTGACTCATTAATCCCTGCCCACATATTTGCAAGCAACTGGGACACACCTTCACATGCTCTGGGCTGACAGTCAGGTGCCAGATGCTCATTGTACCCAGGCAGCTCCTCCAATCTTGATCTTCTTGCTGGATGYTGTGGTCCTAGGCCAAGCCCTGTCCATCATTCTGGGTTTTCCCAGGCTGTCCATGCCTGCAGATCTGGGAGATCCTCTCTGTCCTCTGTTGAAGCCCAGTGGAATGACTCTCGGGATTTCTTTGCTGCCTCTCATCTGGATGTCCAGAGGAGCAGCATGTAATATGCTTTTGATGCTCAGGTTTTACAGACTGGTGTTGGGGCTATTAGCCCCAGCCACTTATACTTCTCCAGGGTCTGCTTTTCCTGTGGCTTCCACACCCAACCTGGCCCCATCATTCCCTTTTTAGTACTCCTGTTGGTGCTCTCTGTAAGAAAAAACTTTTCCTGCTGTTGAATGCCATGTACTGATGGCTTCTAAATTAGCAGCTGCTATATGCTGCTGTCCATAATTTGATAATTCTTAGGGCAGTTTTGTATCAGCTCAGCTGAAAAAGGCAGGGAATGACCTGAGGAAAGCACACCTGGGGTTATGCTTCATGCAGGCTGGAYAGGTCTCTTCCTCATAAGCTCTCTGTGCTTCTTCCAGTGTCTCATGACTGGCAGACAGCATGGGCTCTGATTCTTTGTAGAAGGGAATTCTTTACCTATTGTGGGAGCAATAGCTRCTAGGCTTCTTTGTGGCCCATGTTCAGCTGTAATCTGAGTGGGAAGGAGGTACACAAGCAKGAGACATTTCTGGGACAGGTTAGCTGAGGTGAGCATTTCACTGAAGTGCAGAAATTTATTCTGYCTATGGATAATTTTGGCTCTTCCTTCAGATTCTGTTATTCTCTGGATAATCATTTCCTGGTTTTGCTCTGCACCCTAAAACCTTCTTTGGTCTTACTGTTAACTAAGTAGCCTGGAGAACTCTTAGAAGGACCCTTCTTAAATAAAGCTGAATTCCATTACAGTTTGTAAAGATGATAGCAGATGATCTCTCCTTTAACAAGTCTTTGGCATTTTCATAAAACTTTCTAGCAGCCTTGACCTTCAGCATTCCTTCTCTAACTTCCTCAGGTTGGAAACTTCTTCCTCTGAAGTTTCTTTCTTTTAGTGGCAGCTTAATAGGAACTTGTGACACAGCCTGTTCTTGAGTATATCTCCATGGAGAGGTTGATTTTGGACTGACAAATCACAACAGCTATGGCTGAAGCCTTTGTGCTCTGACTGATAGCTGATCTAAAAGAAGTGTTTTAATTTTTTAAGGTTTTTTCTTTTTTTTTTTTAAGGACTATCCCTAAAAGACCTGTGCTCATTCATTGTCCTAGACACGCAGGAACACAGTTGAGATGCTTGGGATAGGATTTAATTAGGCTTCAGCTGTATTAACTCATTGGGGAGTTATCCAGCACTAATTCAAATAGGGCAGGTCATGAATTTTCTCTGGTGGTAGCCTGGATTGCTTTCTGATTAACATTATTGTCCACAAGATGAAGAAGTGGCCTGGTACCAAAAGCCTTGTGTAGCATCTGRGTGTTGGCACTTGTAATTACTGATKCCAACRYTCTCTGTGTCAGGATAGAGAGAGGAAGGGAAGAGTATTATGATGGTGCTRGGAGGATTAGATTTGTTATCTTGTCTTGAAAAGGAAAAAAAGGAAAACAGACGAATATTATTTTTTTTTAAAGCAGTCACTTGTTACTGCTCTGTTAGAATGCTTAGCAATATTTCCCAACATCTGAAAATAAAAGCCAGTATATACAAAGTTTGCTGTAGGGAGTTTAAACAGTAGCTGAAACTAATGTCAAGGTCCTGATCATATTTCTTTGGCAGCCTCGAGCATGTAAGCAGAAAGCAGACATCTCCTTACATGTCTACTTTTTCCCTCAACTTAGCACAGTAAGTAACTGCTAGGTATTTGTTTCCCCAAAAGAAATAATTATTCTGTTTCTGTGGCTTCTGCACTCCCCCAGCTGCTTCTGGCTGAACGTTTCTTATAAACGAAGTAATTTCAACAGCAGCTTGTGTGCTTGGATTGTAGAATGTATACAAAATATGTTAAAATTAAGATTTTAAATTTGGGGAGGGATAGGAAGGAACTGGGGCAGACAGTGACTGTGAAAGAGATTTGCTAAACCTTACAGTAGTTTTGCTGAATGAATTAAAAATTTCAGATGGAACTGAACTCTCACTAAACTGCATAGTTTTTAGAAATTTTATATTGGTTTGAATTATACAGCTGCTTTTTTATATTTATTTTATATTTATGAAGTAAAATGTTTTCTTTCACAAATTAACAAAGATGGTGTCGCCTTTCATAAAACATTCAAAAGGACAAGCAGCATTTTATATTGAAACTAAGTTTGAGTTTAAAAAATAAATAAARAGACTAATGATTCATAAGGTTCATGGAACTAACTCAGTAGAATTCCCATAATGAGAATRTTTGCTTTCTGGAGAAGTTTAGGAAATATTTTGGTTCATTAGAGATAACATCTGGTCAGCTGTAAGAAGTTTTTCTTACTTCAAAAATGTTTTTATAGGAGACTCCACTAATGCAGATATTTCCACTGGCAGCTGGTTCTAAACTGAGGATAATGGATTCATCTATCAAGGGAAACAGTATACATATTCAATCTCTTGCCACTGAAGTTATAAGGATTTCATGTAAATGTGAAAAGAAAGGAGTATAACAGATGACTTCAGGCTTGCTTAATGCTCTTTCTCTGATTTTTCAACTCCAGGCATATAAAAGTGTTGTGCATTTATCTTCTAGTGTTGATACAYATTTTAGCAACTCAGTATACAATTGGTTCTGCTAAAAATCCTATCAGCCCTTCTGCTATACATAATATTTTCTTGAGAATGTTTTTTCATTTATTTCGCTGTTTTCAGCTAAATGTCCAAGGTAACATTACCAGTCTCACACGGAATTTTGTCACGTATCTGCTTGTGCCCATTGTTGGAACACTTAGCTTGGTAATTGGAGAGATACATACATCAGATTCATACCGATTCAATTTTCAATCTGTTTCATCCACTGAGATTTATCTTTCCATTCAGTGATTTTGTCTGTGATTTTAAAGATATCTCACCTCCAGAAGATCRGATTATATGATATATATTATGTCAGTTAAATAGTTTCAGGGATCCTAAAGRCTGGTCTGCTATTGAAAACTGTGAGTTTTGATGTATCTTTTGCTATGGTCTTTTTTGCTGGACATCAGTTTTGGCAGTGGTTTCATTCTGTAATGCTGCAGCTTTTTTTMTTTTCTTTTTCTATGGATCCTTTAGCCCAAAAGAATTGCAATTCAATCTTCTGCTAGTTTCCATTGCCTCCTTAGGTTTTTTCACTTGATGTTGGTGAATTGGTCCAAGAGCAAAAAGGATTCTATTTTATATCTAAWACCAGAGTATTTTTCATTAAGTAGAATAATTTGTATATATACATGTAATATACACAGATACATATTCAGGGAAAAATAACATAGGAATATTATTAATAAGCAAAGTAATTCATTTAAAATGYGGGAAATACCTTAATGAAGATTTTTTTTCATACAAGCTTAATTGGYCTTTCCATGAGTGTTACCTTTAATTAGAYGATTAGTCTCTCSTTCCCCTCTCAGAGCCCATGCACAGCGTGCCCTGTGTTAGTACAGGTGCAGAWATTCACAGTATTGTTGTTACCATCCCACTGACACAAAAGGGGAGGCTGGTTCAAAACTCAGGCGCTACTGCTCTGTATGGATGATGGATCCCACCCTCTGGGGGGGCTCAGGGATTATGTATGGAAGGGAGGAACTCTGTGGGGAGGCTGACACGTTGTCTGTGGAGGCTCAGCTGTGGGGCTGGGTGMACATGCCTTCACATCTGTCTAGAGGAACGGCATCTCCTTTATCTACCTCGGCATGTTTCAAGGGGGATGAAATGACACTTGCCGCTAGGGAATAACAAGCAGGTGGTTCCAGTGAAGAATTCCTAAGCAAGTTAATGTTGCCCTCATTTTAGAGGTGKAGAAGGGAACTCCTGAGTACTTAGACTAAAAATTTTGTGTAGGAAAGTAGGGAGTTCAGACTTGTCTAGAGTAGGTGTTTTGTGTACTCAAAGAACTTCTCCTTGTCTTCCAGCACGGCTCTACATGGTCAGTTTGACCAAATCACTGCCTCTCAGAGAGAAGCATCCTGAAAAATGGATGAATGCCTACTTACGTTAACTTCAGTTCTTATGCTTACCCTGTATTAAGTGTCAACTTTGTGGGCTTTGTATTTTCTTTATTTTGCTAAGTCTTAGGGAACAACCTAGAATTATCAGAAACTCTTGCCTTCACTCAGACTGCCAGTCCTTTAAGTYTCTCATGAMGTGAGCCGTGTTCATCTACGTCACATGTAGATGAGACACTTGGGGATAWGTTTTAGTCATGGATTTGGCAGTGYTGGGTCATYGACTCTATGACCTTGGAGGTCTTTTTCAACCTAAATACTTTTATGTCTCCATGAGATTTCTAATGCAGCATGTGCCTGCACTAATGCTTCCAACAGTTAATATCAACACACAAGTCTGTGTATAACATAAAATGGTGCCAGTATTTTATTCTCCTTTGTGTGTGCTTGTGGGTCACCACAGGATTTGCCCTCCTGTGGAGGGAGTGTGACCYGTAAGTCATTTCAGTTAGCAGCACTTCTTCCCTGGGAAGTCTCCTTAGGAGACTACCCTCCTGGCTCATGGTGGGAAAATGTTTCACCCCCATGAGCCTTTTCCATTGCATGTTAATCTGTTCTTCCCTACTGGTTATTTCCCCAATTCCTAGTTTTCCCTTCATCTGATTGGTTGAGTTTTGATCCTTCTCCTGATTGGTTGTCCCTTCAGTCCCTTTCCCATTGGTCCAAGTTGCAAACCCCGCCCACTCCAATTCCTATAAAACCCCATGCCCTGAGCTCCCTGGGGCCTTTGGTTGCTGGTTCCTGAAAATGAAAGAACTTAGAAGACTGSAAGCCTGCTTCCTAGTTTCTGTTCCCACCTTGCCCAGAAGGAGCTGCCGGAGCCAGCTGCCACAGCAGCTCTCACAACGGAGCTGAGATCACTGGAATGCCCATGCCCCCCACACCTGGAGGCATCTTTGTAAATGTGGTTCCACTGGGGAAGGTGGCGGCACCCAGAAGAAGCTGCAGGCTTTGACATTTGCTACTTTATATCACAGGAACGAGAAGCGTGTTTTTCCACTGAGATCAAAAATTATTTTCTGGGTAACAGAGGAATGGTGTGACTTGGGAAACCCTTCAAAATTCCAAAATCTGTAATAAACATTTGCTGTCTGCAGTAAATATCTCTTATAATCTCCTGTCTGATTATATTCTGACCTACTCCTGCCTCTGCCTTCTACTACCTTTCCATGTTCCTGGCAGCTTTGCCTTTTGATTCCAGTCCCATCCTTTCCCTACTCCATTTCTTAAATTTATGTGAGTGTGTTTTTTAAATATGTACCCTCCTGGTTTTGCCACAAAATAGAATCATTAAAATTCAGTACAAAAGGAGAGGATTTTTCGTTGCCATTTTCTGCTTTACTAAAAACTTTTCAAAGCAAAATTCAGATTCTGTCTTTTAGTTCTAATACATATCTATCAAGTTTCCTACTAGAACTATTGCTTTGTTGGCTTTAGTCTTARCACATTGAAATTCAACATCCCTCTTCCCACTCTTCCAAAAGAAACTAACTTTGCAAAAATTCAGCTGTGGATAAACACAGAAGAAAACACACAAGAAAAATATGCTAGTATCATTTAGAAGAGTACCTTTCTTGACWTGTTCTTTTTAATATAGATGATAAAGTCTTGTATAATTGTGAAGTTCACAAAAAGATACCTGGTGAGCAAGGTTGCCTGGAAAATGAGGTTCATTGTTAAATCTGTAATCAAACAAAAGATGTGTAATTTTGCTTTGCAGGTTTCAAAGGTCTCTCTTTCATGGCACATGCTACATTATAAAATAGTATTTTGTASGTATCTCTTTCCACACTTTCTGTTTCAGAACACCTAACCTTCCTCTGAACTAAAACAACAAAAGACCCTTTCTAATTCAATTTAGAAGAGGGCAAATGGCAAGCTGTCCTTTTCTTTTTTTTAAACTTCTTTTTGCAGCATGGTTTTGATATCACACACAGTGAACTCACTATTCAACTGAGAAGCATGAATAGAGCAATCAACCTGACATTTTGGAATTGTATTTAGGTGTGTGAAAGGGCTGAAATTTTCCTGCACCTACTAAGTTTAAATAAGAATGAAAATGGAAAGTGTGCAAGTTCACATTTGTAAAATAAATGTTCCTCTCAAATAATATACATTACAAGTTAGTTTGCAGAAGGAATTCTGTCTTTAAATAAGTAATTAAAATGTGGATGAAGTATACCTGACTTCTTTCAAAGTCATTTCAAAATATTTAAATATTACGCATTGCCATTTTYYGCTAATAAGTATTAAGCAATCATGWAAAAAACAAGAAGTCTGTGTCAAATTCTGTGTTTGGTTTCCCCATACAGTGTGTAAGCAGGAGAATACTATATAATCCTGAATGAAAACATGGTCATTGAAGATTTTTTAATGATATCATGGAGAAAATGAGGATCAAAGTCATGTGCTTTGTATTTTCTTTAGTTTGCTAAGTCTTARGGAACAACCTAGAATTACCAGAAACTCTTGCCTTCACTCAGGCTGCCAGTCCTTTAAGTCTCTTGTAAAGGGAGCCATATTCATCTACATCACGTGTAGATGTGGCACTTGGGGATATGGTTTAGTCATGGATTTGGCAGTGTTGGGTCATTGACTCTATGACCTTGGAGGTCTTTTCCAATCTAGATAATTTTATACTTCTAGGAACTCTTCTGTGTCTTTTTCCTAACCTTTCCTACAAAAAAGAAATTAACAAAGCTGRTTTTCTGGAGGAGGTACATAAATTTCTTCTGCTTCCTGCTTTGGGTGTGCAGGGTTTTTTCTGCAGCTGTTCTTCCATCCCCAGACAGATGAGCTGTTTACTGCTTGTGGTTGCACAACATATCCATTGCTTCTACAAGGGAGGATTAGTGAAGTTGATGTTACTTTTTGTTTGTTCAGGTTTTTTTGGTCTTCGTGATTCCTCTATCTACTTTGAACTTGTGCCAGTAATTTACAATAGAGTGTTACATGCTTGTCAGGCAAGTTACTATACTAAATTGTGAAACAGTATGGGACTTTTTTTTTTTTCCTCCTAACTATATTTTTACTATAATTATTGGTTTTCTTCACATTAGMCAGGAAAATCAGGAATGATGTGCTGAGTGTAGATTCAGTCTTGGTGAGATGAATCCTGGTGTCTGCTTCAGAAGGTTCATTGCTTTTTTTAATAAGTAGCCTTTCAGTTTATTTGAAGTATTTAAAATAATTTCTTTCCCGTTAGAAATACATTTTRCTGCTGAATTGTGTTATACAAGAGTGAGTCAATTTATTTAAATTACTATTCTGCATGTTGGAGATAAAAATAAATATATAAATAAATTAGCAATTTCAGACATCTGTGACAGAGTTTCTGAATGGAACAATGGGGATAGTTAAACTGAAAAAAAATGAGAAAATAATACATGCTCACCTTTTAATTCTTTAAGTTTAAATGTTAAATGCTACCTCAAAAGGCAGAGTGAATCTCACATCTTTGGCATTTTAAATCACTGTTTTGCTTTCAAGACTGTTTGAGTTAATTAGTTTAATGTCCTGATTTCTATTTAAGTAAACATAAATAAAGAACAGAATATTATTCCTGGGCAGTCCATGCTGATGAAACTACCTTCCTATAAGAATATTGCATTGACACCTTAAACAAAACCAAATAGATTTTGTTTTGTAGTAGGTTCCATGTTTTCCCTCTACCTGTTCAGTTCAGTAGAGCTTTCTTCAAAGGCACACTTGAASGTTTCCAAAAAGGTTGAAGTGCACAATCTGAGACATTAGAGAAAGCCTCAATTTAAGAGAAAGTACCTAAATTGTCCAGGCTTTATGTAATGGGGAAAAGAATTTGACTCTGTGTTTTAAAGAATTTTTTTTTTCAGTATTTATGTATGGGGGCTTCCAAAGACACTCAAACTATCTGGAAAATTGACATCTACATGCAGATCTAGCCAATGTTCTTAATGCATTCATTTTTTCTTGTTCTCCTCTTTATTTTCTCTTAGCCATAAAATAATATCTCAAGAGGAGCTTTCTTCATACAGAGTATCTTTTTCAGCAAATTACTGTAAGCCTTTAATTCTGCAATGTGTAATCAAAAACTAAATATGTGATTGGTAAGTTCTCAACCATTCATATAAATAAAGTAGGATTACTTTTCTTCTTTCCTTTCTGGRTTTGATTCAAATAGCTTGGATACCTTGCCTCTGAAAGGAAAAAGTCTTTTGGAAGGGTTAAGTTTTCAAGGTTGATATTTTCTGAAAGTAAAAACATATGAAGAAGACTGGCATAACCACAAAGCTGTAACTGAAGATATCTCACTGTTGTCTGTCAAGAGTAGATAAGCAGCRCTAATGTCAGTGATGATTCTGGCTTACAAATATTTATATAATTTTTGTTACTTCAATGTAAGATTTTTCTTTTCCTTTTTAAATTCAAGTCAGGARTAAGATTTGACTTCCATTCTCATTTCTGCCCTCCTTTGCTGCTTGGGCATTGTTGTTGCTTAGATTTGTTTCTTTTATAGAATTTTTTCCCTCAAATTGCTATTAGGACACCAACTATTTATAGGACACCAACTATCCAGTACTTATTGGTACTTAACCGAAGACAAAAGAGCTGGCCAGGGAAGGTAAGGGAGAATCTGGCTATACCTTTTGGTTTTTTGTCTCTGGGAGGTTTCTATCAGAGGGGGAAGTAACGCCAGGTTTTGGTGGCAGGTAAAGGATGGGGTCTGGGGAGAGCAGTCACTCTTGTCTTGGAATTTGGGGAGAGAGGACACAGCCAGGCTGTTTGCTTGCTGCGGGAGGAGTTCACTGTCACCACCAAAGTTCAGTCCTGGGGAATCCACCACATCTGCTCGTGTGCTCGGGAATTCTGAGCTCACCTCCTGCCCTGTTGGAGCGGGGCCGGCCCTGTCCTGCCGCCGCCGCTTCTCCAGCCCTGCTTTGAGGCTTTTGGCCGCGCTGTGACCTCGCACCCCCTGCCCTGCTGGGACATCCCTGCTGTTCCAGCCACCACTGTGGAACTCCTGATCTGCCTCATCACCAGCCCGGGATCTCCCACCATTCCAGCTTGGTGCTCTCAGAGCCACTGGGATCAGGCTGCCCCGGGATTTGTGGAGCAAAGCCCCTCCAGGTTCTTGCTTCTGTTTATTATTAATGCTGTAGCTGTTTGTTTGTTTGCTTTGTTATACATAATAGTAAAGAACTTATTCTTACCCCCATAGCTCTGCCTGAGAGCCCCTTTAAGTTTACAAATTATAATAATTCAGAGGGAGGCGGTTTGAATTCTCCATTCCAAGGGAGGCTCCAGCTTTTCTCTGGCAGACACCTGCCTTTCAAACCAAGACAACTGTCTTTTCCTTTTGTAACATATATTAATGTGATAAAGTGAATAAGGAATATACAGCATCCCTAATACTTTTTACTTATTTCCATTGCTTTTTGTCTGTTTAATTTCAAACTCTTTTCCCTCTCATTATTTTAGGTTTATTTTTTAATTAATGAAAATAGTTTACATAAATGTGACATGCAAGTAAGAACACAGTCAATTTGAAATCAAAGATTTTTATATTTATTCTCTCTTTTTTGGTTTTATTTTGTAGTAACTCTTTGTAGGATTTTTTCAGTTAATTATGAGGAAGAAAATTTTAAATTATTTTCAGTGTACAAAATTCTGCTTATATTAACATGTGAGAATTATTGTTTGGAAGCCCTGAATTAGATTTTTAAGTCTATGAAATAATAACTTGAAGTTAGGTTTTAATAAAATATTACTATTCTTAGTCTAAACCATATTTTGTGTAAACCACAATTGCAAAAGTCTGCTAGAGAGAAAGACCATTAATATGCCCCTTCAGAATCATGTATTACTCCCACTTAAACATCGAGAAGATGAAGAAAACAAAAACATAGAATCAGTCTTTTAATCATTTGCYCCCTTCCAAAATTATCAGAAAAATATGTAATTTTCAAAATAGAAAAAAAATCCTGGCAAACAGGTGAGTAGAGTTTGCATGAAAAACTTTTGTCAGTCCATCTGGAAAAAGTGAACGAGGATTTATTAATAATTACTACATCTGATGTATTACGCTGTTCCAATTTAATGACTGTGCTGTTCCGACAACATAGACATGTTAAGATTTCAGACATACATGAAAAAWAGGAAGGTAGAAGCTACCCAACCTGTAAAGATAGCTTAGGCTTTGGGATCATGTTTTGCTATAAGTCCACCCCAAGAATCACACCATGTACCTGAGAGCATTGTCCAAACTCTTCTTGCACTCTGTCAGGCTTGGTGCTGTGACCRCGCCCCTGGGGAGCTTTTTCCAGTGCCCAACCACCCTCTGGGTGAAGAACCTTTTCCCAATATCCAACCTAAACAARCCCTGACACAACTTCTGCCCATTTTCTGAATCCTTTCACTGGTCACGAGAGTGAAGAGATCTGTTCCTGCCCCTCCTCGTCCTTTCACAAGGATGTGGAAGACCACAATGAGATATGCCCTCAGTCTCCTCCAGACTGAACAGACCAAGKGACCTCAGCCACTCCTCATACGGCTTCCCCTCAAGGCTCTTCACCATCCTCTTATACCTCCTTTGGACACTCCCTAATGGCTTATTATCCTTTTTAACTTCCCCCAGCACTGGAGGTGAGGCCACCCCAGTGCAGAGCAGAGGTGACGAGGGGACAATCCCCTCCCTTGTCTGGCTGGCCATGCAGATGGGAACAGGGCTGAGCTTATGATTCACTGTTCCTGTTTACCTTTCACTTTTTTTTTTTTTTTCAAACTGGTACGTGAGAAAATGAGATGGTTTGATAGGCATAATCAGTCATTCCCAAAGAGCAGTCCCATGGAAATTCAGCCATCAGCTCTGGCAACTGGTTGCAGACGCCAGCAGAAGTGAGCAGCCCTAGGGAGGCAGTGGGCAGCATAGTCTCTGTGGCTGGCACAGCACCTACACAAGGGATATTTGTCTAGCTGTGCTGAGCAGATTCAACTCAGCTTATGGGATCTGACAGTTTTAATCCAGATAAAATAAACACCTGCCTGTGAAGCATGGGAAAGGGAAGTATAAGTATTCAAAAAAGAAAAAAATAGAACTAAGAGTACATTTCACAACAGTTGTTTGGGAGGTTTTCTCTCCACAGTTAATGAGAATTTTATTTCTTTCCTCCTATAGCTGTATTACTAAGATAATGTGAGATATAAATATTGGAAAGCATTGAAGCACGTGTGAGATGCTGTCACGATGTAACTGTCTTTACTGTTGCATTTAAGATTCCAAATAAAGTTGTGTGGTTTTTCCCTCGATRAAAAGCAAGCATGCTTTCAGATATTTGGGGKTTTTTTCATGTTTACTTTTCATTCCTCCACTTCAGCTCTGAGTGTTATCAAAAAATAATGGCAAATGTAAGTTTTCTACCATCCTGTTCCTATGCATCATTTACTGCATCAACGGGGGTTCTTTAAAAAACAACTATACAACCCCACAAACTCACATTTTTTTTCCCCAAGAAAGATCTTTGTCTTGCTTATTCTTCTCCAAAAACTTGTATTGACTAGCAGTGATGCAGAATGTCATGCAAATGCTAGCTACCACGTAGGAGCTATGCTTACTTAGCCTTGGTTCTATTAATAATGGTGTGAAAATAACAGTTCTATAATAAGCGAAGCTGTAAATGCAGGTCTAATAATTTTATACTGCCATCTAGTTTATAGGCTTTATGGAGACTGCAGTTAGAWTGTTATGAAGAGTTATACAGATCTTTATTTGCACAATCTTTTAAATTATGCAGTCCATGAACACAGTTTTTTCCAGTGCCTCATACTGAAGCAGTTAATTTTATATCCCCATAGTTCCAGATATCAAAGAGTTTCTTTTAAGAAGCCTGTGTTTCCATATCAGCCAAGTTCTGAGGTTTTCTGATTTTCTTTTTTCTTGAATGTTTCTTTCATAGCTACATTCTGAAAATGGCTACGTGCAAAATTGCCCCTGGTTTTAATTTTCAACATCCAAAGTTTTACTATTAAAAAATGAGTAACATTTTCTTAGTGGAGAGAGGGAGTGAGTGGTAATTCAGTATGTGCCAGCATATGATCTATAATGACCCCCATAAAAAAATCAAAAAGGCCYTTTATTTACCCTCACTATTGATACTTCGATAGCAAGTAGTTGTAGCTCAATGTTTACTAAATGTGCTCTTCGATTAAAAATAAAATATAATAAATTTATCAATTCTGATACCTGTTTTCAGGTGTGAAATGTAGYTCCTAATGTGTATAAGAAGAACATTTTATATTTTTATATATTACCTTTCTGAAAACATTATCCATGCTTGATTTGGTATGGATTTCATGGTTAGTCAGTTCTGCAGAGTCAATTCCCAGAGAGGGCTAGGGGTCAGTCTAGGGCTGAGCTCATGAACCTTCTGGGAAAGAAAATTACCTTTAACAAGCAAAATTTGCATTACATTAAAAGTATATCCTACTTTGCAAACTGGGTAAATTTTTAATGGATGCTGGCATGTATTTTTGAATACAGCAGAAGTATTTTTCACACCYAGAAAAACATTGTGTTTCCAAAGTCTGTCAGTGGGAAGTGAAAGGGGAATGACACAAGGACTGGAAACAACTTAGTTATATATTTTTTTGAAACTTCCCACAAAAACATGATTAGATTACAGGAATTCTCTTAAGAATCTGTTTCTCTTTCTCTCCCACCTTATCAATTATGCATGCAAGTGCCTGTAGTATATATACTTTGTGTACTGAGAAAATGACCCAGAGGATATCTACATTTTCCTTGGGAAAACAAGCTAAAAGCAAACAAATATAGTTTACCTCAAGATATTTTATACTTTGTTGAGACTGGGTGATTATGTACTCAGTTGTAACTGGTGGGGAAGTAAAGTAGCTGAAAATAAAATCAAGGTTCAAGGACCGTAATGACAAGAAGAAAAAAAAATAAAAAGAATAATGATGCCTAAATTGACTGTCCTCTGCTTTAACAGCTATGGCCAGCTTTTCTCCAATACACATTTTCAATCACAATCCACAGAGGCAGATGAAAAATCCTTTAATTATGTTTGAATTCTTTGAACTGTAACCTCAAAATAATGTATTCAAAACTCAGTCTTTGGGTTTATGGGGTAAAGTAATCTTCCAGAGAATATCATTTCTGTGTTGTTTCTTCACTGTAGAAAGATGGATGTTAAAAAGATGGAAGAAGGATTTTTAAAAATCTGAGTTCAGAAAAATGCCTTTGAGTGAAAAACAACAACAGATGTCTGATTATTCCATGGAAACCTTATTGTCATTCATTCTAAATCTCCTCYTGATATAATTTAACATAAATAACTCAGAATAAGTAAAATAGAGTATGAAAAATGTCATTTGACAGAGATAAAGTTATAAAGTAGTTTAAAGTGGTTTCAGGATTTTACTAGCTGAATTAAATGTTTGCTGCAGGTGTATGGATGTTTCATCTGGAGAGAAAGGCACATTGAAGCTTTTGTCATTTATATGTATTGGCATAAACACACAATTCACCTTCCCAATCATAAACAGAAATATATATCAATTGTATTCGAAGATGTTGAGACAACACTGTGTTGTATATGAAGGAACAGGTCTTACTGCCTTCAAGAAATCCTATTAAATTTAAGAGAATCTTTGTAGGCAGTGATGCACCATGCACTAAAGCATAGGAGCAAAATTTTTTATTAGAAAACAAGCAAATTAACAGTATTCTTCCTAATTAATATTGAGGGTTACTGAAAGTGCTAGAAATAAGGGTAGACTGTAAGACAAAAGGATAGAAAAGTAATAATCTTATAGAGAAATAGCTCATTTTACATTATTAGTTGAAAGAAAAATAAATTATTTACCAATATTTAAGGCTGAGACTTCAATTAAAGTTTCATTTCTTCATGTCTTTAAGTTATAATAAATGGTTAGTGCCTAACAATTCTCACAAGTATGGTAGTAACTAGTGATGTAACTCATAAACATAAACATTTTAGGTGACTATTACAAGAAATTTTAGCACCTGTCATTTCCTATTTTTATCTGAATTCTTTCAAGGGAAATGTTACATACTTGCATACAGTGAAAAAAATTATCAGTTGTCTTTTAAAATAATGAAAGATTTTTTCCATTGCAGTAGAAGTATCAGGCTTGGGKTACAAAACAGTGAGATTTGTATTAAGGGATAGGCTAGAATTTAATTATATTTTCTGACTTTCTTGGTAGTATCTACAGTTATTTGTGTTGGTTGTTAAAGTGTTTACCTTGATTTTTATATRTATCATATCTAAAAAACCCTTTTTAAATTTTTTTTTTCCTTTTCATTATTTCCTTGGTGAGATACTGAAATACATCTTGAAGAGTTGAAAACAACTTTAGTTTTTCTGGTTTTATTTTCCTCTACAAAAGATAGACATTTAAATCCAAGTATGAAGAATTCTGCWATTAATTTTAGGGACTTCGTTTCTCCTTATTCTGCTAGAGAATAGGACACTGTGCTTCCTGAATAAGTCTCTTGTGTCTAGATCTACTTGGATCTAAGGAAGACGTGGATAAATGGTTGCATGCAGCCTTCAGGAACCAGCTCCAGGTCTTTGGACTTCATCTGCTTTGGTCTAGTTACCCGAAGTTTTCATGAGCCTTTCTGCTTCTGTGCCTCTTATTTGGGAAAGAGAAATATCAGTGTTTCCATGGATGAGGTATGAAACAGGTATTTTAGATATAATTAGGTTCCTGAGTATATGTCATGTTAAGTTTTCTTTCACAAAGCTATACAGCTTATATAGGTTTTCCTTAGCATACAACTTGTTTTCCTTAGCATACAACTTATTTTCCTTACATATAGCTTATATTAATTTGGATGTTTCTTCTAACTGAATGGTTAGAGAATAGTTTTAACAATATTGTACAGTTTTAGCTCTCAAAAGGGTGAAACAACCCACTTTTGTTAGGAAAATATATAGTGCAATGAAGTATATGGCAAGATATAAAACCTTCAAAAAAACCAAAAATAATTCCATAGAACAGCTTAAAATAAGTCTTAATGCAAGGTCCCTTTTACTCCTAGTTCACAAAAAAGGAATAAATTGCAATTGAACTCTTCAACTCACTTTTCAGCTTAATGGATCGAGTTGAATGGATCTCTTTATACCTGGATTATCACTGCACAGGTATTGAAATAATGTTCCTCATGAGCTGAAATTTCATCTTTGGTAATAAAGGGAACTGACAGAGCTCTTTAGAAGTTAGCATCATTATTACGAAGCCTCTTCCTATTGTAGCATTAAACTATTAGAACCAACTATGGCATAYCATTGTTTTGACAATTAATGCTTCAAACACATGTTAAAATAACTAAGTTAAGAATATGGTAGCTATTAGTTTATGATTTATCATTCCTTAAGGACATAATAATGAACTTATTTGGTATTGCTTTTATTGTATCAGAGACGTTCCTGACCCTACACCATAAAATGGCACAGCTTTCTATAAATTCCAAAAGTCTATTGCCAGCTCCTGTGTCACCAGACTGGAGCTTCTTACAAATACTAAGTCAGAGTGGCTGAAAATGTGCCAGAGTCACATTTGTATGCACATAGCTCTTAATTACGAAGAATCAATACCCAAACTGAAAAGGAATGGTACAAAACACGATAAGAACTAGTGAAAGGGCAAGTCCAAAAGCTGAAATGTAACAACGGAAATGAAAGTTGAGTTTCCTTACTGATTCAGATGACTTTACCACACATGCTGTTGACGTACTAGGCAAATGAGTATCTGTGAGTTGTGTTTATTATTAAACATCATCAGCTATGGATGATGGAACCATTATTATTAAATGTGTTTTCTGTTTAGATTTRTATTAGACCAATGTGGATCCTCTAMAATTTCCAGTYTGTTTTCTATTTCCTGATACCAATGCTTTATGCATTTGATGCTAGATCAGGTTGGTACCATAAAAGATGAGGAAGGAGCAAATTCACTCAAAGCCAAACACCTGAGGAATTGAGACATGTGCAAAATTTTGTACATGGAAAATGTGATTTTTTTTTTTTTCAGTAAGTGGGAGAATACCAGGAAGAAATGCCAGGCTGTTCCTGGGGACACAGCACGTTCCTTGTTCAGTATTTGATCTGTAAGTTTTCACAGTTCGAATTGCAGTGATAAGCATGAAATGAAATTAGAAGTGACAGAATTTGGCTGCAGCCTTTAAGAACGTTTTCTCATTTGTGAGCATTTGGTGGACACGAGGTCAGCATAATGTCCCAGAAAATGGCATTATATCCCATAAAATACAGTTACGCTTATTGCTTAACTACCTGTAAAGTTCTCTGACAGAATCAAAGCYTAAAGATCAAACTTGCTTAATCTGCATGTGGCAGCTGGTAGAGCTAAAGTATGAAACACATTATTCCAGCTCTTCATCAGTAAGGCTRCACACAGGTTTTACAGAACCAATTGAAAATCTTCAGCTAGGATTGAGTGAAAATATGAAGTGGTACATTGATTAAATAGTTATATTTTAAGTAAGTTACTTGAATATCCTCATTTTTTCGCTCTCCAGTCTTCTTTCCAAAGAAGTTCAGTACTTTTATCTTCTGACTATTGAAACTCTTCAGAGAAAGCCACACTTCTTTGGTAGTAATCAGAGCCCTGAACGGCATGGTATCATTTCCCTGGCTTGGTAGGTTCTCAGATTAAAAGATACTTGATTTTTTTTTTCTGGCTTGTCTACAATTAAAATATGTCTGAAAAGTAGTTTAGAATGAAGTCTTCAAGCAGACGTCCAGGCTGCAGTCAGCAAAATTATTTGAAGGGTAACAGTGTGACTTGAAGGACAGGCACATACTGAGGAGATTTCAAAAGACTGGAAAAGGTCACACTTTGGGAGAAGGGGCTTGCAGGTAAAAAAAGACAGAATAGAAGGATGAACTGGGGAGGTGAAAAGGACAATAGGTCTGCAGAATATAATACATAGTGAAAATTGAATCCATAAAAGATGGAAAGCARCACAGGAATAATAAAAATATGCTACCTGTGCACTACAAAGTCCGATGAAAAATTAAGRGGGAGATTCTTTCAAAAAAGGCTGTTTGAAGACGAAGTGAGGCTATAGAAAAAATTTTTGTAGATCATGATCAGAAAGCTTAGAAAATGTGGGAGAAAAAATGAAAGGGAAGTCTCTGAAATACTGTAATTGACAAGGTTGACAGCCTCCTAACCAAACTGACAAAGATAATGAGCATGTGGAGTTACATATTTTTAAATCTGTTGARCAAATGTAGTACTTGAGAATGCAAAATGCATTAATGAGGTTATTTGCAGTGCCACTGACCATAGCAAGTTCTAGAAGGGAAATTAAGCTTTGCTGAGAAACATTGCAGGAACACTAAACCAAARGATTTTTGCTTTGTATGGGCATAACTCTTACAAAGCGATTAGGTGACTGATTTTTTTTAAATATGTCAGTGTTAATTAAGTAGATTAAAATRCTACATGAAACCCATATATTGAACAATAGCCATTCCAAGTATTTGCCTTGTGTTTCCACGTACAAAAAAAAAAAAAAAAAAGAGTGATGATTATAAATTACATTTTATAATACAGCATTTTTAAGCTGAWGAAGCATTACTAGTAGTAATTTTTTTGGTTTTTTTTCTATGACTTTGCCTCTGGTTTTGAAAAATATTAAAGTTGTTGTGATGTTATTTGTTGAAGACAGTAGACATCAGTGCATGTCGTGTCATAGAAAAAGATACAGGATATTTCCTCTTTTGGTATGAATCTGATGCTACTTAAAAAGCTAATGTTGATGTGCCTGGTAAKATAGKGGAGCCAGGCTCTTTTYAGWGGTRCTCAGTGGCAGGCAATGGGCACCAGCTGAAAACACAGGTTGTGAGCAGTCTGTGCTGCTCCATCCCAGATACTGGAGTGCCACTAGGATTTGTTTACACCCATRGATGTGTAATTACTGTGTGCATATTTTTCTTACTAGCATAAACCTATCAAAATGCATCAGCAAAGACTTGTGTTCTTAGGATGGTGAACCTTTGAAACTGTCTTCAACGAATGAAGATGGCATTGACTATTCAAAATGTGGTTTTGAATACCAGAAGTAGCTGGTTACTCTTAAATGATCTTGAATGTGCTTGGTATTAAATTGAATTTATATAGTTATGATGGCACCAATATTCAGAACTTTATGTTGACTTCTGTTGTAGTGTGTTCTATGTTAAGTGCTTTCTTCTGTAGTCCACTATGCTAATAAGTTGTAACCCTCCCCCTTTCCCTGTTCCCTTCCTTAGCTGTCAATCATTTCCCTATCCCATCCCTTATTCCAGTCTGTTCCCTATCAATCCTGCCAGTTGTTTAGGTCGTTCCCCTCCCTCCATGTTCCCTTGGTTTCAGCACTGTAACCCCCGCCTGGTTCCGCTTTCCCTGTTGGATCCTTACCCTGAACCAGCCCCACCAAGAGTTCCCTTAAATCCCCCTGCCCTGCCCTGGGAGGGGACACAGAATCCAGACCCCAGACCCAGATCCTGACTCCCTTTTTCCTTTGGTTTACCTAAGAGATTCTTAGGTCCTRGCCTGTGCTCTGCCTTCGAGTTAGGCTGTATTTTAATAAAGGATTCTGGGAGCTGCMAGCTCKGCCCTTCTCGCACTCTAMSGCTGATCCGCCGGTGWSWGCCKGGGACACGCAGAGCCCCGGSGGAAGGTGTCACACCCCCGAGGAATTCCAGCAATGTCGCGACAGATTTGAGCTCTTTTTTAGCTCATCACCTTTGAAATCACATTGGAATCTAAGTATTTGTGTAAGGGTTTTTTAAACAAAGGCGGGTTTTCATGACTGCTACTGTAACCCTTTTGATTTTTTTCTTCTTTACAAGAGGGTTAAGCTTTTAACTACTCTTAAAAATTGCTTGCTMGGTTCACCTTCTCATGAGTAATACCAGATTACAAAGTGAAATTAGTCTTTCAGTCTTCCTAGTTATCAATTTTTACTCYCTTTCCCTATTTTATGCTTTATTTTTTATCTATATCCCTACTTTTGATAGAAAATCTTAATCTCTAAACTCTGAATTCCATGAATCTCAATCATATTGCTGTTGATGGAACAGCCATCTTAATGGTTGTAAATATTTAACAGTAGGTGCCATTAGACTAATTAGTGGTAAATGCTCTAATCATTTCACATGAGGACTGTAACAAAATTTTCCTATGCAATAATTGACACATAGAATCTGTTTAAAAAACCCACAAAAATCTGTTCTACAAATAACTTCTTTCTGTTGAGCTATCTCTCAGCTTGGCCATCTACCAGTGCAACCTCAAGATTTGATAGATACATCTTCACATGTAGAATCCACCTTTTTTTTTTTTCTTCAGTAGACACCTGAAAGTATAAATGTTAAATCACAGATATATATCTGCAAATCATATTTGAAAGTTCTGCAGTTGTTAGCCTGCTACTCAGCAGCTACTGATGCAGAATAATAATACTCACAGTGTGAGTGGGGGTTCAAGGGCTTCGGTCCCAGCTCGGGTGGTGCAGTGTGACTGCCAGAGCAGCTCCTGCATGACCAGACAGGGAAGTTCCTTTAACAGCTGGAAACTATTCATCCCTTGTTTTGCAGATAGCTGCAGTTATGGTGAAAATGGTTGCTGATGTAGAAGATTTTTAGGTATGTGATTAGATGGTAGAGTGAAGCAGCTGTTGATACGAAAACTTTGACACAAAACTAGCAGTTAACTGTAAGTAGAATGCCAAATAGACATATTTGAGGAGATTTTCTAAGTGCTTATGTATTTTCTACGTATTTCACAATGTTTTCACTTGTGAAAGCTGGTGGGAATTGGTCAGTAATTAGTGAGATTAGTATGCAGGCATCGTGGTACTAACACTCAGCAAGATGGTCATCTCCCCTTTCCCAGCAASAGCCRTCCATCMASGTCTTGTCTGAAACCATTTCCTTTATTTAAACTATTGAATGCTTATATTTTTTCATGGAAATAGGATAAGCTTGTTCTAGATCTGCCTTTTGTGCTGTATGCAATATCTGCCTGACACTTGAAAATACCAGTCAGAAAGCTGTCAGCTGTTTGTYCCTCCATGTTTGCTTTTCAAAATCGTAGCTGACCTTTTATAACCGAATCCTAGTGGTTCTTAGCATAGCCAGCTTTACTGAGCCTCAGCACCTTGCCTCTGTTTGGTGAGATAAAGCAAGCAAACACAATTTCCCCTGTTAGGAGTTGGTGAAAGCCAGCTGCAGTTCTCAGGGGAACCATGTGGCAGGGGTGGGAGATCTGCAAGGTCGTAACAGGAGAGCAGGCAGAGTCTGTGGTCAGAAGTGATGGYATTATATCACAGGATATGCATTTTGGAGGGATCCAGGATACCTCTTGAATTTCATGACTATTTGAAGTGTTAGTTTTCCTGTTGGTTTTGCTGAGATTTCGGTCTTTTAAAAATCTCTGTGCTGTTTAAGATCACAAATTTTTGCATGACTTTACTATCTTCACTCCCTAATAATTCCCTTTGCTAAGACAAAAAGATCTTATGAGATCAAAGCTGGAAGGATCATTTCAGTGTGGCTTTTTTAGGTGGCAATTTAAGTTATCTATAAATATTTGTGAGATAGAAAGTAATACAAAGTTATGTATTTCAGGTACCCTAGGACTTTATGTCAAATGGATGAAGATCTCATGCTCAAGACAGAGTGACTTCTTGGGGAGAGGGAGAATTCAATGGGAGATTGAATTTCCATATAAAGTAGGGAGAGCAGTAAAGACTGCTCATTTCAGTCTTGCCTATTTCAATATGTTCAATGAAATAAGAAAGAAATTAACAATGCTCTGCTAAAACTCTTTTGTAAAAGCATCTTTTCAAAGTATCAAGCTTACTTCAGTCTTCCTTATTAATGTAAATTTAACAACAAAAAACTAAGAAAAATTAAACCTTAAGAATGAGTGGGTATTTTTTAAGTGACATGTTGTTCTTGTATAGCTCTGAACCCCATAATCATTCAGCAAATAATACGGGAATGGTCGAGTGATAATAYAGAAAAAAATGTACACACACAAAAAGAAGAGTGAAGCTACCCCCGAGTCAGTAAAAGTGAAATCCGAGTTGTCTTTTGTTACCAGGACTGWTGAGGTGTGAAAAGAAAGAACCCAGTGTGAGATACAGATCTCATGCTTTAGTTTTCAGGGCTGACAAAGGAACTTTTTACAGGTACCAAACGAAAGTATGTAAGGATGTAAGGGGGGTGGTGACTAGCTTGCTAGTTATCCTCAATTCTCAAATAACTAAGAAAGTTTAATATATCTTTTGTATTATTTTAATCAAGTACTTCACAAAAAGCAAACAGACCCCCCCTAAAAAAAAGAAAAAATGAAATAAAAAAAACTCCACCAACATCAAAATTATCACAAGATCACATAAGAATAAACCACAAAAGTTCTATGGAGATGACACATAGATGGCAAATATATGATTTTTTAAAATTATGCTTCTCYAATATTATTAGAAGTTACTCATTTCAAAAGCACACACTTTTTACTAGGCAACTTAATCCTAGTTTTAAAGCCCTTAAAGAGCCTTAATCACATGGATTTTCAATATCACTTAGGGTCAACATACACAGAGAAGTTGCTTCAGTATTTCCCAAGCCTCAATTGCTCTGCAGTAATTGCCTTTGCCTTGCAATAATTGCGATTTAGTCCACAGCAAATGCATGGCCTTTGGAGGTAATTCCACCCACAATTAGAACGCCAAAGGGACTTCACCACAATGGCGGCAGCAGCTGGCCATGCCACTGGCACCCAGTAATTCCTTTGCATAATTTGTTTGTATATAGTAAGTACAACTCTAAATTACACTGTTTCAAAAATGCAAATATGTATCAGAATGTTTAAATCCAGTCAAACTCTTTATAGTATCAATACATAAGTATCTTTGATTGCCTTTTGAAAGGATTTTAAATGATAGTTATTTATCACATAAGTTCATTAATGTTTCATTTTAATCCAAATATTTTATTCAGTATGTAGGAAAAAATTATAAGTACCATGCAAAACAAGTTGCATTTTTTTCGAACATGGAAGATACATTTTCATACTGTTTGACATAGGCTGCTTAAATACGTAAAATTAAAAACAGTCAATACAAGTTTTGAAGTACAAATCTCCAGACTTTAAAACTTTCCAAAAATTATTAAATTTAATTTGGCTAAATTTAATAAAAAATAGTCTCATTGTACAAGCTAGAGAAAGGAAATTTAGACTGCACCAGAAAAAACCCCAACTTTTTCCACTCTAAAWTACAAAGAATCCTTTTTTCCATATGACTTTCACCAGCTTTTTAGATACAGAAACAAAACCAGAAGTATTGAAGGTTTTGTGATGACCAGTTCTGGGACTGATGCTACAAAATGAATGCTTTATTGTGGAAAATAATGATGAAATGGGAAGCTCAAGAATAATCAAAAACATCRGGTAAAACAAAAATTTGAAGTAGATTGTCCTATTACAATACAGGAAATTTATAAATACTTTTTATCAGGTGAYTTTCTAAGGTTCATTTTTCCAATCTATAATAACGATTTTAGTTAAGAAAATGTTTTGTTTGTACTTTTTTATGCATTCAAAGTATGTTGGGGTTTTTTGTCTTTATGCCACTTCSAGTTTCCATACTCACAGGGATTTAAAGTCTGAGAAATCACATCAGTGAACAGAAGGAATTGAGTTTTGGTGTAATTTTCTTTCTACTTCTAGAATAACAATAGAAATTGTATTCCAGAAAGGCAAGTAATAATCAAGTACTCAGGGTAAAAGTCTTAAAGCACACATTTTCTTGCATGAGAAGAAGACTTTGGGAGTAGGGTTTGTATATTTTTATACTGTCACTATAAGAGAGGAGCAAAAATGGAGCATTGGATTCCATTTACCACATTGCTGTCCTGGTCAGTTTGAGATGTGGTTGGTGTTCWGCATCAGCTGGGCTCCAAATTCCTGCCCAGCCACAGCTGGAGTTTCCACACAGTTTTAKACCTCAGCCTCACCCAAGAAAACAAAAGCATTTTTAGATATCTGTTTCTCACATTTATTTAYAGAATGAGTTCAAAAGTCTAGGTATATCTTTAAATTTCCACTTGGGTTCAGCTAGGGGTGAGTGACAGAAACAACCTTCTGAGGGGTGTCTTCCAAACTGCTGGTTGTGCTGGTGTCAGCCTCAACCACAGAGCCCTTGCAGGCACCATCCTCACCTGACCCAAGCCTTCGCGTCAGCCACAATTAGATTAATTGCATTTTCCAGAGGAAAGCAAGGGCTTTAAATACAGAACACTTAATGAGTTCTTGTGGTGGTAGGACAAGGAAGCTGGGCTGARCTCATGTGTGTTTCAGTCTGTGGCTGGATGACAATAATTGATGTCCTGTCGTGGTTGTCAGCTATCTCTCAGCTGAAGCATATGGCATCTGACTGAGCTCAGAGCCACGCCATAAGTCACTGTCACTGTTGGGGTGTGTCTTTTCTCAGTGCAGGGGGTACCTGATGGGACACCAGCATCAAATTACAGTAGGCCTGGGAGCTGATTCTCCTCATGATTAATGACACTAATTGAAGTTAAAGTCTGTGCACACATCAAGGGCAGAACAGAACCTTCCAAATTTGTCTCTCTTTAAACAGCTGACACCCGCTCTTCATGGAGAAGTTCCAGCCAGTGTAGGTTTATAAACGTTTACAGTTTGTATTTTTTTTGCCACGAGATGCTAATAAATCCCATCATATCAATTTTGATAGGTGATATATTTGCTCTACTTTTTTTTTTTTTTTAAGGAAAAGCTCTGGGATCATACTTGTTGCATTCTGCTAAGTATCTCTTTAARAAAACCCCAATCTTTATTAATGATAATASGAGTGACATCTTATGTCCTACCTAACTGGTTATTATGTTGAAAMWCAAAAGTTTGGATCAGAGTTATCAACACAGAGGGACAGCTTCCAACCATGTCAGTAAGGACAGAGCAGGTTTTGTGTTCTGTTTGTGGGTGATGTACTGGTTTTCTGGTTATTGATAAATAAAGTGCAAGTCTCTATACTAATGCTTGGCTATGACCAGAAACATGGAACAAATGAAGTAATTGCTCAGAATTTATGATTGCTGATGAGAAGTAAGCTCTTACAGCTTTAAACTGATGGAGCTTATACTACTCTGTTTTATACTACGTCAAAAAAAACTAACTAAAAATTATCTGTCATTTTAAAGGATACAATAAATTGCCAATAATGTCTGGGTAGTTTGAAATCCCTGCTATTGTACAGTTCATACCTTCTTTGCAAACTCGCCTTCTTAATCATAATGAATAGTAAAAGTCTTTTGCAAAAATGTATGCATGTTTTTAGTTTGGAACTGTTTAAAATAGTAAATAGTAACAGTTATTAGCACAGATTTGAAATAAAACKAAAACTTTTTAAGATAAAATACTAATTACTTCTCAACCACAAAAAAATATAGATTTTTCATCTATTTTATTGTTTACCCAAGGGAACCCCAGGTTAGAACGAAGCCTGTGTCGACTACAAATCTGAGGTCTTAGAAAAGCATTGGAAAAGTGGAGTTTTATGAAAAATATGGTTTGCAACCAATGCCAGAGCAAGATTTCTTCACTGTGAGAATGACTGAGCTCTGGTTACCCAGTCTGTGGAGTCCTCTTCTCTGAAGATACTCAGAAGCCACCTGCACAAAGTCCTGGGAAACCAGCTCCAGAAAATCCTACTTTAGCTGAGGATTTGGACAAGATGCTCTTCAGAGGTCCCTTCCCTCCTCAGCTATTCGGTGATCCTGTGAGTTATTTTTATTCTTAAAATTTTTCCTGTTACAAGGAACTTTCTGTGTTATCAAGAGGCTTATTCTAAGCATTCTGCTTAAATTTGTATTTTTTTTTTAGAACAAAAGGGAATGGTGTTCTGATATTCACCATAAAAAAGGGTTTTCATACTTATTTCCATATTATTCCTATTTTGACTCGTTAAATAAAAATGCTTAGAAAATTAAATTAACTTTTTAGTGCTTCTAGCAGTGAAAAGTCAAATTTCTCCAACTTTTCTATTTCATTAGAACTGTTTTCAAGACCACCAATTTTACTTGCAAGTCTTTGAAAAGCATACAATCCTCTTACTACAAGACAGATACAAACATGGGGCACTAGTAGTAGTATCATCAGTAACAGCATTAGTACCCTTCTCATGCTTAGTATGCTAAT
>CADDXX010000157.1:167905-187177 GCA_902810485.1 Alauda arvensis | reverse complement strand
TGGTACCTCAAAGGTCATCAGCTGAAAGAGGAAGTAGAGTTGAAGGAAGTTTTGTGAGTGACAGGAGATGTGTCTATCATTAGGATGTTTGGATGCTTTGTCAGACAGTTAAGATAAACCTACTGTACATAAAAAGGTAAAGTTTACTGGAAATATTTTCCAGTAATAAGATTTCAGCTAGAAATTTACCTGAGGATTTTTTCTTCATAATTGCAGGAAATTGGCTACTTGAATTTTTTTTTTGCTTCCTCCTCAAGTGACAAGTTTTAAAAGAACCTCAAAGTAAAAATCCTTGTATTGGGGGACCAGAATAGATGGACAATATTTAACCTGAACATTGCAGAATGTCAGTTAGTGGAAGTGGGTAGAAACTGTCCAGTTGTCATTTAAAGCCAAGAAAAATATTAGTACTGCTGGACTTGATAARATAAGRTGCCTTATTCAGAGTAGTCTGTACTCCTGTCTGTTAAAGGAGTCTGTGTCTATCCACCCTGCTGTAAGAAAATTAAGTGGCAAGAAAAATAATCACCATGCCTGCTGCTAAGTTTAGAAATATAACMTCATTCAAACAAAAGCCAGAAATAACAACTGCCCTGAAAAGCCTAAAACAGCAGTAGTGTCCCTTGGGTTTGTAGCTCTCTGCTTTTGCCTTTAAAAAAGATGGAAATCCACGCCCTGCATTTTTCACAGAGATAAGATGATTATTTGGCCRTGGGAGCAAGGAGTGTGTGAGTGCCACTGGTTCCTAGGAGGGAAGCAGAAGGCAATGGATAGGTGGCAGGGAGACTGTATCCATCAAATCCCTTCCTTCGCATCAGCACATATTCAGACAGGCAGCGTGTTGCTACTTTGAATTACAGCTTGCCACACACAAGCAGAGGTTATGTTCCCCTGTGCATATATTATTATACAAAGAGGCTGGTTTCTATTGTAGCTATAAATCAGTTTTTCACATTGTAAGCTGGTGAGGATTGTCTGCTCCAGGAAGTTACGCTGTGATACAGCACAGGCTAAAATAATTTTACTGGTTGTTATGATCCGGTTATTAAAACTGTTAGAGATGACTGTACCAGAATTAGGCTGCAAATGAGACCATATGCCTAAGTTAAAAGTATGGATTTTATTTAACAGGAAAAGTAAGGAAGAGAGAGAGAGATAAAAAAAGAAAATAAAAGGGGAAAGAAAAGAGAGTGACAGAGAAAGATTAAGTAAAAAAAAAACACTGCTAGGTAGATCCTGACATAGTAAGATTGATCTTCTTCTTCTGATCTTTACAATGGTGAGAGTCCCACAAAATAAAGAGATCAGTGGAATGCCTTGGGGGACAACTTGGTCACAGTCTCTTGTAGCAGACTCTGATCTGTTGCAGCCCTTTGCATCACGAGCAGTGCTGTGCTGCAAGGCCTCAGCAATGAGTCTGGGGTGTGATGGATTATGGCACCTCCTCAGCTGCTCCTCATGGGAATGTCCCATGTATGTGGCCTTCCCTGGGTGGGGATTTTACAGCTGAGCCAGTTTGTGTGAGGGAGGATGGGTGTTCACTGCCTGTGACCAGAGGGCACAGCACAGCCCCAGAACTCTYCTYCTCCCTTCCTGSTTGTGGGGSAGTGTGTGCAAACCTGGCCTCAGCAGATGAGCCTGTGGSCTRTGGGCTCCCCCAGCCTGAGCCTGGCCCAAGCTGAKTTTCAGGACAACTGCTGGGTTTGGCTTTCTTGTGGATACATGGTCCTGCCTYAGTYTTGTTTCCTTGTTCCTAGRCCAGAGAYAAYTGAACAATAGTGTCACCTTTATCATATCTCAAGGTCCATTAGGTGTCTCAAGTCACAGTCCAATATTCCAGTCAGGAGGTATATTCAGGGATGGATGGGCTTATGTGGTCACAGCTTCTTTATTTACTATTGCCCTAATGCCCAGAAAGTCCTTCAAAATCATATTTAAGCCGTTAACGATAAGATTTCATTCTCTCACACCAGTCACTTAAAAATATAATACAAAACCACRGAGCTGCAGGTTTCCCTGTGAATATTGACTGATTTTCCCATCTCACTGACAACTACAGAGTGTTTATAGGGTTAAGGTATGCAGGCCCTTGAAGTCTGGCCAACATCACCTCTATGTGGATTCACAGTTCTAGACATGAGCTAATATTTGTAACATTGGAAAAAAATGTGTGCAACTCATGCACACATGGCTTCTGAGCCTGGGTACTCCTATATTAAGAAATAAATTTACACTGAAGGTCTCTACTAACTTCTGTTTTGTGTCCTCTTCTGGTCTTTTTGYGTGAACTRTCAGTGAGAAYTAGTGCACTRKGAACTCAAATCCAGTTTGTTGTGGWATGTTTTTATGAWAAATGGTTTCTTCTGCTGTCATCTATGCTAATAATTTGTTCCTAAGTTCTACCCCCTCCCCCCCGCTCCTTCCCCACTCTTTCTTCCAGACTTTTCCTTATGAATCCTCCCAATCTTTGATGCCTCATTAATTGTTTAGGTTGCTCCCCTCCCTCTGTGTTCCCTTATTGGTTTCAGTATTGTAATCCCTGCCTTGTCCCCCTTTCTCTGTTGGATCCCTGCCCTGAACACTCCCCCCAAGGGGTCCCTTAAAATCTGCTGCCCTGCCCTGAGGGGAGACTTTTTTCTTTGATTTTCTTTCAGAGATTCTTAGGCCCTAGCATCTGCTCTGTCTTCGAGTTAGGCTGTGTTTTATGTTGTGCTTTTATAACAAACAGTTCTCAGAGCTGCAAGCCAGGCCCATCTCACATTCTGATTCACTGATCCACTGTGACTGCCTGGGACACACAGAGCCCCGGGGAAAGGTGTCACACCCTCTGTAAATGGCAGTGATATCAAAGCAAGCTGTGACACAGTTTACCAAACATTAACTTTTCCCACACGAAGGAGAATTTGGTTGGTTTGGRTTGTTTCATTTTTAACTGGTTTTTGTATCCTCTGCAGCATCCCTATGTGGATGAGGCAGATGCAAGAAAGTCAAAACCCCTTATAGTTAAGCAACAATATATAGAGAATAAGAGGCCACACTTCCACATGTTTCATATTTTGCTTCAAATACTCCAGTGAGCAGTGCAACAGAAAAATATGGAAACTAGGTGTTAAAATTCAAAAAGGAAAGTGAAAAATAAGTGAAAAACCTGAGGAGCAATTAGCTATTATAATAAAAAACTAAAACAACKTTGGTAAGTATATCCAAAGAAAGAAGCCATTTGCTTCTGTTGCAGAGTTATGGAAGTAATTATAGATGATGGAAACATTACAGAAAAATACTTGATTTACTCAATAGAAAACAAACATCCTTCCTCATTCTCTTAAATAGCAACAACAACAAAAAGCAGTGCAGAACTAGTAATATTCAAATGTAGACTTTTTTGGGGTATTTTTTGCTATAAGCTCTGAAGGAATGAAGAGGTAAAACAGCTTTTGGTGCCTGGATCATTTAAATCACAGTGATATCCTACCTAAAATGAAGTTACATCATGACATTCAGAAGAGGCCTGGTATTAAATTTGCACAATAGGATCAAGATGCAATAAAGAAGAGATACAGAAAGAGGTTTTAACTCTTGAAAGTGTATAAAATCACAGATGGAAAATGGTAGGTTTTTTTTCAAGACTCAGACACTAAAACCTCGGTGTACTTCAAAAGAGGAGGGAAAATTTGTTTAATGTGAGGGTAAAAGGAATTCCTGTCAGCTAAATATGAGGAATAATCTCCCAGAGGGAAATGATGATGATGCTCCTATCATTTAACACTTTTGTAACTGGGTTCTGTAACATGTTCCAAAACACACAATTCTAAAGGGAATAATTCTGTACTATTAGGCCATTAATTTTTTAATCTTAATAAACCTCTTCTGTATTATGGTTATAAAATGTAAAATGTGCAGGTATGTTTCCTTCTTGCAGCCTGAGCACATCTTTTGTGTGTGGCACATACATGTATGCAGTGATCTACATCCATTATTTATTTATCCATGTAGAAAAATGAGCCACAAGTGTCCTCAGTCAGAGAGTTAATCAATAAGTCTCTGAATATAAGTCTCCAAATATATCACTGTGAAAGGGATGCTGCTTTTGTTGACTTTAAGAGTGTCTAGGACTTCACCAGCTTGATTCTTTCAAATATATTATCTGAAGAACAGATTCACCTAGGTAATTTACTGTATATAATTTGAATTTGCCTGAATGATCTTGACATCAGTGATCAGAAAAAGATGTATTCACCTTGTTTCAGATGGTTTTAGTACATCATTGATTATGTATTTCTTTTGTGGCTCAAAATCCTGTCTAAATTAATTGATTTGCACTAAACATGATTATGCCAACKTTATAATCCCAAAGACCAAAGATTTCTAAAAAAAATTAAGCACTATTTTTAGTTTAATTTCAATTAACCTGATGTAATATTTTTTCACCTGTCTAGCACAGAAGAATAGGATTCCAGGACTGGCTGCTATCAGCCAAATCCTTTACTTTCTCAAAAGAACAGGAGTTTCTTGTTTACAAGAGTTTGAATAAGAACTCCATGACATAAGGTGCCAGTCCCCTGCAGTTATAATGGGACGGAGGGGGAAGGGAGAGTAGGCAGGGCAAGTAAGCATGTCTRAACAGCTAGGAATTAGACAAAGATTGCAGAACATTTTGTGGGTTATACAGTTAATTAAATGAACTTTAAAAAATTATTATTTAAAAAAAATTTACACCTATAGCATCTTGATCTAGTACTTGAACTTGCCAGCTGACTCACTATTGCACACAGAAAGACACATAGCTTTGATTTTTGCTCTCTGGAGCTGTTTCATTTATTTTAGTTTGGATTTTTTAAAGCTCTTTCTTAATTTTGTGAATGTATTTTTAGAATCAGTAACAACTGAAGTTGTAACAACCTTTCATTTTCTTCCTCTTTCCTAAGAAAAAGCCTCGTGTACTAAAGGAAAGAAGACTCGTGTTGTGTGGATGCTTTTTTCAATTAGTAAAAAGAAATAGTAACTTATTACACAACAGGAAGGAAAGAGGAGGGGAATGGAGAAGGAAGATCTATAGATTTTTAAGCTTGGCTGCTTTCTAGTCATTATTGTATTATCAGTCATTGTGTTTTTTAATAAGCATATTAAGTAGTAGAAGCCTGAAAATAACATTACTGAAAGGAAGAACCTCTCTGTCTTGTCCCAGTAGAATATATATAGAAAAGGGTCTTGAAATCATCTCTGTTCTTACTGTATTTCAATGCACAGATTGATCATTACTCAAATTGCTTATTGATCATAACTAGAGACTTTCACAGCTAATTACATAATATATTGACTGCATGTATTTCTGCTTAATTAGTCATGTACTAGCAAGGTGAGATGTTTGTGTACATTATATTGATAGAATACATACAAAATAGGAATATATTTTCTATCACAGTACAGACTTTAATAATAATCTAGGCAGTAATGCCAGCATTAAGTCCTTAATGTAGAAGGCAAGCCAATTTGGTCTCTTTGTCAATGGCAAATGTAAAATATGTTTCCCATCTATTTAAAAAAAAAATAATGGAGAATAATTTCATGAAATGAAAAATTTAAAGGAATCTCTTACTTCACCAGTGATTACATTATTCCTTCTTTTATTATGCTATTGATTATATTATTCCTCTCCTCACCTTTGTCTTTGCTTGATGAAAATGTATTTTCTGAAGATCTACACAGAATACTATAGAACTTTGTGTAAGGATCTATGATACTACATTTGATAATAGTGGAAGTGCTCTRCTTTGGAGGGAAGTGGGGTGGGGCAGAAAGRCAGATGACAATATAAGATGAGGTTCCTTTCTACCCAGAGGGATAACACAGGTTTGTGAAGGATAAAATAGATTTTTTGCAAGTTGATTTTTATGCAGTATGGAGATTTTCCTACAGGAGGCTGCCAGATTGTCTGGAGCAGGCACTGTAAGGAAGCCTGACATTCAGTATTGCTTCTTTAGGCATAAAGGAGTTTACATGGTAGCAATGGAGGAGCCTGCTGTGCCTATGTACTGCAAAATGAGAGAATGTTCAACGTTGGTACATGCAGCAGGCTGGAGTAAGGAGCACTTTTCCAGGCATTTAAACAACTGTAATCTTAAAGGAAAATACCATGTTGTGATGTCTGAGAATCTGCATGCAATTTCCTCGTTGTTTTTCTGTTTTTTTTCCTAGTCTCACATCTGATTTTCATCAAAACTTACTTTCAAGTAAATGTGCTTTGCCCAGCTAAGGATAAAAATGGGGATGGGTTGGAATGCCAYAGTCTCTTCTGTTCTCTCATGTAAATGAGTATTCAAAGACCATCAAAAATTTCATTAAGTAACAAGCGTCCACTCTCAAAAGAGGCCATAAATGACAGCATTAAACAGCATCCCCAACCTGCTGACCCAAGCCCAGTTACTAGCATAATACATTTGAGAGATCTAAAGGGTATTTCCTGCTGGCTTGTGAACTTTTTGGTGTCAGTAAAATTGCACTTGAGAATAGCTTCAAAATCTCCATCTGAAGCTGTGATCTACTMTTGTGTGACTCAGTACGGCTTAAACTCTGGCCTCTTAAATAAGTAAGTTCTATTTTTAAAATAGTGTTGGTATTTGAAGCCTAATGAAAGTTGTCTTGAATGTGAGTGAGATGAAAATTATCAACGGAACCCCTCAGCCAGTTCCATTCTGCTGCCAAACACTTTTACTTTTTGGGAAGACATGTGAATAAGTCATAGGCTTGGTTCTTCAACCAAAACAAATTATAAACAATTCAGGAGAGCAAAGAGATAGTTGYAATGTTTATCATGTAATGATGGGAAAAACTGATTCCAACACTCACTGCAAACAATCACCTTTTCCTTAGGACTGATGCATTAATTGTGATGGTTAGTTGTGAAACATGATAGCAATGCCTTGGGAAGGCTGACCTGAAACAAAGACTGGACAGAGCTAGAGAATAAAGTAGATATTTGTTGAAAGGCTCTAGGTACAACTTGGGCAGGACAAGAGCCTGACCAGGGCTACACCCAAGGTGGACTCAGAATAGTCACAAAATGGACAACTGGTCATGAGGTCTTACACTTTTATAAGTTTTGGTCCATTTGCATATTGGGGTTTAATTGTCCAAGTACAGCTTCAGGCTGTGAGGTCTCATCCTTCCTGTTTCTCCCTTCAGTCCGCTGTTGTTTATGCTTTTGGGCCTGGAAGTTGTCCTTGGTCTTCAGCAGGAAAAGGATTTGTTTTGTCTCCCTACTCTGTGAAGAGAGCTCACAAACCCTTAATATGAGGCTCAGAACTACACCCCGAGGCAGCACAGAATTTGAAAAACAAAAAAACTAAAACATTAAGACATCAATTGTGTCAGTTACACAAGCACTCAGTTTTACTTGCAGCGGTCTAATTCTTTAACTGAAGTTCTTGGAACCTATCCTGTATCTTTTCAGATATTKCTAAGAACTGTAGGGCAGCATACTTCCTACTATACTGAGGGAAATGCAGAACAGACTTCTGTATTSATAGCCTGTGCCTTCAGCTAAATAGGTTTCAGGCTAGAGGGCCTAGAAGGGGATCAGAAAATCAAGAAGAGTGACAACTGCCATGGTTTAACCCCAGCCAGCACCTCAGCCCTACACAGACAGGTGCTCACTCTGTCTCAGTGAGATGGAGGAAGAGAATCACAGGACAAAAGTGAGAAAACACACAGGTTGAKATAAAAGACAGTTAACAGGTAAAGCAAATGTCTGCAGGCAAAGCAAAACAAGCGATTTATCCAGTGCTTCCCATGGACAGACAGATGTTCAGCCATCTCCAAAAAAGCAGGACTCACAGCTGGGATCAATTGTCCAAGTTGTGTCCTCTCCCAGCTTCTTGTGCACCCCCCAGCCCACTTGTCAGGATTGTGTGATGACCAGAAAAGGCCTTGGCAGTGTGTAAGCTCTGCTCAGCAGTAAGGAAAACATCCTTGTGTTGCCAACGCTGTTTCCAGCTCAAAGACAAAAATACAAAACACAGCCCTAGTATGCCAGCCACTGTGAAGAAAATTCATTCTACCCCACACCAAACCAGTAATAATGAAGGAAGAATGTGGTATTGTAGGTTTGTTAACTTGTTTAAAGTTATTTTCCTCATGAACCATCCCTGTTCCCCCCTTCCCCCTTCTTTCTTACTCTGTCCAGTTCCACCTGAGTTTTCTACTCCCTCCCTCAGGGTCCAGCCTCACCCTGACCCTCCTATGTTCCAGAAATCTCAGTCCCTTGTTCATCTAACTCTGACCCTGCCCTCTGCCATAGAGGAGACCCTACCAATCCACCTGGGGAGCCAATCACTTGTGGGCCAGGTTCCCCTTTTTCCCAAGTTTAAAAGGCTGTAGTCTGAACTGCCTCTCTTTCTGGTCCCCTGAGCTTGGGGTGAATAAAGGATCTCTGAGAACAGGACAGAAAGGAGCCTTTCCTAAGTCTTTTACTTCGAATCCTCGACACTACACCACCAGGGACCATAGAGAAACAGAAAGCAGCTCTCAATTTCACCATTTCTCAAATTGCGGCCAAGTTGGGAGCAGCCACTCTTGGCACTAAAGCCAGAGACTGAGCTAGCCGAGATTTCTCTGGCCGATTGTGTCAGAAGAAGTTGTCTTTTGAAGCCTTTTTCAGAGGTAAGATAGGGGCTTTTTTTGCTAGGTGGAGGAGCAGCCTTCTCCTTTGAAAGCACAGAAGATGTTGTTTATCTGCTGAAAATTCTGGTTGGGTTATGCATCTGAAGCATCGTGCATGGGAGAGCAGCCCCTCTGTGCTTCCTTGGGGGAGCTTGGTTTGCAAGCTAAATGCCTAAAACGGGATTCCTGTAAGTACGTCAAGAAGTAGTTTCTAGAAGCCTTGACAGTTTGCCATTAAAAACTCTGGGGAGGCTAAAAGCATGTGATACAGCTTTTCATCTAAATTGTTTGATCAATAATAATTTTAAGAACTTCATCTTTTGGATTTGAAATGTATAGTTCCTCATGATCTATGGACCTGGATCCCATCAGTTTGTTGAAATATTAAATGACTCTCCTCTGTGTCAGTGATCTGAATATAATGTGTTGTAAAAATAMAATAATAAAATAGAGATGTTTCTTAAAAGAAATCTAAACAATAGAAACATATTTTTAAACAGATAATTGTTTAAAAATATAAATTAAGTTTTGTATTTTATGTCTGACAATGGTCAGGAGCAATAGAACAAACAGGAATTCCAGTATATTGGAGACAATAAAGGAAAAGGGTGAAGATGAAAGGCAAATAGCACCTAGCAGTTTTAATACAATTGTTTTGGCATTAAAATATTATGAATATAGARCTATTTCTCCTAATTAAAAGCAAACCAACAAAACAAGCATAGTTTTCCAATGAATACAGCATTATTTTAGGTTATTGCTGTCCTTTTAAAAAGACAGATCTTGGTGCTGTTGGGTATCATTTAAATTAACCTTGTTGAGACTAAAGTTAATGAAAACATTTATCAGTGTGATCTAAGAGGAGCATGTTGTGCYCAGAACTGCTCTCTAGTTTATCACAGTAACTTTGATAAAACRTTTTTATTCCCATTTGGGTAGAAATTTCTGAATGGAAATGTGTATATATGGTGCATTGTGTGCTTATGCAAACTTTGAATGTCTTTAATACTCAAAAATAGATTGAAGCATGTATCTATGGCAAAGTATTCTTCTTTGGCTTATATTCATGCTGACTTGAATCGGGTTTCATAGTGTGTAATTTAAGGTAGCACTTGGGCTACTGTTTGTTTCATTTACACTTTTTCTCTACTATGTATTATTTTTACCCTCTGTTCACATTTTCCATCAGTGGTCTGAACAATCTATACCTTCTTCATTCCTACAGAGTGTATGAAGTTGTATTTGAACTCATGTTTAGAATGCAAGCTACGTGCTCTTTATACCCTTGAGGAAGAACTGCTATCAGGAATAATTAGGTTTTAATTGTCATTGACAAGTTGCTATTTATGTGACTTCCTCAGACCTTGTTTACTAGTTCCTCATGCTTTCTTTCTTTTGTGCATTCAGCATCCCAGATATTTCCTTCAGAATATGTCAGTTTTGATTCCTTGGATAAAATAAATGAAAAACAAACCCTTACTACTACCAGCAAACTCCCTTAACCTTTTCTGATTCCTCCAGTTTATTTGAMTTGCACAGTGTTTTAATTCTATTAACCAGAGTAAAGAGCACAGGGGGTCAACAGATGTCGTATAAAAATTCTGTAACAGTGTTAAAGACTTTATCCCTTGGCATTGCTAACAAATCAATATCTGGCCAGATTATGCATTCTTTTGGGGGGAATGCAGTGATGAAAAAAAGCTTATTCCTTTTATAAGTAATTATTTACTTAAAAGATTCCTTGGCCCCTCTAAACCTGATTGCTTTTTGAGTGTCGTGCACAATGCACACTTCTCTGTTTGTCTGATCAATACGTATTAGGTGTTCATCCACATCTACTAGCTGTGTCAGCTTCTAAGTCCCTGTCCTTGGCTAAAATGTGCTACTGTTTTACCTTTTGGGGAGGACTCTTCTGAATGATCTGGAGCTTTTCTTTTGATTTGATGCAACTGCAAAAATTGCAGTTGCTCCTTGGTGTAAGAAAAAAGCTCTGCAAAGTTCTGGAGCCTTCCATCATGTCACTGTACTTCAGTGTGCAGAGATTCTTAGCTGTAAATCCAAATAAGGTTGTGGCCTATGAGATAAATTCCTCTCTATTCAATCCATTTTTTTCCTCCTTGCTTCAGTTCCCAGCACCAAAAAAGGAGAGAGCAAAAAGATTTAAGGAATAGCTGAGGGATCACAGCTTCATGCTGTAGTTCAGCAGCTTTTCACAAAGCATCAGTGTCGAGGTGGTGGCTCATGGAAGAGAAATATCTACAGACAGAGCCCTGTAAGGACCCCTCAACTTTGTCATTTTTTTCTGATGCCTTCTGTAATACTGAGCTGCCCTGAAGGAATGTTCCAGAGCTCATTTCTATTGGATTATTTCTGAAARGTGAAAGAACAGATGAGTTAGTTAAAGTAGACTGGAGATGGGAATCCTAAGTGATCACTGGCTGACCATAACAGTTGGATGAGTGTCTCTATTCATACTCTTGGGTTTTTCCATATGCCCMCTTGTGAAATCTCTGCTTTTATTAAAATACTTCCTTCTTTCTTAATCAGAGAAAAAGTTAATGGAAGTAAAGTCATTCTAGAGGACATTCTCAGAAACACAAGCATAAAACAGAGGGTAAATGCCAGGGAAGGAGAATGTATTTTGCTGCATTTACTCAGTTCCATTTTAAAATGCCACTGGTGTTTGGCATTTAGCCATTTGTTAGAGAAAACAGATTCTGAGTCTCAGAGTCCTAATGATGTACTAGACATTAGAAGGGAAAATTATAATTAATTTTGTGTAAAGTCCAAAGGCAAAAATGCACTTGAGTTAGGAAAGAAAAAAATTGTCCTTTTTCAAGTGCTGGCATTCTTCAGAGTGATGATGGGAACATATACAGGAAGAGGAGCTAATGAGCTGCTGTTTTCTAATCAAAGCAAAAAAAAAAAAGCCCAAAAAAACCCCAAAAAAACCCCTTGTAATAAAATGGCAAGCTTCCCATTTCAATGTCATTTACAAAATGACAAAAATAGCCCACTCATTACTCAGTGAAGAAAGACTGACAAAATTTAGTGCTCGTGAACGGTTTTGTTGTTACTTTTCTTAATAGGTCAAGTGTACATGCTTAGTTAGGGGAATTTTATTTTTAAAAATGACAAATCTATCATATTTCTTACAGTTTATTGATTGGATAAAGAAGGCAGATATTGATAGATACTGGCTTGTTTGGTTTGGTTTTTTTTTCACAAGCCTTTCCAGTTGAGAAGCTCTTCAAGTTCCACATATATGTATGTCCATCTCTGCCTATCTGTCTTGGTTGATAATAGATACATGACACAATTAAGAGGAAAAAAATYGTGCAGCACTCAAGATGACAGTTTCTTGAAGAAACTGAAAAGAAAATATTGGGAAATATTGATTTGATCCCTCACAGAAAAATGGTCTACCAAGATGACACATTTGAAAATGACCAAAACCACTTTCAAAAATTTGAGTGGGAAGAAAGAAAAATTGATATGAATGACATAATAAYAGAAAATCCTAGAAGGAAAGGCTTGTTCACCTAAAAAGATATTGTTATACAAAGGAGATATGAAAATAAGAAATATGTTGAAGAGTTTTGAAAAATTTCAAAGTAACCTTACCTCCCCAGATATACTTCAAGTTTAAGCAATAAATCCTCTGATTTTTTTTTTTTTAATGTTGCTTCCTTCTTTATTTTATGAGCTGATTAATCAGGTAAGTAGGACTGATGAGTAAATCAAATAGGAAATCTTGAGGAAAAGCATTTCTTAAGGATTCTTGAAAATTTTACCAGATGGAATTCCTTTCACTTACTAATGTTTTATAAGTAAAATATTAACTTTGTGTTCTAATTTTTCTGAGCTTTGTACCCAAACTTAGTATTAGCAATAATGTTCACTGCAAGTCATGCTGTGGTAACATTCTCAAGCAAAAGATCAGCCCTTGAAGACTTGACACTAAACTTGTGCATATTTCAAATAAGAGTGGCCAAGCCTAGCCTTTAAAAGTCAAATATTTTTTAAAAAATTATGTTGGGGATATTCCTCACCTATACAAAAACAGCAAGTTCTCTGTCTTCCATGGGTCAGGTTTCATGAAGCAGCCTCTCCCCTTCACCTCATCCTGATCTCAAGGGAATGATAATTTAATGACACACAGCATGTGCAAGTATCTTTAACCACTTTGTGCTTCTGTGTGTGCTGAGTGCAGCAACCGCCAGTTCCCTCTGTGTGTGAGGCAAAAAGAAAGCACAGCTGGTGAGTACACATAGTGTAATGGCCATAAACCAACACACAACAAGTTCCACCTCAGCATGAGGTGTGAGAGCATTGAGGATGTCAGAGCCTGGAACAGGCTGCCCAGGGAAGGCATGGATTCTCCCTCTCTGGAGACATTTTAAACATGCCTGGGTGATTTCCTGTGTCACYTGCTCTAGGTGACCCTGCCTTGACAGGGGGGTTGGACTGGAGGATCTCCAGAAGTCCCTTCCAACCCTAACAATTCTGYTATTCTGTGAAGATAGAAGGTCTCCTGACAGCTTCGATTCGTTCAGCTAAAATCTTAGGATTTATCAATGAACTAGTTTAGATGAAGAATGAGATTTCATACCTTACAGGAGCTTTCAGAGTTTTGTTGATAACCCTTGTTCATGCCCCAGCTTCAGCAGCTGAAAAATCCAGGGTAAAAGATAAAAGTTTGTGGTATATTGCCATGTATTTCAAGCCTAATTTTTCTTTCTTCTCAACTTTGTTTTCTGAAATGAACCCTCATTTTGCTGCCTGATTTTTCKTGTGATTGCCTCTGCTAAACTTAATGTAGATATTTTAGTTTTACTGCTATGTTGTATTTTTTTCCAAAATGTTCAGCTGTCTAAAGCAGGCACTTCAAGTCTAGTCAATTTTTAGTCTCAGAAAAAATAAGTATCTATATGATTTTTGGAATTGCAATTCAGCTTCAAAGAATACAAAAGGCTCTGGATGGGATGAAAACATTTGTCTGCACTGTATTGACATTTATTATGAATTTAATGTTTTCTTCATTGGGTAAAACAATTCAGATCTCCTGTTTTGAAAACATTAATATTTCTTTCAAAGGTATATTTGCCTTTTGCTTGTATAAAAAGGTCTAGATTAGAGTACTGAGTAGAAGTATAAAGTGCACATAGGCTGAAGATCATATACATGGTATGGCTCCTTTTTTTTGGCAGAATGAAATGGCTTTTTACTCTTGTATTTGCCTGGACAGCTTTCTTAAAGAAAAYAGAGATTTCTTTCAAAAGTATGTTCATGTGTGTATGGCTTGCATGAAAGCAGTGTTTTAAGAAACATGGAAAATTGAATCAGGGAATGTTTAACTGTATCAGTGTGACGTGTGTATACTTGCACAAGTAAATATAGTTAAAATGTATGAATAAAAACCAGAACATGAGGAATCCAACATTTCCTGTTGTCTGTAAAACAGCCTGTACATTTCAGGCTGTACAAACATGCTTCTGACTGAAATGAGGTGTGTTTGGACCAGCTCTCAGTGGTACATGATTTAAAACTCAGATAGTATATGATTATTATTAAATGTCTTCCATAGGGAACAAGCACGTCTGCAAATCTGCCAAAGGGGCTTAGAAGTGTTAAGTAGAAAAATAGGAGGAGGATGAGTAGGAACAAGAGTTACCTGCACAGAGAYACAAATCACTCACAGGAAATAGCAAAACTGAGCCAGTCTGTCATAGGCATAGGTGTGGTGGACGTGCTGGAGTGTGTCCATGGAAGGGCAGCAAGGCTGGTGAAGGGTCTGGAATATGAGTTTGGAGCTGGGATTGTTTATTCTGGAGAAAAGGTGGTYCAAGGGGGACCTTATCACTCTCTACAACTCCCTGAAAGGAGGCTGTAGCCAGGTAGGTATTGGTTTCTTCTCCCAGGCAACCAACAACAGGACAAGAGGAAAGAGCTTCAAGTTGTGCCAGGGGAGGTTTAAATTGCATGTTAAGAAAAATTTCTTAACTGAAAGGGTTGTTGAACATTGGGACAGGCTGTCTAGGGAAGTAGTGTAATCACCATCCTGGAAGTGTTCAAAGAATGTTTTGATGTGGCACTTGTGGACATGGCAGTGATGGGTTAATGATTGAATCTGATGATAGGGTTTCTTTTTCCAACCTAATGCCTTTTCCAAACTATGATTTCCCATTCTTCAGTTACAACCCAAATGTTGGTGTCGAGGAAGCTGCTCTGAAGAGGACTGMAGGACAGCAGCTTCTCAAGCACCAGTGAGTTTTGGAGACCAGGTTGCTTCTTGCTATTGATCCTAGGGGTTTATAGTGCACAAGTATAGATACAGACATTGGTCAGAGCTATTAATGATGTATGTGCCTTTATTTTTTGTTTATCAGAGTTGCCTGCTCAGACCTCAGGCTGATATTCAGAGGATTCATAGTGAGGGGTGTTGTAATGTGCAGGACTGACAGCCAAGCARTACCTATTGTATTGCACAGGATTTMTGTGCCCTGGGTATTGATCTAATTCATATGGAGTCCACACGAATATATGAGGTGAGAGACACCAGTGGTTTGTAACACTAAAACACAGCTTCCACGTAAAGTTCCAGCTTTATTTTTTATTGCTCTTGTACATTTTGCGGCAGCCAGATATAGTGAACTGTAAAAACTGAAATAAAATTTAAAAGTCTGCCAGATTCTCTCAGCTAACATCTAAAAAGAATGACACCTACRGAGCAAAAAAGCTAAAGCAGAGATRTTTGCATTAGTGTGATGTAACAAATAATTTCTTCATGCTTGCTTTTGCTTTTCCCACAGAAAAAATCTGTGATGTATCATAAAATGAAGATGTTARTTAAAATTGATAATACTGAACCAGCTGCTGCAACTGGTCTTCCTACCAAAAGGCAGCAGGAGCAGCAATACTGAAATCCAGTCTAGGAGACTGCAAACTGRTAGTAAATTAGAATGGCACATACTGTAATGGTAAATTCAGAATGACAATATTAATTAGGTAAACTTATTTAAAATATATTTTTCTGTCAATCAGCTCCTAGCYGACAGTGTGCATTTTCAGATTCATTGGATTAGTAAAGAATATGAAATAGTTTTGTTTAAAAGTAAAATTACGAAAAACATATACTCCTCAGGGTATGCATAATCCTACCCACAAAAATACATGCTAAGATATTTTGTACCAGTAATACTCAATGTATATTAMCCTTTCTTTAGCCATGCAGATCCCTGAGATGCCAGTGTGTCCAGATCTGCCTTTCATGCAGTTCCTTGATTCCTGCTSTGGACTGAACAAATGCCACCCTAAATTCCCACATGTATTCGTAATTTGACTTCAGATTCATCTCAGGCACTGAGGGTGGACACTAGGGTGGCATCCTTCCAGCTTTAGGTAAACAAAGGGAGAAAACTGCCCTTCTTCACAAAATACCAGGGCTAAGAAACGGAGTTTTCGCCAGCTTAGATTGACATGAAGGTTTGTATAAGCCTTATTAAAACTGAACAAATATTACCTGGATAAGTATGACTAGCTTTACAGTTAACTGAGAAAGTCATGTAATTACAGGCAGTAGCTGTAAAATTGGAACCCYGTGAAATCATTTGTTTTGTCACTGTGCTTGAGGAGCTACACAAGTGATTGACAGGAAATATTGGACAAGACTTGGCAAAGATCTCACTTTTTTTGTCAAAAAAATGGAGGAGCTAAATCCATCTCTTTCACWAAATATAGCACAAATATGCCAAATTCACTTTATGTAGCTGCTGTTACATTTTTCATTGAAATGGTAGATATCAAACATCTCTAAAACAAATAGAGATTTCTCCATATCTCAATTTCTGTTTAAGAGACAGGTCTAAATTTAGATTCCTTTATACAATTTTTGGTGCTCAGCTGTATCAAAGTACCAAAAGCTGTATTGGTCTTTAACCTTAACTCTGTGTCTATTTACTCAGAAATAAATATACCCTTTCTTACATTAGTAAACTTTTAAAACTGAGTACAGTGTTTATATTCCTTCCCATCTATTTAAAATTCTGCTATTTAGATTTTTTTAATAAGGGCAGTTTTTCATCCAGTTTCAATAAAACAGGAAAGTATATATAAAAAAAAGCCCAGTTCCCACTTGTTGGGGTTGTCCTTGAAAAATTCAGTCTTGATGGTCAAATAGTGGTAACTAAAAGAAAGCCTTCAAGGTTTCAAACAGACAAAATTTTACAAGAAAATTAAATTACATTTACTTAATTTACATTATGTCTCCTTTATAGAAATTAAGCTTAAACTGTTACKGTTAGTAATAGTTTTGTATTTTTACTAACAAAATGTTCAGATGTCTGTGTTAGACTTAAAGRAAGGTTTAATTATAATGATATGCTACAAAAAAGTAATAGTCCTTTTCCTGAATTGAAAAGTTTTTGTTACAATTTTTTGGATGCATCTACACCCCATTTTTCCTGTGGAATTTATTTTGCATAATATTCCCACAAAGAGACTTACAGATACAGATACTCTTCTTTGATTACCTGAATGTATTGATCTCTATTTGCCTCCTCTGCTAAGGGTCCTTTCCAGTCCTGTACTCATCTGTGGCTTTCTTTTGAACTAGCTCTGGTGCAGCATCTGATTTCTGAATCAGAGCTGTTAGAACTGGACATAGATTTCTGGGAGGCCTTTAGCACTGTCAGAAAGGGACTCACATTTTCTTCCTCCAACCTCAGCCATTTGTGTTTTCAAAATACTTTGGATTACAATATTTTGCTGAAAGCTTTATACCCTACTGATYCTTAGGGGAGAACCAGTGACTTCATAATTCTTTTCTGGCTTCTTCACTTTTATTAGACCATTYGTTAGGTGAATATAATCTGCATTTATGTGTTTACCAACCTATTGTATTAGTTTTACAAGTTATCAGTCTTAATTATTATTCCCTTCACATGTCATTTCTTTCACGTGATTTTGTGGATTGCTTTACTTCAGTGCTGAAATTGTTGAAGAGAGGGAGCAGGAATCCCTTCCTGTGCACTGCTGCAAGCCCCTCTACAGAGTAACAGGCCATCTAAGGAAAAAATATTTGGAGCTCCAGGATGTCTGATTTTAATGCAAATATTAGCTGCTATATTGATATTGTGTTTTCCTTGAAACTTCATTAAAACTTCATGTACACATATTGTCAGTTACAGAAATGTGACTCTCTCTATTACATTTCTCATTTTCCTGTGAAGAAAACAGAGTGGTTTGGTAGCCTTTATTGAAATCTACTCACATAGTCAGAGAGTAATTTTATTACTACTTTGAATTCTTTGATTTTTTTATAATTTGGGTTTTGTAGCATGCTTTATTTTTTTTTTTCCTGAGGTTCATAAGCCTGTAATTACATACCTCATCCTGTTTATCTATTTGTATGCACATTATCAACTCATTAGTTTTCTATCAGTTGCCTAGTTCTTCCTCAGCATTGCAAGACTTAATGGAAAGGAACATTAGTGGTTGAAAGCGGTTCCTGGAGAACCCACAGATGAAAGTTTTCTAGACTTACTGACATAAAAGGGCTCAACTGTGTGACTAATTCATTCTGTAAAATGAAAAGTAGTTTGTCATCACCTAAAACTCATTTCTTTGTCCAAATGAAGAACAGATTTGTTATCTGTTGATGGCTGTCAGTACCCAGTTCTCTGCTGGCATCTGTTTATTTATTAAAGCTTTTTTGGTTTTGGTAGTGTTTGCTGCTGCTACCCCATGCCATACAAATATTTTTTTACTCTTCTGTTTYGCAAGCTCCTTTGCTTGCAGGGATGATGACCTAGTAACTAATATACATTATAAGCTTTGATTACTAAAAAGGAGCAGTTAAACACTCCAAGCCTTGAAATCTCAGCAGTGCATACATTTTTATTTCAATGTGTTTTTTCATAGTAGAGGTGATTGTCTTTCCTTCTGCCCAGTAAATTCAAGGCAAAACCACCATTCTGCACTGGCTCTCAGTCATGGAATAACCAAATTATGAAGTGCTTTCTTTCATGGCATTTCACATCATGTCTTTCAGATGGACAGTCAGCAGTCAGAGTTTGCTGTTTATGACGAGAAGCCCAGTCACAAAGCCAAATGACCAAATATATTCATTTTCCCCCTTTTAGGAATGAGCCAATGCTGGTGTCAGCCGTCCAAAGGAGTGGTGGTGTAGGGAGGCCGGACTTGACAAAACAACAAGGAAATCAGTCAACACTGASTATTATGTGTAGAATTTGAATTATATCAGCAATATATGATGGCTACATAAGGATCACATAAAATTACTGAATATTTTGAAGTTTGAGAAATCATAGAATTTGAAATTTTATCTGAACTTGATGGTTTATCACCTTCTGGAGTGGGTTAGATCCCTCTCTAGCTCAAAACACCCTCATTTCTGGTCAAGCTAAATTTGTTTCCCTGTCTTAGTAATGCAATTTATATTTATACAGGGAGTTTTAGAGAGAGAGAGGAAAGGGCATAAAGATTTCTGCATTTATGAAAATATTCTCTGAATGCTAACAAATGTGAACATTTCTGGAGCAGTTTAGTGGAAACAACTCCAATATTTCTCTGATCAACTTCAGTATCAGGCTA
>CADDXX010000157.1:143715-167895 GCA_902810485.1 Alauda arvensis | reverse complement strand
ATTCAGGGAGCTAGTTTTGCATTTTTAAAAAGTTCAGTTTTAGTTCTTGTAGTGTATCAGTAGGATTTTTTTCTGGTTTACGCTTCTATCATAAAGCAATGGACTAAAAGGATTGGCTTAATTTAATTTAAATGAAATTTGAATTTCTTTTGGCCAGTTTTTTAACTTTATTCAAACATTTTAAAATGCCTCATGTCATTCCTACTTTTAGGCTCTTGAGYAGCCWTTACAGTGCTGGCATAGARGCTTAAGTAATTTCAAAAAGTGAKTCTTTTATAATGGAAGACTTGAAARATTGTATTGCTTACWGACAACCATGTCTGCTAGCAACTCACCTTGAGATCTTACAGGTGTGAAATTTATGTGACTCAGTAAAAAGAGGCAAGAATGTGAAATTCCTCTCATTGAATTGAAGCTCAATTGAAACATGAGTTGGCCTTCCAAATGTAGCAAAGCAAGAAATCCTCTGGACGACACATCAGAATGGAAGCTTATGTGAGTGTAAATAAGATAATGTTTTTTCATAGTAATCAGATCATTAGCATTTCAATAATTCATCCTTTTAGCCAGCTTTCAGGTGACTAAGAAGGGCAAAAATAATGGTCCCTTTTGTGTCTTGTGCTATCAAGTAATTCTACTCTCAATTAGTTGGTACTGCACAGAAGCATAAAAAATATGTGCAAAACATGTTTGTTTCAGTTAAATGGAGATCTTCACCATAACAATTTGTTAAAGGATTTGTTTTATGGACAGTGGTCTTTACTAGCAGCTACCCTGTAATGGTGATGTTCCAGAAAAGGCCCTGTGATTAAATCAGGTTCCTACMAATTTTAAATATCTTTTTCAGTAGAATAATACATGACAGTAAAGATAAAACATGTGCATTGTACATGAAATTAATATAATATTTAATTCAATCAGTGAAGTAATTCATAACTGAATAACGTCCTATTTATTGTGGGCACTGCAAAAAAAAAGAATATGGCTAAAGCACCAAATACCAGAAGCTTAACTACCCTCTGATATATTAGTTTAATGAAGAATTAYGCTAAACAGCTTTTCAGAACTGAGTTCTGAAAGGGTAAATCATAGGACGGTGCCAAAAACTTGCAGAATGCTACATCCAAAWCCCCAACATTTCTATTATTTTAGGGGAAGATTTAAATCCTTCCTTTCTCTTTTTCTGTTTCTTCATTCATTTTGACTTTTGCACAATGTTTTATAGTATGTCTCTGACTTCTACACCTTGTCAGAGCTCTGCCTGATAAGATAATGTGCCCATGACACTCATGCTGCCTTAGTAGACTTAATCTATTTTTGTTTCTTTTCTTTCTTTCTTCTAGTCTAGAGAACCTGGAAAAAAAATGGATTAGGTTCTATTCCTTCACCCATGCTTGTTTTGGGGACAGGTGAATGGTTTTTTTACAACTTTCAGTATAAACTGCAGCTACAAAAAAAGCCAGGATAGCTAATTGCCTGCAAGAGTGGAAAACAGCAGACATGTAGAAGCAAATTTGAGACTTAGTATTTAAGTTCCACCTTTACGCAGCAACTCTGATAGCAGTTATACCTCTAAAGTCTGTCAAAGATGATGACATATAATGTAGGTGAACTTCAAAGAGAGCACAGAGTGCACAGGTGTTTTWAAATGTTCAGTCTGACCGTATAATCTGTTTTTCCTCTAGTAAGAKGACATGAATAATATGTTTGTTTACTGATACATATCATAACTCAAAAAAWTTTTCTYCATGAMTATTGAGTTTTTCTGCTTTACTGTATTTTAACGTGTTTGGCTTTTTAAAACTTCTATTTTTAAAAAGCATTTCTAATTCTTTCCTCATTTGTCATTCTTCTCTGTTTCCTCTCTGACTGGTTAACAGATTAGAAGAAAATGTTGATGCTSCCTCTGTGGAAATGTTGCCTTTGTTACCATTTATAAAATGTAATGATGTTTTCTGTGTACATACATTTTGGTTCACATGATCAAATTCAGCAATTTGTTAGTTTTTGCATTCAGTTTTGCTACACAGAACCTCCAATTTTCTCCAGAGTGAATCCTGCTTTATAAAATGCATTTGGAAATCAATGTCTCATTTTCTTTCTCTCAATTTGAGAAAGGAGATTGATTTCCTGATCTATTTTTTCTGTCCATCTCTGCCTACCCATACATACATATATATATTCATATATGTTTATGAATGTACATCTCTGTAAACAACACAACTGCCCTTGAGTTCTTTCATATGCTTCTAGTAAACCCTTTCTAAAACTACACCTGTTTCATTTGTTTTTAAGACTCTATAAATGGGYGGCAGGGATTCATCCTCTACCTGACTGAGGCATCGTATGAAGTRAGTTTCTCCTTCCTACACTTGACCTGCAGCCATACCTTTCCTGATCTAAGATAGCTAATAATTTCTGATTTGCCTTGTACACAGTGGTTTCATTTCCTTTTATCATAATCCTTTCCTGAATTCCTATGAATATGTATTCAATATTTCATTATCTTGTATATAATCAAAGTGACAGTACATTTAGATGCTGAACGCTGACGCACGTCAAGATACAGTCCCTGTGTAAACAGTGAAAAACYTAATTTCCTCTGAAATGTTTATTCCAAACGCTTTCTGAAACAGAAGAGCAAAATAAAATAATTTTAATTCCGTGATTATACAACACCTAGATGAGAGTGCTTACAAARGGTTGGAAGCTGCTTCTTTTTCACAGTCTCACAGATGAGTGTCCAGCCCCACTGGGGTTTTCTCCTTCTGACACTGCGCAAAGAAGTCCTACTGCTGTTTAAACAGGGAGCCTTTTAGGTTTCTTTTCCCTTTTCCAAAAGCCCATTTCCTGTGAGCTTATCCCCAGTAAGAATACAAGAATATAAATTCATACTATATTTTTTTTATAGAAAAGTGGTCATTTTTATGGATTGTTTAATAATCATGGCTAAGTAGAAAACAAATGTAATAGAGTTTTGAGTCACACATGACATGGAAGCATTAGTCAAATAATTGTATGAATTCATTGAAAATTGCATTAATTATCCTTTGCTACTTCCATAAGCTAAACATCTACACATGGATAAAAAGGCAACATTGGCTTGCAGTGCTCCAAACTGCAAGGCATTAATAGTTCATCTTCCTTTATTAGGAAAAATTGGAATAATTAAATAGTTAAGTGGATTTACTCAAATTCTGGCTGAAGAGATGTATTTTGAGTTTCAAATTAGGTCCCAAGGTACACAGCTATCCAAAYCATAAAATATGAAAAACAGGTTTTTGATAAAAGCAAGCCCTTGTTCCCTTCCCCYCCTTGACCCCCCTTAAAATATGAAATTGCACCATATAATTGCACAGGAAATTAAAACTCTTTTCACAGGTTTAATAATAGATGAGATATAGGCCTTGAAATAATAGTTTTTATTGAGCTCTGCCATTCTCCAGCACAGCATGCAATCTGTGGCTGACAACTTGCACCTCTGTCAGCTCAGAGATGGATTAGCAAAAACAGCACAGGGTTCCGTTTGGAGACCACAGGAAGCAAAGAGGTGCCAAAAGCACAAGTCACTCTCTTAAACTCTTTTCCTCTTTTTTTTTTTTTTTTTTCTTTTTAATGATACGGCGACCACCGAGATCTACACTCTTTCCCGACACGACTTTTTTCCCCTCTGGTTTTGATTCACTAAACTTCCCTGGAAAAAGTGCTTTGTAGAGTTGTACTTCATGGTCAGCATGATCTTTAGGAAGCTGCTTCTGCACATCAGTATTGTGTGGAAGCTCCTGCCTGTTTTCATACCGTTCTAATCAGACTGACAAATACTGYGTAATCAAACACAGACATACTTGCAATCCAAACCCATGACTGAACCTGGGGATTTTGTCATCTCTGCAGTATGAGGGTGTGCTTTTGCTGTAGTGTGGAGGAAGAATTTTTCTGAGCAGCAAGCCTTCCTATCTGTATTAATCAATAGGCAAACAGGAAAGCTGCCTGTGAGCTGGAGAACAGTGTTCAATAGGCAGCAGTTGTTTCTGTTGGTTCTTCAGGCCAATTTTCCATTAAGACAGATCTTTGGAAAGGCTGGCAGGCAGAGGAAAGAGAAAAGTTAGACTTTTAGGTCTGTGCATTCAAGTACATGGTGTTGGAAGTGGGAAAGTAGAAACAATTCCAAATTGTAGTTGGGAACRTGTCATGTGGTCACAGCAATTTCAAACCACACTATGTGTAACAAGCAGTAAAAAGCTGAGTAATTTAACCCATTTCTGGGATCAGAGTTACTCTCCTTGCAGAACTCACTGCTGAGGACAGTTGGCACCTAGCAATGTATAAACACATACATGTATATATATTTATAAATTCTCAGATAAAACAAAAACAGGTCAATTATAGGAGAAACCAGGGAGCAGAGTTAGCAGTCTTTGTAAGGATTTGGAACTTTTCAAATGTAAAAGAAAGTAAAACTTAAAAAAAAGCTAATGAAAAACCATATATGTAAATAAACAGACTGGTTTTGGTTTAGTATTTTGAACTGTTTTTCTTTCTATACTGTTGGTCACTTGAAGAAAGCTGTCTCTTTTCTAATCACTGCTGTCATTGTTTCTGGAAGGATAGGAGGTTGTAACTCTTCATTTATGCTTAGTGTTAGTACTGTAATCCTGCACACTAGAGGCATGTAGGGGACAGAGTCTTGTCTGAMTCTGATGTAAGGTTATAACTGCATGAATGTCTGGAAATATTTGTGAACATCTACAGGGAGCCACCCATATTTCAGCATTTCAGTTCAATGAGTTAAATCATCTACACCAATGTAAAATGCTGATTTTTAGTGCTTGATACTGCCATGCTTTAGCCGGCCAACAGTTATTTCATATTGAAAGATAACATGTCCCAAAAACCTTTTTTTTTTTTTTTTTTTTTTTTTTATCTTAGCAAAGTGGGACATGGTATAATTTTATTTCAGTGCAGTCTTATCTGCATTCCGACAGAGCTCTGAGAATTTCTTCATGCTGTGTTAGGGTGTTTCAGTAAATTTAATAACATCTTAATAAATGTACACCCCAGAATGACTTTTCAAGAACCATAACATTAATAATTTGTAAGCTTAAACCAGAAAAAAGGGTATGTGAAGTAGGGTGTGTTTGATTTCTCAGCAGACCTCCAAAAGTATGCTAGTTTCTGGTGTCACCAGGATATTAAGGCTGACAAGCACAGGGATTTCTTTTCTTCAAAAGAGTCACAAAGCAACTTATGAGATTTTCTAAGTTACTCTGAGTGTGTTGTAAGTATGTGTGTGCAGTCAGGAGTAACACAGCTGAATGAGTATTCAGCATCAGCTCAGTAATGTGGCTGAGTCTTGGGAGGTGCAGTAGTTTTTGAGATGGTTGAGGTCAAGTGCAATCATTTGTGTCCAGGATAGCTAATGCCAGGGGTAGCTCTTTCCTTGGCAGGTTTCTGCTGTGGAAATTTAAGACCCAGTCTTGTATCTTTTTTCACACTTGTTACTGGAGGTATTTACAGAGTGCTCTTTATTCTTCACTCTGTGCACTATCCATGGCTTAAGGAATTATGAGTGAAAATTTGTGGGAATCAGTAAATGAAGGAATTGTTGTGTGTTAATGGCCCTCTCTTCCTCTATGAAGTCAGTTCTGGGGTCACAGCATTAAATCAGTGTTTGGACATGGGTCTCTTGTTTCTTAAGCAAATGGATTTAATGATGAAGACTCATGTTCTGCACGTGTAACTCTGCAGTAATACCCTTGATTGAGTCACATCTCTGTAGCTTTAGCATTTTTCACTGAAAGGGGAATTTTCGCAACAGATACAGAGGAACACAATTTTTCTCTCTCTTAATATTTTCAAAATAAATAAAATAAGGCAAATTTAAATCAAAACACCTAACAACACAGACTAATATGAAATAGGTATAAGTGCACCTTTAAATCATGGGTTGAACAAGGAGTTTAATAAAAGATGCATGTAAGAGAAAGATAGTTTAGTTTAATAGCTGGAAACAACAAATTCCGGTTGGATGAATTCAGCTTATAAATAAAGTTGACATTTTTCTCACAGTAGCAGGTATTAAAGTTTGACAAAAACTCTGTGGCATGTTTTGTAGATTCCTTTTGGGCTGATAGGTTTAAATGTCTTAAAGTCTAGAGATTGTTCTTACCAGTGCTGATGGAAGTCATTCAAACTGTGGTTTTAATGTAAGAATCAGGTTACAACAAYGTAGAGTTTGTTCACAGAAAGACAAACCTGTGTGTGTATTTTCTTGGGGTGAGATGTTACGTGCTGATAAAATCGGTTTKGTAGGTAACATTCTGCTTACAGAGGAAATAGGTTTTCTGATGGAAGGCACTCWGTTTTGGGTTTGACATGTTGCCATAGACATTTTGATTTACTACGTACCCAAAATGACACCTCCTGGGAGGTTTTTTCCCCAAGGCCATCAAGCTGAGCAGCTGTAGGAAAGAGTATTTTATAGCATTTTACAACAAGCTACTCTTTTTCCAATCAAAGGTTTGAAAATTTGGCTTTATTATAGGCATATACACTTATTACAGACTATTTACACAAAGCACAGTAATTTATGTATGTRTCAATATTTATTTTAAAAATGAAAATCAGAGAGACCATCTTGATTCTTGATCCATATCTTTGATTTATGTTGATTGGCTGTTGCCTCAAGGAACACAGCCTAGAGTTAACTGGATATCCAGACAAGGCTTCATCTGTTTCTTTTCTGTGCCTTCACAGCTGTATCTGTGTGGAACTTCAGCACTGGGATGGTGATTTACCCTGTGCTGATTTTGTTTTATGGCCATATACCTCTTCCCATTTTTTTTTTCCCTTTTTGGGAGATGATGCTTTGATAGCAAGCAAATTATTCTTCTAAGACCATAAGATATTGACATAGGATTGTTGGCAGCTACCCAATGCTGGTTTCAATGCTATTTTGAAAAGTGTAGGTGGATGGAGGCAAAGGGCAAACTGCCTGTTACATGGCTAGACAGGTACTGCTGATTAGGATATGATAAAATACCCCAGGTATTTTAATACAGCTCTACAAGGAAYGAAGTTGGTCCCGAATTTATTTCCCTGTTTCCCTGGAGACAATCTGCGTGAGCTGGTTAAATTTTGAAGARGAAATGCTAATAAATAAATAAATAATTTCATAATTAATGGGGCTGACTGACACTGGCCTGGCTGCCACATGCGCCCTTCCTCTGAAATGATGATTTACATTTCTCGCAGATGGCAAGTATTTGTATTGGGGGCTCTTCAAGCAACACTATATACTGTAAATGATTTATGATGCTCTGGCTGTGATTATTTACTGAGAATCCTAATGCACTGAGTAGGGATTACAAAATGGTTGGTATTACACAGACAAAAATAAATTTTAAAATCAGGGATTTTTTTTAGGATAAATACTACAAAGTTTGTTATTCATAAGTGCCTGTAGCTAATGCTAGTACACTAGTGCAGGGATTGAGACATTAGAATTATTGTGTTGGAATACAAATAGCAGAATGGTTTATAACCTAGTTCTCTTGTATTCCATAGCATGTGCTGATTTATACTGAAAAATGCCAAGAGATGATGTGACTCTGATTCTTTTTCCATCTGTACTTTGTAAATCAGGGATCCACAGAGGAGAGCACAGCTGTTAGTCACTGCTTGTTTCCATCTTTTGCATTAAATAATTTGGGGACTAAATAAACAGAAGAATATTTCAACCTATAGCTTAGGCAGTCTGCCATTTTCCTTCCATGTCCTTTAAGTGCATCCTCAGCCTTCACTTCCAGTTTAGACTGAAAGAATCTCCATGTTGCAGCTTTACATGTGGTACTAACATACAGAAAATATTATAATTAGAGGTTTCTATTTCTGTTAGTTTGTATTTTCATGGGAATAGCTATGCACACATTCTCACATACAAAGATTGAGCTCCATGTAGAGGATTTTCAGTGATTAAGGATTATTTACAATAGCCTGATCAAGATATGTTTAGAATCAGCTACAAGGGAACAGACAGGACATCACAACCATTCTGAAAATGTGAAATCCCAAGCATTTTAAATCAGTATTAGGAAAAGGTCATCTTTCTTTTGTTGCTGACTATGAAGAGTAGAAAGGGGATGCCATATTCATCAGTAACACTCCTGTGTGCTRCTGTTCTATGTGTGCAGGTACTGAATCCATATCACAAATTAAAACACACTTAACAACTCTTCTGTGTTTTGCTTGGATTAAATGAATGAATAACAAAAGATATCCATAATAGAAATTTAAACTATCGTGTTATGAAAGCAAGGAAGACTTGTTTTTTTGATGATTTTGTTTGTATTGAAGAGTGTGCCTTAGGACACGATTGCAGATTCCCATTTCACTCTGGTTTTATGAATTAAACAAAGCAAAGCAGAAACAAAACAAACAGAAAACCTTGATAGAATGATAAAGCAAGTGTGTGGAGCTGTAAATCACTGAGGACAAGATGGAAACTCTTTAAACCTACTGTGCACAATCTATTATATTTACATTTAAGTGATTGTTTTTTCACTCTCCACTTCTTTTCTGTAATGCACATTTATCACAGTGTAGAAGAAAAAACAATCAAGCTTTATTTTGTACTGTTTGTTAGAAACGTATTCATTTATATTGAAAGTAGAGATTCTAATCCATCTAGAATGGCTGCTTATTCATTAAATGTGTCATTAGGCAGACACCTCCAACAAGTTTGTTTTTCAATTAGAAGTGAATCAATTTTTTTACATCATAGCAGGCAGAAAGGCTTCTATGATGGAACACTTRTTGGGATATTGTAAATAATATTCACAGCATAGCAAGAAAATTGTTTTAAATGTGCCTTTTGCAATATAGTCAATCTGTAGGTCAGTCAATATGGAATAAGGTGCAATATATGACTTTTTTTTCTGAACACAGACTATCCATTGACCAATCAAGTCATATAATTTAACYAWATAYACAGTAAGAAATCATRWATACAGTGCTTTGTTTTTTATAGCAGAGGTATAGCATCTAGCAATGTATTTAGGACTTGTTTTTCTTGTTATCATGGTTATATAGTTCCTTTTTTTTTTTAAGTTGTGGTTCTGATTTTAAACATCTTGAATTCCTAAAATGTTGAAAAAAAATTTAAATTTTTTTCCTTGCAATTTATCTTGTATCTCTGGTGATRCAATAGTTGTATTTATCTGATTAGTCTGTTATTGCAGGGTTGTTCTGAAAATAAGTTCAGGAAATATTTTTTAAGGTTAAAAAATGTTCATGCCTTTTTCTAAAGGGATACTATCCTTACAGATTATTCAAAAATGTTAGTCCTAATTTTAAGTGTTTAAAAAGTCTATGAGCCAGGAATTTAACTACAGCAAAGGGAAATCTGGTGTTTTTAAGCAGTAGGCTTGCTTTCAGATCCAGTGAGTATAAAATCTTATAATTTACTGAGGCTTTATATTTGAACTGTTTTAAAACAAAATTATGAGCTAAAAACATTCTTTTTTCTCTGTTTTCGTTGTGCCAACTTGTGAAAAACCTTGGCACCTCATTCCTTAAAGAGAAAAATAATAAATCAGTCAAACAAAATTTACAGGTGTGTCCAGGTTTGCTATAAAAGTTCACAATATATCTTTACTAGATAGTAAAGTCATGAACACAATGGAGATATCCTTTTCATGGCATGTGATCATTTCCCCTCTCCCTCCCAAATTATAATTTCATGTGCTGCCAGCAATAAATCTCTTGTCCTTTTCTGTAAGAAAAAAACCATCTTACCACCTTTTTCCATTACATTTCCTTTGTTCCAATACTTCTAACCCTCTTTTGTCTTAGCCATTTCCCAATTAACATACTATTTTATCTCAGACCTAGTGTTCTCTGCTTGCATCACCTTTGATTTTTTTTCTTTTCAGCCTGGGAGAAGAATGCATGTGGCTGAAAGATTGGCCATATGAGTTAGTCTAATAAAACTTTTTTTCTTTTTGAGGCAGTATCATACCTCTAACAACCCCTGTTAATATTAGCACTCCATTCCTGTGTAGTGCTTCAGTACTGCAGAAATTTCAGTCAARCAATGTTTTGTTTAGTTCAGAGTTTCCTTCTGGAAACAAATTTTGTGGTTGATAAATCACAGATGGTGTGGAAACTCTTATATATTCTGATATAAATGGGGAAAAGAAAAGGATGTTTTTTTAGGTGATCTAAAGTGGGGTCCAGCCTCTGGATATTGTGTCCTGTAAAYGGATTTGTTACTGCTTCCAATTCTCATCTTCTTTTTTGGTTGTTAAATTGCTTTAAACTRAAATTTAATTCTATTTCTGCAGGTAATGTATTTTATATTATAAACTTTGTATTCACTTTGAGAACATGTTATGCAAGTAGAGGGATAAGCCTTTTATTTAGTTGTGAGCATGAGAAATCATTTCTTGATACATTACCTCTCCTACAATAGGGTCTATACGATGAAAATTTGGATTGTGTCTCATTTCAGATTAACTTCAAACTTACGGTTATGTTTAATCATGGACTATGGTTAACAACATACAAGAAAATAGTAGGGTTCTACAAGCCCCTAGAAACCTGTGAGAAGAATGTGATGGGACATTGCCTGGTAGGTAAGTACACAATGTTATTAAAATCTATTTCTACTTTCAAAAACCACTTAGCAATGTTCAAGCTAAAATAATCTTTAAAAATAATTTCATAAATTTTCAAAGAACTAAGGATAAAGATGATTGTTTTGATGAAAGCTGACGAGGGACTTTTACAAGGACATAYAGTGATAGGACAAGGGGGAATGGCTTTGAACAGAAAGAGGAGAGATTTAGATTAGATATTAGGAAGAAATATTCTTCTCTGTGAGKGTAGTGAGACACTGGCACAGGTTGCCCTCAGAAGTCATGGATGTCCCATCCCTGGAAGTGTTCAAGGCCAGATTGYATGGTCYGGTGGAAGGTGYCCCTGTCCATAGAACTGGATGATCTTTAGGGCCCCTTCCCATCTAAGCCATTCTAKAACTCTGATTTTATGCAAATTTGTGTAATAAGAAAAAAAAAGTGGTAGAAAATGATAAGTTATCAAGACAGGGAGGGGTTACTGCTGGAGGGCACAGTGACATGGTCTGAGAGCTGAGCTGCACATTGCATGTGGAGATCAAGCTACCAGCAAAGATACAGATAAGGCTCTGCTGATTCTAAAAACACTTCAGATTCTAAACACAAGATGTTGTTTTATTGTGTAGAGTCCCATTACTGAGTGATAGGGCAACAAAATAGCAGATGAAATTCAAAATTGATAAATGCAAAGCAATATTCTGGTGGGAAAGTAATTTTCAGTTTATAAAGAGTGGTGAGCTCTAAATTACCTATTTCTACAGAAGAGGAAGTAGCAGTATGTTTGACAGCTCTATGAAACCATCATCTCAGAAGCAAACAGAAGTTTAAGAACCTTATCTGGTTCTGAGGAAGAGATAGAGAACCAAAACCAAGAGTTCCCGTATATATGTCCATAAAATAACAGTACTTGAATACCAGGCATCTCTCTGAAGCCTGCATTTTGGAAAGTGAAAGTTAAAAGCCTGCAGAAAGAATTACAAGTGTTATCAAAGTGTGGAGTTGCTTTCCCACAAGGGGAGCTTTCTTAGACTCTTCATCATGGTAAAAAGAAAGTCAATCATGGTAGGGAAAGCTWCATGTTTCTAAAACATGATTGTTAAAAAGAGTGACAATAAGGTGCTCACAATCTAACTCTAAAACACATCAAATGAAATAGCAGATTTAAAGCAAATAACCTGTTTATAAAACAACTAATTAGCTTAAGCAAATGAAGTACTTCTTTGCACCAGAGTGGCCAATAATTACATATGTTTTGAATGCCAAAACTTTACATGAGTGTAGGGGTTCTAGTGTTTTTTTGTTGTTACTGTTGTGAGATAGGATTAGGAGAAAACACAGCAAAACAGTCTCTAACTTAAAAGATATAGTTTTATTCACACACACTAAAAGTAAAAAATAAAAAAAAAAAATTAAAACACTTCCCCGTCTCCCACCAGCTCCTCTTCTTTCTCACAGACAGTATATAAAGACAAAATTTTGAACCTAAGGTCTGTACCACCTATGAAATAATTTTTCATCAGTCTTTTTAGAGAGAGAAGTCTCTTTTGGTTATGGTAATTCTGGTTATGGCAACTTTCCACAAGAAAGAAACAGTCTACTTGTGGCWCTTAGCTCTCACAGAAACAGTCGGCTGGGAACCTGTTTCTGTGGGGTCTCCCRCATCACACAGCTTCCCATGGCTGCAATATGGGCCATGTACTCTGTACTGCTGCAGTGTCATTTTAAAGTGAAATGTTCAGGCACAAAGGATGTTCTTCATCCCATTTAAGGGCAGTGATATCTCTCACTTTTTCACTGGTGCAGAGGCTTCTTCATCCCATCTCTCACTCTTATTCAGCTACTTCAGGAGATCACAGGGTCATTGCTACATCAATATTCACTTAGTCTATTACACATACCTTTGATCAAACCACCAATCAGAACAATCATTTCCCCAGTTCATATTTTCCATGATTTAAAGACATATTCTAGCATATTATAGTCTRTTACCACAATTCACAAAAGATTTTCAGCCTATGGCATCTTCTCATCTCATCATCCCTTAAGATACAACGTCTCTTTCACAGACTTCAGTATCTTCATACGGTCTTTTATAAATGTCCCCACTATGACTTTCTTTTCACTCTAGAGAGGAYCAATGTTCTGCAAGCTTCTCCTTGTCCAAGAAAGGGTTAAAATCTCCCAGGTCTGCAGAGGGCATTGCTGGTTCTTCCCTGGGAGGTGGCCACAGGTGGCAGGGCCGGGCCTCACTGAGCCAGGCTGGAGTCTCAGGGCTCTGGCTGCTGGGGGGGCACTCGCCCAGCTCCAGGGTGTTCTTGGGGAGCCGGGCTTCCCTCTCTTTCTTCCACCGGGAGTCACAGGAGGAGGAGGAGGGGCTCAGCCCCCACGGCTAGCTGCAGATGTTTTACAGCCACTAAAAACTCGATCCGAGCCTGGACAGGGGCTTATTCCTCCCCACTCCCTGCCCAGGGGTCACCGAGCCCCGCAGGCATCCCGGGAAAGGCCTGGGCCAGGCAGGGCCCCGCAGGCCCCGGCTCCACCCCCAGGGAAGAGGGAGCCAGGCTGCCTTTTTACTTCTTCAGAAGCAGGGAGGGAAAAGAAACAGTTCCCAGGGTACTCAGCTTGATATGGGTAATTCACAAAGCCGAACTTCGCTTTCTCACTTGCTGAACAAGGTGTCAATATTTAGACTTAGCTCCTGATAGGTGGCTGTGCTTCCAAAACAATTCCTAGGTCCTTACAGGGAACTGTTTCCTCTTAACAAAAACCAAAAAAACCTTGAAAAAGTCACAAAAGAAAGTGCTACCACCATATGTGACACACAAAGAAACAAACACAAATTTTTGAAAGGTGGGCAGATTTTCTGAAATAAATATCACTGGTGTTTTKGTTTTATACCCTGTGTAGGCATTGACTTTAGCCAGTCAGAGGTAGGACAGACACAAGGCCACATGGACCTTTGTTATAACACTCTTTTATTGTTTGCATCTCATGAAATGCAAATAAATATTTTTTGCCATTGTACTTTGAAAGCCTCTCTCAAAAAGTAATGATAAATGGTGATTCTGGACATCAGGTATGAATAATGGCTAAGAAAATATGTGAAGCTGTTYGGCAATTTCCTGATAAATGCATCATATAAATCCTAATATTTCTCAGACTTTAAACTTTCTCAAAGTGCTTCTCAGTACTTTTTTTTTTTGATATAAAGTATTCTATAGCATGTTTCTGCAGATAAATATATTTTGCTATTATTGCTGTCTGAAGCAGAACTTGTATTGCAAAGGAGATATATATATATAATATATGTAGATAATATGAACAGATGATCCATGATACCTCTGACTTAGCATATGTACATTGTTCCATCTTTCCAGCACAATTGTTCATAACATGATTTCAGAAGGGACAGAAATCTGAGAGCCATTCTCTGCTGATAGATATGAGCAATGTTGCTTTCAGGATGGGAAATCAGCTAACTGGAAAACAGATCTGAAAAAGTTTCATTAACCATTACTTACCCAATATTGGCAGATGACTGATTTTTTTTTTTCTTTTTCTATTTCAGTTTACCTGACTTTTATTATTTTTATTATTTTTTTCCTAAAAATTACTGACTTCTGTCTCAATATATATCTCCATTATACTCTAGTTGCAGGAATCAAAGAAGTCAGTGATAGCAGGAGGTGTCTAGAACTGCTTAAAAGTTACTCCAAAAATGGTAAGATGAAATCTGCAAAGAGACATTAAGATAMTTTTTAACATAGGTATTTTCTGAGCTTTCCCTACTTCAGTACATAATTCATTTGGTTATCTTATGTGCTGAGATTTGTGAACTAGGAATTTTGGAATCTTGCACAACAAAATAAGTTCTTGTTAAATACTCAAATCTTGCTCAGACATATTTCTTTTAACTGAGTGTCTGAATTASAACGCTAATATCTTTTTCATTAGGTGAAAATGTCACTTCAATAGGAAGCACATTTGGTAGCAAATGTTAATAGGCATCAAGTAGGTATTGGATTTTGTAGTTACACTACATTTCTTCATATCAAAAGATTATGGAGTATGCTCAGACATACAATGCCTGCCAAAACTCCTGCAGTTAGTATTTTTCATTTGTCCTCTACTTTGATTGACRTATATTGGCAACTCTATAAATAAATAATTGAGGTTCTTTGCAAGGTTCATTTGCTGTTAAGACCAATCTATGCCTTGCCAGAGTGTTTGAGTGGAAGGCTGCTCTCCCTTTGAGTTACTCTGAACTATTTAAGTATATTGATAAGAACTTASTCTGCACTGCTGTCCTCAAGCATAGCTTTTCTGATCTGCAACTCAAAGAACAATACATGATGGGAAAGGTGTCTTTTGTGCAAAACATTTAAACTGGTCTTGATGTATTATTTATATGGGCTAATCTTTCTAAATCAAAATATTGAAGCATTTAGTGGTGCACTTCAAAATCTATATCAACTGTTACCTTTGTTTAATGTTTTTGGCTTAAAACTGTTATGAACACAGAGATTGCTGATGAGGCAAAATCTGAGGTATTTATTCTTCAAGATGCATGAATTGCTTACAAACCATCTTTTTGATTATGCTACTAAGGGCCATCCTTATAAAGTTGTCAGCGTGATTTCCTCAGAAATGAGCACTCATTTAAAACTTGTTCACCAAAAGACAGATTTCAGCAGGAAGATGAAACAGGAAAATTATAAACAATGAGGCTAATTGCCATCAGCTTTATAACCCTTTCAGATTAATACCTCATGGAAGTGTGCTCTTGATTTTAGTGAATTTWGTTGTCCAGGTTTTCTGGTAGAAGGAATTAATCAAGAAGACCAGTGTTATTGGTTGGAAGAGCTGGAACCTGTCCCTTAGCCTCCTATTATTAGTGGTTTGTCACCTATTTTTACACTGTAGAAGCCTACATATAATTTACTAGAACTAAAGAGCTAAGATGAATATATAAACACACATACATAAAAATATATATAAATAATTTTTTTATAGTATGTTTTTTACTTTTTATTTCATTATTTTATCCTTGCTCTTTCGAGGACACAGTGAGCTGTGGCACATAGACACAAGCTACAAATATAAAATAATTACCATTTTCTCTTTAAATTTTTGACAGAAGTCACATATTTTCCATTTGTTCTTAGAATAGTTCTCATTGGTATATCTATRCCTTATTACTGAAGCAAAAGCTGAAGTAAGTTTTGGATTAAGACTTACTCTTTTAGGGTTATCAAGGATAGCTATTTGATTAGGTACTTAAATAAGCCCTTTATTTCCTGACTTGTAGAACTTCTTCTCAGGTACAATTTTTACTCTCTTTTCTTATTGTAAAATTTGCACTTTAATTAAGACTGCTAAGAGAAATGCCACACTATCTTGTGGATGAAAAAAAAAGGGTTATTCACAGAAACAAATTCATTTCTTAGYTCCTAAAGCTGAATAGCCCCTATCTGTGTGCTCTGTCACTGTTTAAATATTACTCCTTTCTGATTAATTCCTWGATTGCAAGTGATTTAGAATGTGCCAAAGTTGTTAAAAGACATTTTCACTTGAGAATGAACATTCCAAGAATAATCACTTTTGAAGAAAGAAAACATAAGAAATGGAAATCACAAAAGAGGGGGAAAAGATAATAAATCTTGTCTGTCATTTCTTCATTTATGCCCTCACTTAGGTTCATTTCATGGTGGAAAAGGACTTGTTGTCTCCTAATCTTGTCATCGTAGCCTTAGCTCAGCAGACATCTGAACAGAGCAGAAAACAGGGTGATCCTTAGGCAGCCCCTCTTCAGCATCTCTCTCCCATGATCCTGTTCCTGGATCATACTTACAACCAGAAAAAAAAGGTTAGGGCTGCACTCTCCTCCAACTTTTTGTTCTTCTGGGCACTCTGTGCATCTTATATAACAGTCATTTACTCTTGTTTTTTTGCCTGATGCTGTTCTTCTTCTTGGTCATTTAAGAACAGTCATTTAAGAACAGAAAAAAATTGTTATTTTTTCACTTACATCTACTCGCATTTGTTCCTTACTGGTGGAAAAAGATTGGTTGAATCTAGAAAGGGAGGCAGAGTGTTCTTCATTGAATTGTGTCAGACCAAGCCACTGCTGTTCTGTAAGTGCACAGTGTTTCCCTGTAACTTCATGTGCTGAGTGAGTTTATCACTAAACCCTGAACCATCATTGTTAATATTCTCCATGAATAAAAGAGCAGCATTGATAACTTTCTGTGCTCCTCTGAATTTGCACGCCAGCCTTCTTCAAACTGAACACTCATTTGACTAGGCTGTGTGTTCCTGATAAACAGAGCAAAGTCTAACAATGTCATATGTCATGAGCAAATATTCTGGAAGCAAACAAATCATCAAACAAAACTCATTAAAGCAACTTTCCCCACCACCTCCCCTCCTTCACCTAAAAGCTTCCTGCAGCAGGWTCAAATACTTTGAAAATGGTGAGTCAATAAACCCTTTGGCTTTCTCCCCAGAAGCAAGAAAAAAGTACAAAATGATAGGTCTGTATGTTTAGTGATGGTCTAAAGATTTTTTTATTTTTTTATTAATACAATGGTTACTGTAAAAATGAAATTTTTGTTTCAGTATTTTCACTAAAATTAATTTATCATTACTTTGGTGTACTGCTATGGATGTGACTGCTCCTACAGCCACATCTGAACATGGTGGAGGAAAAACTCCATGTTCTCACCAAAAAAGGATAGTTAAACATAGGATTCCTAGCATTCTTCATACACTCAGCCCCATGACCTGGGAAGTCTTTAATGGAAATCACAAGTGATTCTGCCTTCCCCTCAGAGCAGATATATGGTCTCATGGGGCATTGTCTCGTGGCTTCCCAGTGTCTGCTTAGGCACTGTAATTCTGTACTGCTCTCTCTTTGAGTTGAAATCTTGCATTCAAKATCAAGAATCCCTTAAATTTTGGCATAAATTGCATGTTTATTAGTTACCTAAACAAGAAATCATATAATTTAGAACCTATTCTATCCCTTTATTATCTGCTCAAAGCATGGAGTTACATTTGCTGCTGTTGTTAGGGCTTAGTGTGATAAAGTATGAGAAAAAGACAGAGAATAAAGTGTGGGCTAAAGTGTGTACTCTAGTATAAATAAATAAATTCGATGTTGAAATTTTGGAAATACTAGAACACTCAAAGTAATTGTTCTCCTTCCATTAGAAAAATATATCAGTTTAGCTTTATACTGCAAAAGTTCTTCAATGTAGAGAAGAAAAGAACCCAAATCTACTTAACATTTTTGGTGGGTTTTCTTTGGGTTTTTTTCCCTATTATAGTTGTGACTAATTATTACAAAAAAAGTGATTGATAAAAGCCTAGTTATTTTAAAGTTTATAAAAAGCTCTGAACTAAAGCAGTCTGCAGTTGCTTTGATCAATATTTTTAGGTGGGCTGTGATGAAAGTGAGTGAATATTCAGTTTGATCTGTTCCTGCACATTCAAGAAATACTGTTACCAAACTGTATTCTTTTTTCTTTTTTTTTTTTTGTAGATACCAAATAATTTACTGCAGAAGAGTGTAWGTCAATAAATGCACTGTTTTTTCAGAGTCACTGATTTAAAGTAAGTGAAAGATGTCAGGGACACCTGTAAACATTATTTCATGTAAGTCACTCCAATGGAGCACAATCTAATGGTTTCATACACATACTTCCTATGCAAATCAGAGCAGAAATTCATGAAAAAAGATTTTCTGACATAGTATGAAAGTTTTCTTTGTTCCATAATCCTGAGCAGAGGGGAAAACTCCCTTAAAAAGCCCAGAAAATTCTAATGCATTAGAAGTGTTCATTTCTCAGTTCAGTTTTTCTGATAATTTAATGCCTTTGGAAATCACACAGAAGTTTTGACTGATGATGTGGCATTAAACTGCATTTTAAGTGCCAAGAGAAGATGCAGCAACATCATTACCTTGAATTAAAGAGCAAGAAGAACATTCTACTGGGAATATTATGGTACCTATAGGAAGGAAAAAATTCATGAGTGCTCTTCATCAAATTAGCTTTTTACCTCAGTTTAAGAGTAAATGATAAAATTGTCTACAAAATCTGTCTTAAATCAGTAGAAAGCTGCACCTCCTAAATCTCAATAACTGTCTGGGGTAATCTTTAAGARCACAGTGCTGTTAGAGTTTGTACTAATGGTTATAATGTGAAATCCTCTAACCCAGAGCTTATTGCTACTTATCTAACATGTACTTGAAATTAGGTGACATAATAATGAGTTGATACAAATTACCTTTATAACTTTCAAACTGCTTCTAGTCAGAGGCAAGCAATCTAAGGAAAGCTATTGTCTGCTTTTTTGAGATAATCTGGATGTGTTCCATTTGATTGAATAGGGCTGTTTGTTAAAATATTAGAAAATATATCAGTGATTTCTATTCTCTACMTCTCCTTATTTGCTGTGGTCACACATAATCACTTACTTGGCTTTATCAAAATAATGACTTMTTTTTTTTGCTGATAACAACAAACCAGATTTGGATGGTGTATGAGCACTTGCTATTATTACACAGACTARCTATTAGAATAATTTACAGTTCAGTGTGTTGGCTTATGCCTATTGGAGTGACTTTGCTTATGGCACATCAAAATTCATAATTAAAGAGCAGCCTGCAGACACTTGATACTTCCTAACACAGCAAAGCACTGTCATAAGCACAGTGATGCTGTGTGCCTGGTGCCTGCCTCATTTAAATCATTTGGAAAGAAGATTGGAATGGTGTAGAGTGCATTATCTGCAAGCAGATGCTGTACATGGCAAGCCCTTTAGACTGTCATTTTTGCAGAAAGAATTTGACAGACAAGCAAGTTTTACATATGTAGGGAGTCAGTGTTGAAAGATAACTCAGTTTTTTGGACTTGCAAAATTTACTSTTTGTGCTAGACTTGAACGAATACACAGGATTATTTTATTTAGTGTATTCACTTCCCCTTCTAATAAAACAGAATATAATTTACCATTAACTTGTTATTATTTGATATTTCTTTTCCTCTGATTTTTTTTTTTAACTTTTATGAGTTGATCTTAAGGAGGCTTCTGCTACTTGGTAGTTTTCAGACTGTGAAGTAATGGAWCAGAGAAAATGTGAGAAGAAACTTTTGAAGGTGGGATTCATGACAATGAAAGAACTTCCAGAGAATTTTCTGACCATCAGGTAATAATTTCACATCTGTGAAGAAGAACTATTCTTGTGTAGATTCATGATAATGCAATYCTTTTGCCATCTTCATGCAGGCCAYAGAGCATCCTGATGCAGGAACRAACTTTTTATTAAGTTGRAAGAGGCAAAAGACAACATAAAAGAAGCTGCAGCTTGTAATGTGGTTGATCAGTGTTTAAAGAATTAGTTCAGTCAAGTTTTATCCACACCCTATTTCATTTGACTCTGAATAATACTGGATCATTTTGGTGATTGTTTACTTGGTTAATTTCCCAGTTCCTTGTGATTTAACCGGACACYTTCAGGATAAACATGTACAGGATAGCAGGGTATTGGCCCCYTCTTCCAGAGCACATGGGGTAACACAGAGGCTCATGCAGCTGCAGCCCTCCCCCTGTCACTCTGGACACATTATCAAAGYGAATTGGCAGTTTCTAAGCGTACCTAAAGTTGGAAAATGTGTTTGGAAGACAGAGCTTTATGGTATGGTTGGACAGCARGTTTGACAGTAGGTCTTAGGCTCTGTCAGAATGAGGAAAAATTAACAATTAAAATACGACCTTGAGTGCCCAAGAGAAACTTTTCTTAGTAGTTTCAGAGGTGTGGGTCAACACATGCAAATTCCAAATCCTTCTTACCAAATAACTTGAATTAGTTGCTCAGTATTTCTGGGTATTCATTCAACAGTGCCATCTCAGCTTTAGCCATGTGGTTTAATAACTCAACCCTGGGCAGTCTATTCTAATGCTTGATAACCCTTACAGTGACGATATCTTCCCTAATATCCAATCTAAACCTCCCYTGGGATAATTTGAGGTCATTTCTTCTGACCTATCACCTATTACSTGGGAGAAGCTGACCCYCACCTGGCTACARCCTCCTTTCAGGGAGCTGTAGRGAGTGATAAGGTTCCCCCTGAGCCTCCTTTTGTCCAGGCTAAACACCCCTAGCTCCCTTAGCTGCTCCTCAAAGGACTTGTGGTCCAGACSCTTCCCCASCTCCATTGCCCTGGTTCGGAAGGACAAACCCTACCCAGATGCATCCRCACATAGACAAAGCCTTGGCCACATCTGTGTGACTTTAAGTTGCTAAATAATGCAGTAGGGTCTAGAAAAATGGAGTCACAGGTAAATTAAGTTATAATGGTCTGTAGCTCTCTCTGGGAAGAGTGGAGGAGATGARCTGCTGGTTTGGATGAGTGCCTTGTTCCCTGTGAGTGGTGCCAGTAGCCTGAATTGTGAGTGTCAAGTGTCCAGGTGTCGTAGAACAGAGCTTTTGGAGCAGATGCTGCCTTCCATACACTGTACCCCACCCAGCTTTAGAAAGTGATTTCTGAGTTKTAACAACTGGTGAGAGCAGGGCAAGCCTGTATCAACACAGCTTTACAGCTGTGGGTAACTTACRCTGGCTTATGTTAGCTTTACATTTACAGCTAATCTTAAAAACTAATAAGTGATACTGGGTTTACACTGACTCATTCCTTTGATAGTACAAAAGAATGCAACTTAGTAATAATAGCTTGAAATACCATAGCTAAGTTTAGTTCAAAGACTTTCCTTTTTTTTTTATTTTTTTAATGTGGTAGTTGATAGTMTTTTTCCTCTTCAAAGGAGGAGAAAATAAGCAACACTTTCTGTGAGAATGAAATAATGAAACAAGAAAATGGCTTACAGGAAGAATTTTTCAGACACTTTTATCTGAACTGATACTGACTCTCGTAAATCTTTTGGCAAAAYTGTCTTTCAGAAAACAAAGCAAAAAAACCTCAAACAAAATAAAAAAGAAATCTCAAAACATTTTTCACTCTTTATGCCTTTAATAATTTGAAGAGATACGAAAGTATTTTCCTGGGTTCTTTTTTTGCTCTATGCAGCATATGTGCTTTCTAGCTCTTTAATTTTCTTCCACAACATCTCTTTTCCCTCTCTGCAATTTAATGACTCCCAATTTCCTTTGTCATTCCATCTGGTTCACTCCATGTCTGTGGAACATTATTCCTTTCAGACACATGGTAAGCAACAACAGTATGCCTRAATTTTTAAGTGTAGGTAGCATTTTACAGAATCTATTGTTCAACATTTTTTTTCAGTGGAAAACAGGGAGACTCTCCCTCAAAAAGGACAATAGCTGAGAAATAGTGTAACTCAGCTATTGAAGCATTTTCCAAAACTTGGTCTTTGTSTGTTGGTGTTAATAGCAAAACACTTAGGCTCAGGTATCACGGAAGCAATTCTTACAGTTTATGTGTAAAAGACTTCCCAGATTTTATATTCCTGCCTTAGAGAATATTCCTTGTTTATGACATCCTGTGGCCATCATTCAGCTAAGAAATGAGAAYTTACTTTTAAAGATTTTTGGAGACATACCTGTTGAAACAGCTTAGAGATTGTTAACTATGTCTCATTTTTGTTGATATTATATTTTTGTTCGGTCCTCTAAAATAATTTAATAATTCCCCTCAAATGGTATTTAAGCCATTCACATCCTTGGGCCTGGTTATCTCCCAAAATTATGGTGTTAGGGGATGGGAAGGATGTTTTCTCAGAGTTGTCCAATTGCTTCAGCTACATAGTTGCATAAAAGAGCTTTTAAGGGTTCTTTGCATCTGTTCTAAATGACAAGTGACTCTCAACACCCACTGCTGTCAGCAATTCATAACAATCTCCATAGCTCTCCATAGCACTAAATATTTAATCAAGGCTATAATAAACAAGTTATGCATGCAAGTCAAAGTGCAGTCACACCTACACTGAGAAATAAAGAGAACAACTAGACTTTTAGAGTAATTTCATGCTAAAGAGGTAACTAGTAAAACTAGGAGTTCAAAAAACAACCGAAAAGATCTGAAATACAGTCATAATGACTCATAGTAAGAGAGTTCTTAATTAAAAATTATGGGGTTTTTTCATATTTTCATTACAAGTAAAAATTGCATTTCTTTTAGACCAGTATGTTTCTGCTTCAGCCACTAGGCATTAGACAATGCCAAATTACAGTTTCCCAACAGCATGTTAATGATGGCTTGAGACCATTTGTTCACGCTCATCATATCATACATACATTGTTTTTTATTCACTCCTCTTTTCTGTTGCTAAATCTGAGAAATAGATTTCATTCCTTCCAGCCTGCAAACTTACAGAGATTCAAAATGAGTGTGACACTCTCGGAAATGCATTCAGAAGGGGTCTGTTTGTGTYAGCCTGAGCCTGAAATGAGCGTAGTGATAAGAATACAGAATYGTGTCCGTGGTTATAAAATGCACAGATTTTGAACTGGACTTTCAGCCCAAAGCTGGTTTGTCTGAATGGTGCAGAACGAGACTATTTGGATTTATCAGCCTGCCTTGCTTGTAAAAGTACCTCCTGTATTTAATCTTACATTTCCTTAGCACTGCTCCCGATGTAAAGACCATTGTCAGTGAAGAGCTGAGGATAATAGAGGTGGCCTCAAAGAAGATAACATTTATTTGTAGTCAGTCTGGTCCATATGATATACCAGACCTTTCTAGCAATCTGCAGTGGACACTACTCAGTATTTCCATGAAGTGTCTCATCTCTCAACTAATCTGACAAATCATTTTTATTGATTATGCACCAAATGTACCTGAACATGGGTTCATTATAGCATGTAACTTGTTTAACTCTTGCCTGTGTAATGTATAGCCACTGTGATAGCTGTCTAAGCATAGGTTGATCTTCAAAACTTTAAAAAAAATTCCATATAACGTAAAAAGATACAGTGCCCCACTAGTCTTCCTTTAGTATATTTTTCAGAGATTTCAGAATTGGACAATACATACAGCAGCTGTGCAAGATGAGGGGATCAGAAGATTTCTAGTCTCTGGCTTTCACTGAGCAAATGCAGTCAGAAAACATTTAAAGTTTTTGGATTTCATGCCTAGCTTACCTGGGACATAGATAATATTTTTGTAAACAGGGCCCATGTGCACTACTGTTCCTTGGCATTGAATAGAAGATGTACCTGCTGAGTTCACTGTTCACATCTGGTATTCTGCAAATATTATCTCTTCTTACTCTGGTTACTGACAGAATGAAATTTCAGTATGCTATGTATTTAGCAAACCTCCTCATTTAGTATTAAGKTAGGATATATGTCTAGATAGATGTTAATTCCTAAAGTTTGGATGTTTACATAACAAATAATGTTGCAATTATGTTTAATTGAAAATATGGATCACTACTTCTTTTTTCATGTATAGCTTGACATTCTTGAAAATGGGATCTTGGAAAGAAGATCTGTTTCTTCTGTTGCTGGCTGTAGCATTCACACTTGGCATATCCCTCCTGTTTATAGAAGACAATGTTGTCT
>CADDXX010000157.1:105932-143460 GCA_902810485.1 Alauda arvensis | reverse complement strand
AAGGGAGACCTCATTATTCTCTGCAACTTCCTGACAGGGATAACATGAAGGGGGAGGTGCTGAGCTCTTCTTTCCTGTTATCCAGTGATGGGATGGACACATGGGAGCAGGTCAGAGCTGTGCCAGGTGAGGGTTACACCAGACATTTGGAAGCCTTTCTTCAGCAGCAGGCTGGTCAGACATGAGAACAGGCTCCCTAGGTAGGTGCTCAATGCCTAAAGCCTGTTTGTGTTCATGAGGCATTTGTACAATGCSCTTAATAGCATGCTTTAACTCTTGATCAGCCCTGAATTAATCAGGCACTTGGACTTGCAGGTCCTTGCAGGTCCATTTCAACTGAAATGCTTCATTCTATTATACTCCACTCTATTTTACTCTATTCTAAAGCTGAAATAAGAGAAATTAATATAATAATTTATTTATTTAATAGGTTTGAAAGAAAGGTGCCTAAAGAAGTACAAAACTCCTGTCACCAAAACTTGTGAGTAGAAACTGTATTCTTCCTTGCTTGGAATGTATATTTAAGAGGAACTTTAAAGGGCACTATCAAGACAGTAGCAATTTTTAATTATTTTTAATGTTCCATCAACAGATTTCCTTTTTCAGCTTCCTGATCTTCGAATAGTTTTTAAAAGTAAGCTTTATCTTTAAAGTTTTGTTGGATTCTTTGTTAAGGCAATAAAGAAAGACCCATTTTGACCTTATTTTAAAAGAGCTAGAAGTCACTTCCTCAAAGGAYGTGCTTTTTGTCATGAGGTATTTGGAAGACAAAGAGATGATCTAAATCTCCCAYACACTAATGTCACAGATTTACTTTCAGTCAGATTTCTACCATTAATAGCATTAAAAAGGTCTTTGCAAATTCTTAGAGATGTAGCTTAAATTAGCCAAGTTGAATGAAAATATGAATCTCTGTGGGATCATAGATTATTAGATTATCTCTTCAATATTGACAACTAGACTTACTCCTGGAAGGTTTTTTCCTTAAGCAACTCTCTTAACTCCTGTTATTCTGTAGCCTCTGGGTTTGAGAGCTACAGATGAATTAAAGCCAATGAATCCTGGTAATGAAAGAATACTGGGGCTGTGAGTTTTTCATTAGATAAAAGATTTGTYTTAGTTCAACTGCTTTAGGTTGTCCACATTCTAAGCAGAAAAAACAGAGGAGAAAATGCATGCATATGTTTTAGCTTGGATGGATAATTTTAGTAATTGCAAATGGCTGATGTTTGCAAAAGAATAAAAGCAAGGACAGAGAAGAATAACAGGATAAAAGCAAGATAAATAAACATCAGAAAAAATCAGGTAAAAAGAGAGGAAAGAAAAGTCAGTTTTCATGATCAAATAAAACTTCTTGCTCCATAACAGGAAGAAACAATTTCTGGAGTTTCTGTACAATTGTAATTGTTGAATTTCTTCCTTGTCATTCTCACAGAAAGCAACTAACAAACAAGCAAAAAAAAAAATTTTGAAGAGGTAGTGTATCTTGCATGCAAGGTAGGAGAGCCAAGATAATTTCCTTTATATAATTGGGAATATTTTATCCCTCTGTTGTGAAAATTATATCCAAAAGAAAGGAAGCTTAGAATTTAGACACTCTCCTTTATGTGGTTTGATGGGCCCATAAACTTGTTCCATCTACTGTCAATTAGCATGTCCCTACACTCTCAAAAAATGTGTACAGCTATTTCTGGGTCATCACATTGTTGATGCTTGTAATAAAGCTCTGGCTTCCATGAATTGCTTATAGAAATACTTTTTTTTTTTGACAGCAGAATTTCTACATAATCATAATTCCTTTATATTGTCTTAAGCKTCTGAAAAAATAGCTCTGATGTGCGAGTTAAAACTTGTTTATATTTGTAATTTGTAAAACAATTAGAGATACTTTAGGAACAATTAGGGCTCCAAAAGCAAAAGTAATTGTGCTATTGGTGTATGGTGAATATTTGTATTTATGTTAATAAAAGTCAACAGGATAGAAAAAATTAGTCTTCATGAGATAAAGCAACACAGTTGTCCACTGTAAACATATTGATGCAACTCTGAAGCCATTTAAATTCCATAGCTACATATAGGATGGTCTGCTTTCAGAGTKTGCCTAAATTTTTATTAACCTGGCTTTTTGAGTGACTTGTTCAGCAAGATTCCAAAAGGATTGCTTGTTATGGATTTATGCATTTCACAGAAGTGACGTTATTTCATTAATTTCTTTTGTGTATTCTAGAAAAAAGACTCATTAATCTTACATGAAAATATTTTGAACATGTATTTCCTTGTTTAGACCACTCAAAAAGAAGAAAACTAAACACTACAGTTTCCCTGTTSTTATTCACAATCATTAAAATCTTATTTCAGTTTTAAAGACATTCATGAGCAGGAAACAAAGATTGACCCAAAGCTGAGCATATTTCTGTTACCAAAGTTCCAAAAGAAGATAAAAAAATCTTGTCTCCACCTATCAAATATATACCCTTAAAACATGAATAGGCATTTATAGGTGACTCAAACTTGATGTMAAAAATTAGTAACCCTTTATTTAAAATTCTCCGGTGTTGAAATTACTGTGATTTTTTAATTCATCATAATAAGTGAAATAACTCATTTTTTAATACACAWAAAATGCCTTGTCTGTAAATCTAAGAGAAATATAAGTGTGCTACAATGACCTTGAAAAACTATAATTTCCTGTGAGGAATTTGAAAACAAATGCCTTGTGTCATTGTTGTACTAAATTGCAAACAAAATATTTAGGGTAAAATCATAAGAAATGTAATTCTTTAGTTCCCACAATATTCTGTGTATTGAGACAGCTGGCACTATGCTCCTGTTCTTTCCTTGAATCCATTATCTTGGCCATCCTAGATATTATATTTAGCATATATCAAGATAGGGAGAAAACAGCAAGTATTCCACTTTGATCTGCTTTTTTCTGTGTGTTAAAAATGCAGTGAAGTTGAAAAAAATAAACAAGACTTAAAAAACATTAAAAGTGAGACCTTTTTACTGGTTCACCAAAACTCTGCARATTCTTTGTTGCCTGAGGGGGGATACTTAAAGGAGTGCTTTAAAAATAGGGCTAAAATGAATCAGACTTACTTTGTTTGCTGTGACTYAATGGAGAGAATATTGCTTTTTTCTGGGGGAAATTTACATTGAAAATTTGATTATTATACTGCACAGCATTGCTAATATAGACTATAGTTCAGGAGCCTCCTGCTACAATGACTACTCACATTTAAGGCAAGGTGCTGGGGAGGCTCCTGTTGAGCTCAGTAGGTGTTGTAAGAGACCTTAAGAATATGTACATAAGATAAAACTTTGAAGAGCTCTRTTCAACTTCCAAGCACTGTCATTCTTAGTAGAAGTACCTTTAGATATGGAAAATTGAACGAACCTCAGTATTGAATGAATAGTAAAAGAASAGTATCTTCTGGGCACTGAAATATGATTTATATCACAGATGTTCTAAAACAGATTAACATTTACATGGAATAGGGAACAATGTGCATCTGCTGACAAGAGAGAAAACAAGACATTTTTAAATGCAAATCTTGTTTAACCTCAAATATTTTAATGTTAGAATCTAAGACCTGGTAGCCCATAAGAACATTTGAAGTTGTAAGGAAGACAAACTGATGTTAAACCAGATCTGCTCATGTCTGTTTTCTGTTTGTACACAGATATTTCAGTGCGTGTACATTTAGCTTTTAATACCCTGGAATTAATTCATTGGCATCCTGTGCTTGAGACCAAATTTACTTTGATGTCTGAATAACAAAATCTGAGGCTCCATGTTTATTACATTGATCTATCTGGCTGACTCGAAAGTACAGTGAGCTCCTTTATAGGAGCTCTTCAGATTTTGTGTTTTTAAAGTGGAATCAGTGGGAAAAAGTAAAAATGRAAGAAAAAAAGCCACCACCAACATAAAATGAAATAAACTCAATGAGATGCAAGAATACAAGTGACAAGGAGTTAGTCACTCATTATGAGGGCAKTCAAAGAGATAGCTTCTCTTAGTGGGTCTGTCTAAGTTACAATATAATGATGTTCATGCTGACATTTGGGATTGAGGTGTTATCTAAAGAGAACAGAATATTACAGTATCTAGAAAGGCTTAGTACCAGCTGTCCTGCTGGTTTCAAGTGTATCTTGGTGCATGAATAGACCCTAAAGGCCTCTCACTGCATGTATAAATCAAGTGATGGCTTTGGGATAGTGTAAGTAAAATCTGTCAGTTGTTGCAGTACARGATTCCTTGTCTGTTTCCATTCTGAACTGCATTCGATGGGGAGAATTTTAGTCTGAGGAGACAGTGTTAAAAGAACTCATCTGCTGTAATCCTTTTGCACAGTTTAGTTGCAGTGTTTAGTGTCAGGAATAGTAAATAAGAGGGTGTTTTCCCCTTTTTTTTTTTTTTTTTAATGTGAGGGCATGAAGATATTTCATTGGGGTTGGTTCTGACTATTTTTTTGTTTGTTTCCATGACACATGGTTTGCATTGCTGTTTTAAGAGTGTCTTTCCTGAAGCCAGTGAATCCTTTTTTCCATTTTTATCCACGKAGCTTTGCCCACAGAGCTGGTAGATGTGTTCTTTATGCTGTTTTGCTGCTGCACTGTGTTATACTCATCACTAGGAAGGCTGCATGAGGCCAGGTATCTAATTAACAATATTAGGAGGGCACAAGTTGAGGGAGAAAGGAAATGCAGTTTCTGATGAGGTCAGGTTGGTAATTACATCTAGTGTTCTTCAGGCAGCCTTGCATTAATCCATGGGAGCAAATCCCAYATACCTATAGGAGAAAGGCAAGTAGAGTCTTGTAAGGGTACATATTCATGATGTTCACTAAAATAACACCTTTTTTCATTCTGTCTAGAAGACTATGCAAGCAGCAAACTGTGGGTCTTTTCACGTGGAATTGTGGCTAGTAYGATTTCTGTCTCTCAAATTCCAGCTGATGTTGTCAGCAGTGGGTTCAGACACCATTGTGTCATGCTGCGTTTTTCATTTCAGGCTTTTAAGGGAAAAAGGGTAATGGTTTCCAGTCATTTGCATTTGTGGCTGGCTGCCTGTTTATGCTTTGGAAATTACTRTTATATGCTTCAGTATAAATGAGAAATTATGTTGATAAGAGCCTTACTGGKAAAAAAAACCAAAAACAAACCCTACCTCTAAAAGTTATGCTTACATTAAAAAAAGCATTTCGAATTTATGTACTGATCATAAATAAATACAAAAAAGAAACYCTCACTAAAMAGGTTTGTTTATRTGGTTCTTTTTGTTTTGTTTTGTTGGATTTACAAAAGAATTTCATGGACTTTTACCTTTACAAAATTGAAGACACAAGCAATGCCATTGTGCACACCTTAAGTGTTTGTGAGTTTTTTCTTAATTCTCTTCCTTATCTTATTTTGCTTGCCTTTTTATTTTTATCATATTGCCAAGTGCTCAAAGCCTACAATATTTTGTGTTTCTTTTTGTTTCCTGGGTACTGTTTGTAAGGAGTAGGGGATGTGGTAAGGCAARACAATGAAGGCGACACTGAGGTTAGCAAAACTGACCTGACTTTCCCCTGTGAACAGTCACAGATTCCTACATTGCTTATGAAAAGTGTATGTATGAGGTGATGGTGGCAAAAGTGGGGAGATACAGGGGGCTTCATTTTAACCAGGAARATGGTAGAGTGAAGAAGTAATTTATATTCAGAACATGGTTGCAATTTTGAGCAACTGGTAAGAGACTAACAAGCAGCTTGTGGAAATTGGAGTCAAAATAGAGTCGAGGTCATCATATCCRCCCCTTATGAAAAAGGCAAAGCTGGTCTGTAACTGCACATGTATGGCTAGATTTGCAGCATGAAAGCAAGGTAGCAATTATTTAGCATTCTGTGCCCTTGTGGCACTTGGAAACTTCCTGCTCTCTAGCAGTCACAGGAGATGGAAGAGGGCTAAAGGAGTCTGAATGATTTATGTACTGCCTGAACAGATTTCCAGCAAACAAAAAAGTTTCCGATGCCAGGTCTGTGCTTCAAAAAGAATCCTTAGTCTCAGTATWGGTATTTTTATCACTGTTGCCATGTTGATATGAAATGAAGTTGTATTCTGGCATCCTGTCTGGTTCTTTGTAGGTCACGAGCTGGAGTCTGGTTAGACATGTTTCCTCTGTCTTAAAAGTATGGTACTCCTCCTCTCACTCCTACTTCCAATTCCTTTGTCCCAATTGCAGCTCTACAACACCTGTATTTTGGCCCAGCTCAGGCAGTGACATATGTTCTTTTCTGTACTTCATCTTACAAAGTTTGTAAACCTTTCACCTTTCTTCCTTTTTTTTTTTTTTTTTTTTCCTCTAGACTGAGAACATCTGAGCTGTGTCTGTTTTGGAAGCAATGCAACAAGTAGGTGGGAAGGATGTGTCTTCCCTTCAGGTAAGGCGTTCAAGGTACCGTAAAATGATGTAGATCATTGAAGGGAGAAGCAGAGCAGACAAAATATACCAAAGGATAAGATTCAGCAGTATCTGGGAAGTAAAGAACATGAAAGTGACTTATTGAAATAGGATGAAGAGCTGTAAAAATTATCAGAGAGACCACCGAAGGATTTCAATGTAGAAAGGTAGGCTCAAGAACACAGCTGCAGTTTCATTCCCTCAAATGCAAAATGATTTCCAGGTAAGAGAGGAGTAAAAGACCTAGATTTTTACCATTAACCTGGTTGTGTTGGGCTCRCACAGATATTTTTACATTTATGCAACTGACTTTCTCCAAATTTAGTTGTATGTGTAGACAGTCTTTGATGATTAGTTAGATGGGGCTGTGAACARCCTGCTCCAGTGGAAGGTGTCCCTGTCATTGGCAGGGGGTTGAAACCACTTGATCTTTACCCTTTACCATTCTATTCTATGATTTACATGGCACTGCAGCCAGTCTTGGCCAAAATATGATCTCGAAAATGGTGCAAGTGCCAGTGAACAGGCAGCTTATGCGGTTTTTGCTGTTGGGAACTCTTTGTACAGGTCAGAAACCAAACGCTGTTCTGCATGGGAAGGTTGTGTTCCATGTAAAGTTTTTTAAGTTTAAGTTGCAGTCTGAAACTTAAGTTGGGACTTTGCTACTTCCTCCTGTGTGTTCCTGCTGTAGTACAGGCACAGAAACTCTATAGCCAACTGCAGTGCAAAAAAACCTACCTAAACTAGGTATAGCAATAAAATAGATGAAGGGCATCACTGATGTCGTAGACTGATGGAGCAGCAAGAGGAATTTGTTAGCCTGAGCTGTCAGGAGAACCTGTGAATTGCACAACCAACCCTTCAAACTATGAGTGAAAGCAAAAGTATTTTTAAATTCCTGCAGCTCAGCCTTGGAGGAAATTATTTTGTAGTTCCAGCCTGGAGAACCCTCAATGCATGAACAATCTTGGACACACTCAACTCTGCTTCCTACCTTACACGCTTTGAGTCCTCCACAACCGTATTTAAATAGGAACAAACAAACAGAAAAACCCAAATTTCATATTTTTCCATAAACAAAGGAAAGGCAACAGTAATTAGCTCATTCTTTTGGGCAACTATGTGACAGGAAAGTTAGCTATTTAGGTATCCTGTTGCCTTGTATTATTTTAATAGATATTCTATGTATAAAATTAATAGTATTTTGCAGTATTTCTGTAAGGGAAAGAATTTAACAGATACTCATGCCAAATATGTATTTTTGCTCTTTTTTATCAACCCATGTCTACTTTTYCAAGTTACAGGATATATCTCTGAATCAAAACTGAACTGCAAATATTAGCATAATCAGTGATACTGTTATAAATAACTTTCCCATATTAAAAATTGTTGAGCTGAAAACTTCTAGGTTTTTCACTTATATTTTTATGTTGTTCAGATTATGACAAACCAAGAGGTGTTTTAATTTAATAAAGAAGGTGAGAGGTACTGATAGGGTGATTAGCTAAGCAAAATGACAAGGCTTGAACAATGGACAAGGGAGAAACACTGGCTGTTTATTTGCAGTTGAACTGAGGAAAATATGGGAAAAAGGGGAGAGGATGAGTTTGGAGACATCACCTATGAATAAAAATTGCTCTTTTCTAGGAGCAGAACTAGGAAGCTAGACTAGGAAATAAGGAAGGTCAAGGAATTTCTTTTTAATGATTTCTCTTTGACAAGCTTTATGAGTCCAAGCTAGGACAATTTAAGAGGTTGTCACCTCCAGCTGTCCATCACATCCATTGAGTGGCACTTACAAGTCCCAAAACTGGCTGAAGAGCAATGGGTCTGGTCTTAAAGTGCTGCAATTCAAAATTTAGCATAATAATGCAAACCACCATTGATTTTAGTCTGTGTTAATATATTGATCTATGAACTACTGTGTCTAAGAGCTCTGATTCATGATGATTTTGGGATTTAGCAACCTTTAGGGGCAGAAGTAAATTCAGCCATCCTCTCTGGGAGCAAGGAGAGGCCATGAGACTAAAGAATGCCTCAAAGATGTAAATTGGTTGATCAGTGCAGCCAGAGTAACAACAATGATAGTCCCTGTGGGCACAGAGAGGTGCTTTTCCGGGGAGTATGAGCACGGTGTCACCTTTCAGTAGCTCACTSCCTTTGTTAGTCCTGCATACATTGATCCGCTGAACACCTCCTTTTCCTTTCTATCCAACTGCTTTGAATTGTTTTCTGGATGTATTGGTGGCACCATGAGTGTTGCAGTGGCTGGTTTTACTGCAGGCATACAATGTAAGAAACTCTGTTTGGTTAATTAAACAATGTTCCTCGCATTACCAGTTGATAAACAGCTGGTTTCAGGCTCAGGCTTATTACTTGGCATAAACTGCACTCTRTAACAGGCAGGGTAAGGTCTCAGAATCATAGCTTATCCATTTTGTTCTAGACAGAGCTGCCCTGAATATGTTTCATACAGTATATACAGCTGGCATTTCTRTATTTACAGGCTTTTGGGGTTTGTGTGGACTTGTGGGCTTTAATAAAACCCAATGTTATGAAAGGTAATACATTAGAATAGTCAAAAACCCAGGAAATTCAAAAGTTTACCTTTCAATCATGATGATAAAGTACTGTGTCCACCATATAAAAAATTTAAATTGTTGGCATGTGTATTTTTGTAATGAATAATTCTAAGTAAAAAACACACTTAGATGTGTATTGTTGAAATCTCAGCAAAACATGCCACATTTTACTTTTCTGTTTGTTTTTGAAGACTAAATAGAGAACATTGAATTGGAAATAGTGATAGTTTACCTTCTGTACTACTGAAAATGGAAGGGTTTTTTTTTGTTATTTTGATACAAAGCTGCATCACAAGTGACACTGCAGTGAGGAGAGCAGTATTGCTTTTTTATTTATAAGATATAAAGATGGACTAAAAATACTGTCAGTGTATTACTATCTGTTTACAACACAAAGCTAAACACATTTGTCTCACCCACCTGAAGCATTTCAGAGAATATGAAGGRTTCATTGCTGATAGATTCAGAAATATTTTGGAAGTGAACATCAGAACAGACAAACCCTCAGGCAGAAGTAGGTGAATAATTAGGTAAGAATATTCTCATTACYCTGTATAGGCCATGAGGCTCCTTCTTGAGGCTTGAACTCCCCTTGTGTATCATCTTCGTGAGCAACTGTAAATTTCAAAGGGAAACCATGAGAAATCCACATAAAATCTAGCTATTAACTTTAGCACATGGAAAGGGGAAAATTGCTCAGAATTGTAATTCCAACTTCTGGGATGTAGCACTCTATTAATTGAAGACCATAACWTTTAATGTTTTTTATTCAAAGGTCAAAGGGAATTTTTCTTGGTTTTTTGTTTATTCACCAGAAAATTCTTAATTTTGTAGTGAAGATATTCCTTGGAAAGGCTTGCCTTTGATTTTCTGATCAGCTTTAGGTATATCATTGTTCTGTAAGTTTTTTGCTCATCTTAGTAACTAAACTGCAGTGACAAAGAACAAGCTCCTTCACACCTTTGCTCTTATTGATTTTTCCAAATGCACTTTTCTGTTGCTATCTATCACAGCAACTATGCCTTTGCAATAATAAAAAGAAAGAATTCTACTTAGAACATGCTAGATAGTTTCTAATGTGGAAAAACTGAAGAAACACTGGAATAATAGGATCATATTCAGTGGAAAAAGCACTCTCAGGTCACTGAGATTTCTTCTTGAGGGTGTTCCTTGCATTGACACATTCCCAGTTTTTCCCTTGCATGGTCTGGGACTTTTAATCAGAAGTATCACTGCAGCTGCAATTAAATTGGAGTTATTTGAGCCCATGCTTATTTCAGAATTCATACAGAGAAAATCTCTTCTCTTTCTTGATTATGGAAGGTGATCATGAAAAGCCCTGCAAGGCTCAGAGCTCAGAGGCAAACAATGAAAAGAAAATTGAAAATATTACTTTACAATTTTTGGTAATGCGATGTTAGGGAAGAGTGAGTTTTTTAAAGGGATTGTTTTTTCCTAATGAGAAATTTCTCCTACTGATTTTGAAATTAATATTCTGTACTTTTTTTTCTTGTTAATGTAAGAAAGAAAATATTAATAATCTCATAAGTAGGGCACCATCATTTGTTGCATAATACTTTACATTTATGTTTTCCAAATCAGTTACCTCAGAGAATGAGCATAAATATGTAGGCTTTGAACAGAATAGCCAAAATAGAGTAAAATTACTTTTCAATAATTCATTTGTATAATTACACCCTTAGGCTTCTTAAATTATGGCAGAGACTCATTCAGRAGCTGTTATTAGCTTAGAGTAAAGAGAAGTGCAGTTTTTTACTCTCTGAGAAAATCTGATTTTTAGTCCAGAGGAAAGGGTAAAAAAATTTATTTTGGAATTTGTAGGAGCAAGATGAAATTCATTAAATCTAAGAAACTAAATGATGTGTGCTGGGTATTTGCTTTTATAGGAATCCTTGACATTCTGGTGAGGAAGGTTATTCCAATATATTAAAAAATATACACCTTCCATCTTTGATGTGAAGTTTGCTGTTGCTACTTAATTCAACTGAAGTATTTGTATTCTAAATGAAAGTTTTTGTACCGTTTCTGAAGATGARTTTGTGTTTTTCTTCTGGGATGTAGAAATAGAAGACAGAGATTTTAAGAGAAAGTAGAGATTCCAGCAGATGTGCTCTGGAACATGCTGAAGCATAATGACAATGCTTTGTTGTTGTCATCAGCCACTGCAAAGAAATTCATTACAAAAGCTGTATGCTTAGCTCCTGTTGGCATTTGCAGTGCAGATGTTCTCTTTTTGCTCTTATTTGTTGCTTCGCTTTTTAATTTTTGTGATGATCACTTAGTATTGCAATTCCGTTTATGTTAGGAAAACTCAGAACTGGAAAGATTTAAAAAAGTTAATGAAGGAATAATGCACTTTATCAGGTCAGGTATTTGGTTTGGATTTTTCCTTATGTAAACCCTTGTAATTCAGTTTTTGAATGTTTATCTGTACCAAAACCTGGGCTTTTTTGTTTGTTTGTTTACATATGGATAATATGACCATGATAAAAGACATTACCCTGGCTCCAATGTACAGAGCTTGTATAGTACTGAATAACAAACAGAGGGAGTGTGCCCTGTGACTAAACTTGACTGGATGTCTCCAGAGAGCCACTGCTGGTCTGTGAAATAGTTGAACATTTATGCAGTTATTCATACCCTTCTTTAGCAATAATATTTTTGTACCCCAGCTATGAAGGGAAAAGGCTCTTTAGCTATTCTCTTTCCTTCTTGACTCATCCAGCAGAACAGTTTACTTTATTAATTATTCATTACAAGGAAATCAACCATGATTTTGAAACTTAAAGAGTAGGAAAAATGTGATGTTAAGTAACTTGTGAGCAGCAGGTTCAGGACCTATCAGATGAAACATWGTAGAGAAAATTAACTCTCAAAAGGTAAACATTCTTCAGATGGAAAGAGCAATTGAATTGTTTTAAGCATGAACATAACACCAGGGTCTTCTAATAAAAAGTTCTGACCCATGAATGCTCAACCATCTGCTGATCTCAACTGAGTGGAAATATTGCCAAATTTAAAATGCATGGCCAGGTGACTGAGCCTGATTTCCAGCACACACACATGGTGGAAATAATGCTATTAGCTTCCATATGCATCGGAACTTCTGTGTTTTACAAGACTCTTCTTCAAGGATCTGGAACAAAACTGTTACCATAGCATGCTTTTAAGAAGMACATGAACAAAATTGCAAAATGGCTGCAGTTGAAGTTCAATATTGAAGTTCAATAGGGAAGAAAAGATACATTTAATTATGGTGCAAAAAATGCCTGCTACAGCACTTTGGCTGTAAAGGTGATGTTGCCTTGTTTTGCTAAAATGCAAGAACTCAATTGCAAATTTTTTTTAAAAGGAGGGACTTCCTAGCAGAAGCATTTAGGTAGGATAAGATCTCTAAGATCATCRAGTTCTACCATTAACCAAACACTGCTGAGTCACCACTAAACCATGWCCCTGAGTGCCACATCTACAYTCCTTTWAAATACCTCCAGGRGTGGTGACTTTACCACTTCYCAGGGCAGCCTGTTCCYRTACCTGACAACTCCTTYGRTKAATAAATTTTCCATAACATCCAATCTAAWCTTACTCTGTGYTAACTTAGGGTAGTTTCCTTCCATTATCTCACTGGTTGCCTGGGAGAAGACTCCTACCAGGCTACACCCTCCTTTCAGGAAATTGTAGTCTTCCATAAAGCCTCTTTTTCCATGCTAAACAATCACAGTTTCTTCAGCCCCTCCTCATCAGTCTTGCGCTCCAGACCCTTCACCAGCTCCATTGCTCTTCTCTGAACATATTCCTGCACCTCAATGTCCTTTTTGTAGTGACAAGCCCAGAACTGGTGTGGCCTCACCAGTGCTAAGTACAAAAGGATGGTCACTGCCATGGTCCTGCTGGCCACTCTGTTCCTTATACAGGCCCAGGATACCATTGGCCACCTGGACATGTGCTGGGTCACGTTCAGCCACTGTCAACCAACAGCCCCAGAACCTTTTCCACTGGGCAGCTTTCCAGTAGCTCTATCCCAAGACTGTAGTGCTACATAGTCTGGCAAGTAAGGAAAATAATGCAAAATTTGGATGGCAGTTGAGAAAATGAAAATATTTTTTACATGTGAAAGTTAAATTTATATTTTTAGTGCTTTGAGTGAAGTCTCATGAAATGAAATGAGATGAAATGAAATGAAATGAAATGACATGAGCCCAGACTCAGTMGGCTCTTTCCTAGCCTGAAGGTATTCTTAGCATTTATGTTGACATTTGGAATAGCTTTAGACTTTTGCAAGCCATGTAACAATATCCTGTAAAGATGCTGTACTAGCATATTTTCATTTAACCGTGAAGTTATGCACTAAAGTGTTTATGAAGAGCGTTCTTCCAAAATCAAGGTCTGCTGAATCTTTAGTTGTCTTTTTTTTTTTTAACAAATAGTACCTGCCTGTGTTCATTTATACATGTGAGCAAAATGGAGTGTCATACACATCCTACCTCCTCAGAAGAACATTAAAYCTGATTTTACTTCTGCTTTCTTAGCAGTAATAGAACCAATATAGTATTACACAGAAACCAACAGTTGTTGAGCTAGAACAGTGCCAATTGTCCATGGAGAAAGAAGCTGCCATCAGATCTGGGTTCTCTCATGTAAAATAGAATGTCTAGAAGAATAAACTTGAGACACCATGAAGTATACTCTCCACATTTTTTGTATTTTCAATATTCTCTGTATTCTGCTGCATTTCATGGTGAAATCCACTAAAGAATTCCTCATTAGATACAGAAAGCAAGATAAAAAATAAATGCTGCATGATGCTTAAGCATCTGTAAAGGATCAACAGCATACAAGCATGTGATATAATTGTTTTCCCTAGTGATCTAGAAAATCTATGAATATTTTAATTTCAAATATGAGGGTATGCACATTATCTAAGTGAAAACCTCCAGTACAATATCTTATATTTTATTTGAGTAGAAACAAAAATRCTTTTCTGAAATCCTGAAAATTATGGCATCAGCAGACCATAAATTAGATATTTCCACTAAGATTCTGGCTTTTATAATGGTATCTCCTACCATTCATCTGATAGGATGTAGTCTTCTTACTTTTGATTAAAGTAATAATGTCTGTAAGTTCACAGCAGACAAGTGGTTTGTTCTCATGGTTCAAAGAATTACAGGACTATGCAGTAAACTTTTGGCTCCCAGCTCCTAACTTCACATTTCATTCAAAGAGCTTTTCTTTTTTGCATAAGTCTGTGTGTGCTCAGCTGGGTCAGAAAACCCAGTGGTGATGAATTATAAGTGTTTCCATTTCAATGTTTTTAGGTGCTTAAAGAATAAGAACTTCTGCCTTGAGCTAAAAACCTTGAGACTTCCTTAATGKAACAGAATTAAAAAGTACTGATGAGAGGGATTTGTTAATTTGGTACCAGGCAAACAGTGACAGGAAGGAGGGGGTGCCAGCATGAGGTCACCAATGCACTCAACCAGTGACACCTCTGCGATCCTCAGCTCTTTCAAATCCCTTTAAAAGGAGTTACCTGGTTAGTACCTGGGACACAATAAAATGCATTTCAGCTTTCAGTTTGACCCGTTAGCCTACCACTTTGTTTTCTACAGCCTGAATCTGCTGACCTGCATGACCAACAGGACACACTGCAAAACTAATTCAATATTTTTCATGTTTTCATCTTTGTAGGATTACTGGGATTAAGTCCTAAACTTTGTTCTAGGTTTGAGAGGGGTTTTACAAAACCTCTTCTGAATCTGAGATGAGTAAATGAATTGTCAGTCAAATATTTGTACCGTTCAGCAAATTTAATGTTTTGATTTTATCTAATTCAAACAGYCACGGTATTTGATCATTCTGAAGAAGCTAATATGTTATGTTCATATTGGAAACTGAATTAGGAAGTAGAAATGTCTCTGTAAAAGCCTGAATAAACCAGCCATGATACCTGAAACCACATTTTACCAAAAGCATAAAATTTACCTTCAGAACAGGCTGACTAATCAGACCAAAAATTACAGTATGAGTATGTGTAAAGAAAAGCTGTGCGCTGCACTGTTTCCATATCCAAAATGAATAAGCAAATTTTCATGTAGGTTATCAGTTTAACACTTTTCCTAAAATGTGATCTGCAAGGGAGATGTTTACAGGAATGGTGTACTAAGAGGAAAATAACTGAATGAAATAAAAGTTGGTTTCTTTTTCCTCCCCCTGAAATAAGATAAGTGTTCTTCCAGAAAAAAGTCAACAAGCACCTTGTAAAAAGTTGAAGGACACAGCTATAACTTTTTCATTTCCAATTATGCAACTTTTATTTTGGTAGAGCAAGTGTGTTTCACTGATAAGAATGTCTTCTAAAATATAATTGAATATTTTAACTTTTCATATATGCATAAGTTGGTTTATTATTTCTTCTCAGCCATAATATATAACATTTCACATCAGGATTACCTTTTTTCAGATGAGGTCTTTTATAATCAAACCTGTTTCACAGTTTAATCTTATCATTATATTACAGTCCAATACTCTTAACATTTTTATTGTTAATCGGAAGCTGGCAAGATTCCATATCGTGTAGCTCTACATTGCTTCAAAAATATAATATCCTGAACCTAAAAATGAAGAGTAAAAACCTCTCTAAGATTAACAATAATTGTAAGAGAAAAATGAAATCAGATGAAAAGTAGTGCTCTGGTAATCTGACTCAAAACTATGAAAGTTGATGATTTCAAGAAATGTTATTTGTAGTTTGCTTTTGAATAACTAAGTTGATATATTCAATTGGCCTGAAATGATACTAATTTTTCTGTCACATATGCTTTTTGCTGYATTTGATGTTATGATTCATTATTGGAAGTGGTAATATTGAAAAGCAAACTAACAAACACTTTTGAAAAAATATTCTCAKTATGTGACCTTTCTTTTGATAGTCTTCTTGCTTGTCTTCTCTGTTACGGATTTTACAGTGGCATTTTACTGGCTTTAATGTTTATAGATAAATTTGGAGGTAGGAATTATTAATGGGGTTCCAGGCTAACTTCTGTTAAATCAAGTCGTTCCTATATATTACTTATTTAGTTCTCATGGCTAAGAGCTTTTTAAATATGTTTGAACCTCTTTACTACAGTTAAGTAATTTTGTTAATATTTTGTTAACCTGAGAATAATTATAGACTAGAATTAATAGCTTTTTCCATAGGCTGTCCCAAATTTCTCTAAAAAGGTTAAAATAAAATCAGTAGGGATGACAATACCTTTTTGGCCCTTAAACAGTTGTGACATTTGAAGTTACACATGGATGATGCACTGCTGAACGTTTYGGATGAAAGATTAAAACTGTCAGATCAGAATTAAAGCTGTGTTGCAAATGAAAGGATGGCACTACTTAAAACGCATAAAGAATCAGTATTATTCCACTAAATAAAAATCAGATYATTGCTTTAACCATTCTGAGACTGCAAACACTGTAGATCCCCTGTGGGTAGCACCTTCTCAATATATGGGGTTTATAATCAACAGCAAAACCACACTGGTCTGCTACTATTTTCTACCTAAAGGCTACAAAAAGAAGTGTCTGATGCAGCCTTGATAACATTCTTGTTTTAATGCTATCAGGTATACCAAAGTTTAGTGGGTCATAATGATACTGTCTTAATTAACTGTTAGAGATGTTACTACATGCTTTATGTTTGAGTGAAAATGCAGATATATTTACTATTACAATGCCACAGCTGTTACAGATTGTCCACTTTATACCYAGGACAAGATCAAACATCAGTAGTAGCCTTCTGGTGCCKTAAATCCTGAATTATTTAGAATGGACTAAAAAGCCATTTCTCACTTATCTATGACATTTTAGAGGCAAAAGTTTTTAGAATCTATAATTATAAATGTRRCTTTTCTACCTTGGAAAAGTAAAGTGTCACCTGCCTTGGTATGTTTCTGTACCATAAGATTCTGTGCAACATTTTGAAAGCTTCAAAGTGACAGAAAGCATAGTTATCTTTTGATTGACTAAGAGAATGATTTGGACAAAAAAGGGTAACTTTAGAAAACCATGTCTGCCCAGACTAAATCTTTTAAAAGTTTTACAGACTACTAAAGAAACATACTCTTCTGCAAGGAACCTCACATCTGAAACACGATAATCAGTCACAATCTGTGTATTCATTGCATCTTTCCATATGAGAATATTTTGTAAGTGTAAAACGAAATTAATTTATTTACAAGTGCAAAATTGAAAGCTGTAAGTTAAAAGAGAATTTATTATGTCATGCTACAGCTGTGCCATCTAATTTCCTTTATTGTTTCCTTTGTCCACAGATGCAGTGTGAAACTATGTGGCTTGTCCTATGTCAAAGTTTCGCACAAAAAATAAGAAAGCAAAATTGAGGGTGAAAACACGCACAATACACATGAACAACATCACTTATCAATAGCAAACAGATCAAACTTTTTTTTTTCTGTTTCAATAGTTGTTTGAAGAGGCTTTCAATATTAATGATTCAGTCTGTAGGACTCTTCAAACTAGAGGTCTGCAGYAGCTTTAATCTGGAAGAACTTTATTTCTAGCCAACCTTCTCAAATTAAAGAAGCTCTGAAGATGCTTTTGCTTTTCATGTATCAAACAAGATTGGTACATTTCTTAGTTACCAGAGGTTAATCACCAAAAATATCACCCAGAGATTACACTGGTCTAGAGGTAGCTGACTTCAGGATTTGAAACCTGAATTTACCTGAAGCCTTTATTTCTTGTTCAGGATTCAGAACCGGGACACACTTACTCTGACTGGGATGAAAACAGTGAGGCTTGYTCTTCTKTCTCAWAACAGGTTAGAGGTTTTCTGCATKTTTWAATATATGCCTGTAATTAGTAGATRTAAAAATATAATATTAATATATGTGAATATAAAATAGTCAAACACAGCAGCAATGTTTTATTTATTAAAATGAGTTATAAAATATGCTAATTAAAATAGGCCTTTTGATATGGAAACTATTTCTATGTATTACGGCCATACCATTAGAAGTGAATTGGCAAAATAAGATGGCTTTATACCACTAAAAGAATAATAGTGTGACATGTCAAACAAATACTTCATATTAGAATTAATTGGTACTATTGAGCAATCTTATTATTTTCAAATATCATTAGGATCAAAATTCTTTCATTTRGCAACTCAGAATTGAAAGGATATATTGTGCTGAGTAAATGTGGAGCTTGTGGGTATTTTATCAGCTACAAGAATGTACCAGTGGACCTCATTATTCACAAAATATCAATAGACCAAACATTTATGCAGTTTATCAAACCATAAGGAAAACTGGAATGTGAATTTAAATTATATAAAAATAAAAGGATATCGAATGATGTGTAAGTAACTGCACATAACCAAGAAGAATAATCTTGGCTTTATTCCTTTGAATATAAGATTACTTAATATTATATTGAATTCCCATTGATTTAAATATGACTCAAATATATAAAGTTAACCATGCTCCAGGTTCAGCAGGGGTTCTTAACTCCTATTTATATTCCTAACCTCCTGCTGAAACCATGTGATTAGACATTTGCAGTATTAGACTTTTTCACATGCTTCTCTATACACATCATTTATTTACCCTTTTGATTTCAGAAGTAAAATTGGCTTATTATCAACTCMAGGTTTTCAGAAATGATGAGCCACAAGTCCTCTGCTGCAAGTTATRAAATACTGGTTCTTCTTATTTTTTGTAGATCTTTTTTGTTACAACCACACCAACTTACATAGACGAAAAGGGCTCTTTACAAAGTTGTCTCAAATGAAATGAAATAATTCTGTATCTCTTGTCTGACCAACCATTTTGCAGTTTAAAACTTACTATATACAAACTTACATAATGAATGCTGAAAAATATTAACTTAAAAAAAGAGTTATGATGAGATTTACCCTCAAATAGCTACTCAGTATTGCAATTGCTTTGGTGAAGAACCCAGGATGTTCACATATGCTTTAAAAATTATTTGCACAGAACACTGGTGCCTATCAATTTCTTCTTCCATCCTCTTGATTTCTGTGTTTGAAACTATAAAAGGGAAGAACATAGATCTATGGGACCTGGTGAAATGCATTCCAGGGTCCTGAGGGAATCAGAAAAGGTAGTTGCTAGACACTCTCTGTGATATTTGAATAGTCATGGYAGTCAGGTGAAGTCTCAGGGGACTGGAGGAGGGGAAACACTGGACCTATACTTAAGAAGAGTGGAAAGGAGGGCCAACCGTGGGAACTACTCACTGTACTGGGAGGGTCGTGAGGCAGTTGCCTGTAGAAGATGTGGTGCCCCGTCTGTGAAAGGGGTTAATGCCAGGTTGGATGGAGCTCTGAGCAAACAGTTCTAGTGGAAGGTGTCCCTATCCATGGCAGGGAAGCTGGAATTTGTTAGAACCCTGGATGAAAAGGGTCCGCATTGCAGACTTTAGAGGTCACCATTGGGTCAGAAACATAAATAATACAGGTGTCATCTCATTGGGTAAATAGTACTTAAAAGACCTTGGAAAAGTTAGTAGGTGCTATTTTACCTTGTTTTCCTAACTTGTTAGGTAGAACTCTCAGCTCAAGAGTATGTAAAGTCTTTAAATAGATAAGATATAATAAATCACCAAGTCCAAACTTGAATTTATGTCTGTGTATCATTCATCCTGACCTTGGTAGAACAAGAAAAAAGAACCTGAGCCYTGACAGRAACTAAATGGTCTTAAAGGTCCCTTCCAACCCAAACCCATCTGTGATTCAATGATTCTATGAACTGCAAGGGTTGAGCTTGATGGCTTAGTATGGAGGAACTTTCAATCTTGCCTTCCCTCAGTGATCCAGCCCTGTTTGCATTTCAGTGGGAGGCAATAATACTTTTATTTCCCGTAATTGCTAGATAGTAAAGAGGTTAGGCCCTCTTTACTATCTCCATCCAACWCCTATTCTCTTTAATAATAACACTAATGAAGCTCTCCATATTTGTTGCTCGATGCTGTTGGTATTACTTGGCTRAAAATACAATCTTCAAATGCATTTCTGTCTGATGAGAAGTGGYTTGCCTGCTGGTTTCAAAAAGTACAAGGTCCTTTAACTAAACAACAGGAGAGTAATGAAAAACTATTTGGACAGATATTTCTTTTGCAACCTGTAAAGGAGCCTCAATTAGATTTTGGTGTTGTTTTTTGCCAATATTGCAAAACTCTATATATTTTATGTCTCACATATTTCTAAAATACTGATGTTTCCATCTAAGTATAGCAAGACATTTTTAATTGCTGTTTTGCAATTTTAGTATGACCTACAATCACTATAGCTTAGGAAAAGAAGACCTGGGATCTCTAATATCCTTAAGACTATTATTTTTTTTTTAATTTTCTTTATACTGATGCTGTGGATTGAGTCTCTTCTGTGTACTTAAGCTATGTCTTCATCTATTCACACATAATTCAGTCCTATGGCTCTGGTCAGCTATGTCTTTACAGTGATCCTTTAATGTATTAAAGATATGAATCATCATATTTAAGAAAACCCAGTAGAAGAAATCATTTAATAATAAAACAACAATAACCTCAGCAAAATAATATAAAATGACTTTGAAATGCTTGAGCAGCCCCATCTCTCCACTATCAATATAATAAAGGAAATTGGAGTCGTGAATTATTTTCTTTTTCAAATCTATACTATGAAAAACCAACCCTGGAACCTGATTATAATTTAAAAAGAAAATAAATTAGATTGTAACACATTAATGTATATTCCATTTTGCAGTCTGAGCCAGAGCAAGAAGGAGAAAACTGATTTTTATTTTTTGATATATCAAACATTCCTCTTAGACTTTTTGCTGTATGCTTACTTGATAAATCCTTTCATCCACAGTTCTGCAGATAACTGCAAAATAGAGAATATATGGAAAAAATAAATGCATTTGGTTTTTTTAGGTTACACTTAGATGAATGAGCACATAGAAAATATAAAATCTGTAACCTCCATTTAAAGAAGAAAAATGTCATACAGAAAGAGCACATCCCAAAAGATACCAGGATTAACAGCAAGCACCCTCTATTGTTATTAGAAGAAAGTGAAAGAAAATATTGGTCCAGTAGTTGGGAAAATTATTAGAAAGCAATTGCCAAGGGAAGTTGATTATCTAGTTTTCAGTTCCCACTAAAAATGTACCTGGTTAGTGCAGTTACTGTTGACTATAAGAAGAAAAAAAATCAAAAGCTGTAATTCAAAACAAGTTACCAGAAATTTGAGTCAGGTCCTGGCAGACTCACAATGCCTCATCCGTGTTATCCAGGGGTGCTCAGAGATTTAGGGAAATTGAGTGGACACACAGTCTTATCTAATCTTGATGCAAGGTTTTAARTAGCAGGTCAGACTGGAGACCACCCCCAAGGCTCCTCCCAGCCCAGGGTATCCTAGGTCCTGTCCAGCATCTGTGATTTCACTGTGCTTCCCTTTGGAGAACTGGAATGATCCAAATTAACTGAACAGAGCCTACAGAATAGTGGAAGCGAAAGAAATGATTAAAAGAAGGTGTCTAAAAGTTAAGATTGAGTAAATTAAGGATGCTAAGTCTAGGAAAAAGGGCACTCAACACCTGCTGCTTCTAACAGTATGGAGACACTAAAATGTGCAAGCAATTGACACTTTATACAGAAAAACAATAGGAAAATTCATTCTCTTCTTCAAATCCAGAAAGGTATTTCATAACAGGAAAACCCCAAAAACCAGCAAAGCAAAAAACCCTGTTAAAAACAACAACAAAGCCCCTTTCTCATATAAATGATTATTCCATGTGTGTTCTAKAAGGAATTAGGAGTAATAGAGCTTGGAATAAAATGTACAATGTCTTGTTTATCCACACAACTCCYTTTMATTTATTTTACTGAAAGCYGGTATTTAATGTTAAAGGTTGGTCTGGGTTTTGRGGAGCAGGGCATGAAGTTCTTATTGAGTAAAGTGAAGTGATTCTAATAGCTGTGCTTGATGGCCATAAAGGCTCTTGAGCAGACAGTTCCACAGCCAGCCTGTGGGGAAAAAAGCCAATGACTGATTTGGAGAATAAATGGAAAGGCACAGGGAAAGGAGCAACAAATGGGAAGCAGTGTGTCTGGGTACACTGGAGATAATTGCTTTCCTTTCTTTCATTGTAGCTGATCATACAACCTTAAAAATGTTAAGACATTTTTGTATTCTTTTAAGCTAAAGAAATAGAGATGGAGATATTTTTATAACATATTAAACCAAGGAATATCTCATCGCTGGAAGTGTTCAAGGCCAGTTGGTTGGGGCTTTCATTAAGCGGAATGTGTCCCTGCCCACAGCAGTGGGGTTGGAATTGGATGTTCTTTAGGGTCCCTTCCTACTCAGAATATTCTGTGATCCTATGGAAAGATCAGCAATCATTTCTAACTGTCCTGTGGCTGGTGAAAGAGTCTCTGCAGCTCTGACCATTTCAGTGCACTAAAACAAGGGCCCTGATGGAGTTGCTCAAGTTCTGCTCACAAGTTAAAACTGAAATATTGTTAGCCATCACTCGAATAATTTGCCTTCATAACATAATGTTCTTGAACACAAGATGTGGAGTATCAACATTTGCCACTGAAGCCAGGTAAGCTGATAATTTTCTGAGAAATGCTGTGTACTATCRTTTTGGTGTGGAATTAGTTTTTTACTGAGCCTGTAAAATTATGCTGCTGGGAAGTAATCAGAAGTGTTTCTGATTGAAAGCTGGAATTCAAAAGTGACAGGAAAGTAGCTGCAAATATGCTRGCATGACAAAATTAAAGTGATGTTTGACATCTTGAGTTTGCCAGTACCTAAGAAAGTGACTATAACAAGGGGGGAGCTAAACCAGCTGAAAAAATGGGATAACAAGAAGAACAGGTATTCCTTCCATGAAGAAACAAAATGTGTTCAGTAGGTTTTTTCTTCCTTTTTTTAAAATTTTTTTTTTTATTTTTTACCCTCATAGGTCTCTAGCATATGCTTAATACGTTACAGAAAATTGTGCAAGGGGATTTTATATTCTCCCCATACAGTGATGGTCTGGACCCTGGCCAACTCTCAGKGGAAGGTAAAGATTAAGTTACATTTTTTCAAAACTCTTAGGATTTGACCGAGACCCCTTAATATGCTCAGTTGCTGTTAGAATTAATTGCTGGCAACCTTGAATCTCTTATGTACTGATTAGTCTTTTCTACTATACTGTAAGCTTTACTACACCCTCCAAGTAGAACTTTACACTCTGCTTTCTGTTGCTTTTCTCTTAATATGCTGTTGTGTTAAATAAAAGCCAATGGCTGCTATTTGTGTAAATCGCTGCCTCCACATTGGAAAAACAGTCCCTAAAAATGAGCAATGTTAGTCAAWGTTACCCCATAAATGGTTTACTATTTAAAGAGGACAATTAAACTATATGCAAATTGCCACTTTAAAAAGTGGGATTCAGTGTCTGGCTCTTAAGAAATAAGAGAAAAGAAGCTCCTACTAATGTAGGGCTGGTGCAGTAAAATGCACTTGCTCTGCCAACTTACAGCATCTTATATGTAAGTGCTCATGAATAAGTGATGCCTCTGTGTGCAAGGCTTGTGCTCCACTTTAATCTTCAGTTAGAGTACTCATCTTGTTCTGAGTCTCCACAGAGAGAGGCATTTAAATTCCAGAGGCTGGAAAGCCATCCTCAGTTTGCTTCTGTGCTGAAACCTGCATACTGAGGCTGGGTTTGGAGGTGTCTGTATTCCTGTACATAACCAATTATCAATCACAATAAAAGGCAAATTTAGATATTTCTGAGAAATATCTGCTGAGGTTTTTTTGGTTCTCATTGAGTGCAAGAAAAATGCTGAGAGATCAAATGGATTATACATACAAACTGCTTGAAAACATTTTATTTTTGTTTATAACTTRCACAGGTGGTTTTTGCATATATTTATATGCAATTGATTTTATTCTGTTTATGGCAAAAATGATGCGTGATTGTATTCAGCTATATTAAGTGATAATTTTTTGACAGGTTCTAGAGATCACTGCAGGATTAAATCTAATTTTTTTTTTAAAATAGGCTTGCCCTACTCCTTCAGAATTGTGGGTTCTGAATGCAATACAGAATTAAATGGGTTTAAATCTAATTTTTTTTTTTTAAATAGGCTTGCCCTACTCCTTCAGAATTGTGGGTTCTGAATGCAATACAGTATATACAATTTTAACATTACAGTAATATGTATTATAATAATTACAGTAATATGTATTCTGTTTATTGCTGAACCCTCTCAAAGAAGAAAATCTGAGCAGCAGTCATCTGCTATCTGATTCACATTGTATTTTGAAGAGACTGTGAATAGGCTATTGTGTGATACCGGAGGAATTGTATGCAGAACAAGAAGTAAAAAATACCACATAAATATTCAAAGGTTAAAAAGGATTTGGATAAAAAAAAATGCAATTATTGGAGAAGATGATGTAGATATCGCAGAATCATAGAATGGTTTGTGTGGGAAGGGGCCTTAAAGACCATGTCATTCCCACTCCCCTGCTGTTAGTAGAAGAGACTTTCCACCAGACCAGGTTGCTCAGAGCCCCAGCAAGGCTAGGCTGGGACACATCTGTCATTGTCACTGGTGTCTTTTTGACTGTAAGTTTCAAATACWGTGTAAAATGGAGAGGAAACTTCAGGAACTGGCCTCTATTTCCTCATAATTCCCCTATTCTTCTTTACACACATGGGGACCTTTTGTATATTCTCTGTTTGCATTGAGATGGATAGTGTTTGATTTACTAAGGGGGAATGAAGATCATATGAAGACCACATAAAAAAATTACCTATAAACGGAGAAAAAAAAATATTTTCCAAGAGATTATCACCCACAACAAAGATATGGAATTAAAGGATGGGAAATGTGGGTGGATGTCAGGAAGTCTTCAACAGCATGAGAAGGCCCTGTGTCTAAATAATTGCTTTTGGCAGGTGTGCTGCAAAGTTCATATAGGCAAGAGATTCCAAAGTGTTTGTCATTTTCTCTTGCAGTTTTTGTACAAAAAAGAAGAAAAATACTAAAGTGAGAAATTTATACGTGTTTTAAGGTTATGCAGGAAGTTAAMAGAGGCCCAAATTTAAAGATTTCAGAGCTGTGAACAAGAAATGAAATGTTACAAGATTTATGAAGGGTTGTAGTTCAGTGAATGCGCATTTTAAGGAACTACTTGCATTTTAATGAAGTGTATTACACKTGAGAGGCAATAGCTTGGTTATCCTTTCTGAACAATGACTTAGGCTGTATGCAACTGTCAAAGAGAGCTCATTATATCAAAGAAGTTATAAGTCAACTCTATAGATTAATCTGATGGCTTCCAATATATGCTGTTCTTCTAAAGGCAGTTAGACCAGCAGTGAGGKGCATCCCAATTGGTAATTACTTGTGGGAAATAGCTTCATGGTTTCAACTTGCAGTTCAGAGGGCTTTTCTCCAAGAAAAGAACTTTTAATTCAGATCCTGTCCTAGACCTCTAGGCTACCCTACAACTTTTCACAGCAGCTTAAAATATTTGGGTCTGTCCTATTGTGCAGGTTGAGAGAAAGCATTTAACATACTTGGGAGCAGGCATAAGTAATTTCCATTATCTTTGTAAATATTGTGAGCTTGTTTCTTTATATGGTTTTCCTGGCTTCTGAAATTCCTGACTGCTTTCTTTGTCTGAGGGTTTCAGTATTTAATGCTGATTTGCTAAACTTAGTCTTAAAATCAAGTTAAGACTTTTTATTTTTTTAAAGTGAATTCCATTAAAAATTTATTTTTCTTCTTCTTTTAATGCTGTTATCATCCAGGCAACTTAGCTTGCTTAAATTCTGATTGAACACCAACCATTTCAGCTTTCTGATTAGACACCTTCATCTCTATGAGTATGGAAATATGCACATGGGTTAGGAAGATCTTCCCATTGACACCTCTATTTGCAAAAAGCTGTTCTCCAAGCCTTAGGCAGGCACACAAATCTGTCACAGTGATATCCCCTGTAAAATAGCAGAGTAGCAAAATGGTATGTACAAGATTAAACAAAACACTACTTGAAATTCTAATATGTCTTCATAGTTCTGAGGTTTTGTTTATTCATTCAGACTTATTCTTTGTATACCAAACTCCCGCTGGGGTTTTTTACCTTCTACATCAAGGAGTTAAAGGAAAATCCTACAACTACAGAACAAAACCAGGCTTAGTTCATATGTTAATGAGTCAGGATAATTGCAGCTTTCCCTGGGTAATCTTGGTGTCAATTATTCATGAATGGTTGACAGCAGACATGACATTTCCAACTGTCAGCTTTCAGTCGTTTTGTTTACAAGTACAAAATCCTTAAGGATGGAACTTTAGATAGGAGTTAAAAATTGGGATTTTTTTTTTTTCAGGAAAGATGGAAAAATAGGAAAAGAAAAAAAAATGGAGATACAGTGAATTTTCCTCATTAAGTTCAGAAAAAGAGCCTGTTCCTCCTAATAACGTTCACAGTATTGTTGCAATGAAGCTGTTGCTCAGGTATTGAGGATCCACTGAGACCCAAAATCTGTGCTGAGCATGAATAATAATACCATGTACCTTTGTGGCATATAAATGGTGCTACCCCATCAGAAGAGGGAAGAACCATGGTTTGCTTCCCATCCTTTCAGTGCTTTGTTCCCAGCTAATGCAGTAGCTCATATGACCTGTAGCACATCTGGGGCGTATGACCAGGGTCTCTGCTTCAGCTTTGCCCTTTGCTTCCTATGAAGCCCTTTAAACTTTAAAAACAACAGCAATGATAAGGATATTCTTGACTTTTTCTGTTGTGAAATTGAGCCTCCCTTTTGTGAAATTKGGYCTCCCTAACTCAAAAAGCTRCACAGAAGTGAAACACAAACTGTACAACATGCAGTAGGTCCTCTCAGTAGAARCTGGATTTTACCCACTGAATTCCYGTGTATYTTCAAGTGCSTTTGAAACAGTCTCTTCATAGACTCATTGAATCATACAATCCCAGGTTGGAAGAGGTCTCAAGGGTCATCTGGTCCCAACTTTCTTGTCAAAAGCAGAGTCTAGAYAAGATGGCCCAGCACCCTGTCCARTAGAATCCTCTGTGWGCAGTATCCATGGCAGTATCCACCCAGGTACAGGGTGTAGCCCTGCCCCTGTGGACCTTCTCAACCGAGGCTGTGCCCGARACTGTTCTTATATCTGTGAAGAAATCACAATATTGCTAAAGCCTAGCACCCTAATTGAAATCAACTGGCAAGAGTACAATAGGGAAAGATATTTAAGTGCCTAAAGATGCAGATAGTTACTTAGTGAGGTTTCTCAAAAGATTCTATGCACCTGACACACATTATGAAAAGTTTAAGGAGTCTCAGTCCATTAATAAGCTATTTTAGTTTTTCAGCCTTTATACTAATTTTGAGATAATGACTGTTTAAGAAAATGCTCACCCAGGCTGAACATTTATATTTTTTCTAATGGAGCTATTTTTCATTTGAATAACCATATTTCTTAGCATAACATTTCAGATATTTTAATTCCTTTTTTTTTTTCCTAAAAAAATGGACTGGAAAACTATAATGGAAGAACTGGGGTTTACTAATTATTAGGGTTCCTTGAGTAATTAAAGTAATTGATTTTGAGAGTGCATCAAAATTCAATGTATGGCACGGTTTATCCAGAAATCCAGTCTCAACTAAAGTGTAACACCTTAGACATGGACCCAATTCTGCATATTCTTGTAGGCCATCTCCCCATATTAACTATAATACTGCAGTTTGCACTCATAATTTCCTCAGCTAGTCATTCATGGTTCACAAACTCTGATAGCTTGTATTAACTCTGGTCCCTCTGGACTCATGCTCCTTCTACAGATTCAAGACATATTAATCTTCCATTTCATTATTTAATTGACAAATTTCGGTTGTTAGATTGGAAAGAGATTAATAGAATTTACCAAAAGCAGTGCTATTTTAATACTTTTTTGTTATCAACTTATTCATGTTCATACAATCTTATCTGGTATGATTTTCATCAGTCCTTCAAAAATATGTTATTTTTGACTTGACTTTTATTTTTTTTTCTTTTTTTAAATTCAAACATGCAGACGGATTTGGGGATCTGATTTATAGGGGATTTTTCACTATAATTGCTTCCATRAAGCAAACTGGTTTATGGGGTTTTTACTAGACAATAAGTTGCAGATAACAAATTTTTTAAATTGTTTAAATTAAAATAATTCAAATGAACTGTATAGTAAAATATTTTGAAAAGATATATTCCAAAGCTTCTGAACCTCAGACAGACTTCTTTTAATCACCTCTTTTTTTATACAAAAAAAATTTTGTTTATAGAAAATGTACCTGCAATGTGTACTCACATCCAACCTTAAAGTTCCTCTTGTGTTAATAGAACACAGAGCATGAAAATTAAAACTGATCCATGGTACRTATGGGTTAAATTTATCTCTCAGCACCCCCTTACTGTTTTTGCATGCATATGGAGGTGTTTATAGTCTCAGCTTTCATGATGATTTGCCTTTTGAAGACTGAAGAGGAAAAAAGGAAGAGAAGGGGCCTCATGCTGGTCTTTTCAGATTTTTAAAACATTTGTGTCTCAGGTGGCTGTTGCRGTGTAGTGCAACTTAAACATCCTTGCCAGATACACTAAAACAGTGATTTAATGAAATCTCAATTAAAATGCAGAASGAAACACCATTCCACTTAAGAAAACTCAAAATATCTTCATGTTGATAAAACAAACTGCTTTCCTTGACTTCTGGTATTGATTGAGTGACTTCTAAACCACTTGATAGTCTAAAAGTATTTCAAATAAAGGGCAAACATGACCTTTTGCCATGATTATGTTCCCCAGATAGTTATTTCTGTTTGCATGCACAGATAAGCAGATACTGTACTGACTTTTAAAAATGTTCCATAGATGCTGAAAGAAAAGGCTGAAGTTTCCCATTCTAAATTAGATAATAATATTAAAAGCATCCCAAAAGACAACAGAGAAACAAATTWTGTACTTGGAAAACTTTCATGTTTCAAATATAAAGCAAAGGTAAGTAGCATGAAAAGTAGTCCAAGGAAAACTGTTTATTTCATTTTGTATTCTGAGCAAATCATCTGGGATTAGTCCTGCCATATAAACACCTACCATCAGCTTCTTCAAACTGGAAAAGAAGTTGAMCTTCTTTCACACTATTCCCCATTCTTTAAAAAAGCTGCACAGTGAAATTACTAATATCCAATAGCAAATGATGTAAACTATTCAAGAATCACTTGTTTAAAAGATTTTACAATTTCTCTTTAATGATGAAGTGTTAGAGCACAATGGATAACTCCCTTTTGTTAGGTTACTGCACCATCATGCATCTATTTTATATTTTTGATGACTGCCTATTCCTAAATTTTTACAGAATTTAATGGGAAAGGTACCACAGAAAATTTCTAAAGTTGMTTTCTGTTTCAGTCTTTACCTTTTATTATATAGAGTGTCTTTAACACACATTTCAACAAGAGCCTATGATGACTCCCTGGAATAAAATACTTCTGGTACAGACACACACAGTATTTCTCAAATCTGTTCACAGTTCAAACAAAGGTCTTTAAATAAATATGTGTGGCTTCTAAAAGTTCCTTTATTAACACATTTTTCTCATCATGTCCAAAAAAATGGTCAGGTTATTAGTTGTGACCAGGTAAATTATTGTACAGGAGTTGAATGCTATCAGTTGTTACCGTACCCAGAAGAAAGGGTCAACTTTATCTCCCAGGCTCTTAAATTAAAAGGTAAAAATAAGTAAATCTAACATTAAATTAAAAAACAAAAGTATATTTTGCAAATCAGCATTCCAAATCCATGGAGTTATGGATTTCCTGGTAGATTTCCTGGATTTGTTTGCTTAATGCATTCTGAGTCCCTYATTCTGACAAATTTAGAGGGGTTTTTCTTTTCTGGAAAATGTCAAATTAATCATTTGTTTTAACTGCAGCTARGGGATGATATGGAGAATTGTTGTGGGCTTAACAAGGCAGGTTGCAATCCAAAACATATGTGTCAAAAATATATATAAGAATATAATTGAATAAAATATATCTAATAGATATAATTGATATAATATTGTTGATGAAATACCATTAATATGTGAATTGTAGAGAGAAAAAAGCATAGGCCAGACTCTGGCACCCTGCAACTCTGAGTACAATAAGTCTGACTGCCAATAAGTCCATGTRGGAAAGTGCTTCACTTTGGAAGATGAGGCTATAGGGACACACGGGTCAGGTAAAACCCACTCTGAGGCTGTCAGTGAGCTTAGATTCAYGATTCAGTCAGATTTTTATCTGTCTTTTCTGTCAAAGCTCCTATTTCAGTAAAACACAACCACTCTGGTCTCTCATGCTCCAATCCATTCCTGTTCTCCACTGTTTCTTCAGGTTTTAATGCATACTTTTGTCACTTCTGTAGGAAATTTTGTAGGAAATTTGTATTTATCTGCTAAGGCTTATTTCTGAAGTGACAATGAAATAAATGAGAAAGTTAATATGTTTGTTATTCCRTATCAATCCCCTTCATGACCTTTTAAGTGTGTAATAGCCTTTTCTGAGTAAACATTAACTGCTGTGTTCCTGTTCTGCCATGCTGCCAGCTAACCCTGCAGATCACCTCTCATGTTCTCTAGTAAGGAGACATCCCTTTGCCATGAGTCTGCAAAGAACATCTAATCATTACTTCAGATTTGGAATCAATTCTCCAAGAATAGCATTTATGCTATAGTATGCAGTAATTTTGTGTTTTATTGTGTATTAATTATGTGCTATCTTATGCTATGATAGATAAAATCTGTCAGAATCATAAAAATTTAAAAGTTAACAACAAGATAGCTATTAAACTACAAATTGGACTATAATTTCACTGGTTTAGTGCAAGCATATTCTTACCTGCTATTTCTTTTTTGAAATTTCAGGGGGCTGTAAGATGTCAGAGAAACAAGAGTTRATAAAATAATATTTGTCCCCAATATACAGTTATAAATGATAATGAAATAATTTACCAAAACTCACCATTTTTTAAAATGATCCCTACTTACTAATATATGGCTCAAAGTTATTTGGTGAGTGTTTTTCATGTATCCACTTATTCATGGACAGCTTGGAAGTGGATGCCATCACACTTTGGCAGTTTGAAGTGACCAAGTGCTTTGATTCCTTGCTTGGAAGTGGAAATGCTTTCTGCTAGTACCTTTTCCTAGAGGAATTTGATGTTCTCTGTTTTTCTTTCTTTCACTGAATTCACCCATGTGCTTGTCTGAGGCATTAGATGTGCACAAAATTTGGACATGGATCATGCTGTGTTCCCAGTGCTTCTGGGGGCAGAAATCCATGGAATTGTTGGCTTTCCTGTCCCAGAGCTAGATTTCCAATAGTATTGAGACTTCTGTTCATACAATGCTGTCCAGAAGAACTATTAAAAAATGAAAAAGCAAAATGTCTTTACCAATTCTGTTAAATCAATGACAAAACTCCCATTCATTTCRGGAATAAATCACTAACCCTCAGTGACCCCACAATAGCTGGAATTGTCTGCAAGCTGAAGGATTTTCTAATAGGCTACTTAAAGCCTACCACATCAGGTCCTAATGTGCCACTATACATAAAAACCCCATTTTAAAGCCCATAATGATATGTTTATTCAAATTTCAGCAGTAGGTCAAGGAAATTTATCAGCRTTCTATAAAGCCTCTGCATTATGTGCACTGTTAAATGTCAGAAAATTTAAGAAGCTCTTAGTTATTATCTCTATTGGTTGCTTTAGATATACATGATAAGCATTTAAATAATATTTAAATACTATTATAAAAATCTCAAATGATTTTTAAAAAAAACCAAAAATATGTAAAAAACATGTGCAAAGGAAATTTGGTTTCACACATCAGCATCTAATAGGAAACTAGGACTGGGCAATCATTTTCATCTCAAATAAAAAWATAAATTTATGCATTGGTTTTAACTGCAGGCTGTAAAAATTCCTTTTTCTTTCCATCTTTATTCCATTACAGAATATACAGAGTTGCAACCCACCACKTTTTTTCCCCGCTTCTCACTTTGCCATTTCACTTCCAGCACTTCTTTTATTCTTTCTTATTGACTTSCTCTCATATTCTCACATCCTCCTTTGGTTCATCCTTCTCTCAGTGTTGTCTTCTCTCTTTTCTTTAGCATGCGAGTATTTTATACCTGCAAAGTTGCTCTCYTGTGGTGAGTCTCAGCCATGGTACAGTGTTGCAAGCTCTTTCCAGTAGTTTTCCATGTTATGATTGTTCTCTTTTATGTGTAGGCTTCTTTGCAGCTCCCCTTCATGATCACTTAAGCCCACGCTATATTTTGCCAGAGAGATCAGTAAGGCCAAGGACAACTTCATGTGTTAGTTCCCCTGTACTTTCACTGTCAGGAGTTCATGTTAAAGAACCATTATTTGTTTTTAAAGTGGTAATTATTGAGTGGTGAGTGCAGAACAACAAAGCAGCTGTTGTTGCAAATTGCTTCATTAATTATGCTTTGAAATGAAATTCTAAGCTTTTTTGCACTCTGAAAGTTGTATTTCTTTGCCAGTGAAAAGCAGATAATTTTAGAGATAGTAGTGGTAGTAGTTCCACCTTTGGTGTCCTGGGCTGCAGTGGGATGATCATGGAAACTGGCCGATGCATAACAGGGCTGTTTCTATTCCTTACACTGATTTTTTCATCYTTCTCTGTATTCAGAGCTGTGCTAGTGGAATTATGTGGGGAGATGGATCRTTTTTCATGTCTGCATGGTAAAAATAAATCAGTATGAGCATGTTCCTAAGATGAAATAACTTGGTTTTGGCAAATATTAGGGATGGACCAGTGTACCTGAGSACAGGGGAGAGAAAAAGATAGATACCCTTCAAAGCAGATATCCACCTTTATTTCAGCTTAAGATGAGCATTAAWCCTCAGTGTTAGGAATGATGACATGTTACAGAGCCATAAAAATGCAGTATTGCAATGGCATAATATATATTCACAGATGAAATGTCTTAGTTACCTTAATTAATCTGCTTAATATAGCCAACAGTATTGATAAAAAGGACAAAACWGAGCAACCAAAGCAGAATTCTTTTTGTGCAACTATGTACACATCCCCTTGCTGCAGGGCAGTGAAGGAATGAACCACCTTAACACAGCCAGTCACAGCAGCTCAGCTGAGAGACACCAATTCCTAAAACACCTGTCATTGGTTGACTTAGGAGTTAGTTACTCCTGTTTTATTTCACTGAGTGGTCAAATGGATTATTTGAAGTTTATGCTGATGAGTAAGCAAGCTGATCCTTGCACCTGGCTTCTTGAAATTCAGACTATAAACAGTTTTTAGTACCAAGCAGAGTCAAATATATTGTTAAGAAGTTTCTSCAAAAAGCAAAAAGTATTATTCACCATACCATGTAGTATTTTAAAAGTATTTGTAAGGCTTTCACTTAAATTGAGTAAGTGCTTGTCCTCACATGCCATTTGGTTAAATGCTTCCTGCATTATAAATCATCTGGAATAGATGCTGTATTTGAATTTTGTGGTTATTTGGGATTTTGCACTCCATCAGTAAAAYAGATTATGTGCTCTAAGGTTTCCTGGCTCTGGAAATGGAATAATGGTATGTGTTGACTWGAACCATGCCCATGCATCACCAAAGGAAGCTTTTACTAGAAGACTTTGCACTGTAGTGCACACACAAGTCCCTCTGCTCTGACACCAGCTCTCTGGGGAGGTAAGCCAAATCAAGGCAAAATAATTTCCCAGATGACTAGAGATCAAAAGTGCTGAAATGTTAGCAGTMCTATAATCTAAATTGAAGTAATTTTTTGATTCCTAAGTTTTTCCGTTACCACTCCGTAGAGCATAATCCTGATTTATTCAACTGATGCCTCATAATGCRAGAAACTTGAGTGGCTGGAGCACATCTGAAACAGCCCCTGGTGTGTGCAATAGACCTGAAAGGTCTGGTTTATCATCGCTCACACTCCTCTGCCATTACTTGACAGGTGTTTTGATGAACAAGCACAATAGCTCATAAGACATTTGACCAGACTAAAACATCTGTCTTGTGTCTGTATGGATTGCAGTGCCCACAGAAAGCCTGAAGGGCCACTGTTCCACTYGAGGTTGTAACAATTGCTTTTCAGAGGTAAAAATGGCAGCATAACATAAAGCAGACTTGAATGAGCTGTGAAATTACAGAAACTGTTCCATGTACATCTTGTGAAATGATTTTAAGATTCCTCTTGGATCAGAAACCAAGTATGCTCAACAAATTTAGGGATTTCTGCATTAAAGGGTTGCTTAAAAAATAGAAAATATCTTAAGATATTAACAATATAATGCTATTATCATATTTATTGAGTCTATGTGATGAACAGGCATAGTTCCAGAAAAGACAATTGAGAATTAATTTGGGGTTTTTTTCCCACATAAAACCTCACCTTCTTTTCTAATAAATTTTAAATTAACCTGCTGTGAATTTCTATTTTATACCAGCTACTTGCCTGCACAAATTTGAAAAGGAAAGGGGTCTGTATATATGAGACAATGAGGGATAATTCTGAACTGTGCAGTGAACACTCAGCAAGATTAATTCCGCCAATTATGAGGACAAGCATGCTATCCAAACTTACAAATATTTACTATCTCAGAGTGTTTCTGGCGGGATTATTCTATTTTAATAAGAAACTTGCACATAATAAAACRTTTTGTTTTTAACTTTGCCGTGCTCCATCAGTCATGGGTTAGTATGGAGGGGCTAGATTTGGGGTTTTTTTGTTTTGTTTKTTTACTTATTGAATTTCTTCCCATAAGTCGCTAGGAAACAAACTACTGCATACTTATCGGTACTGAAGCAAAAGACAAAAGAAATGGCCAGAGGTGAGAAGGGAGGGCCTGGCTACACGTTTATCTCAGGGAGTTTCCCTGGGAGGGGGAAGATAAGGTGAGTTTTTGGGAGCAGGTAAAGGGCGGGGGCAGGGGGCAGCTGGGGGTGTCTTGTTCTTGGGATTCGGGGAGAGGACACAGCCAGGCTGTTTGCTTGCCGTGGGAGGAGTTCACTGTCACCACCAAAGTTCAGTCCTGGGGAATCCACCACATCTGCTCCTGTGCCCGGGAATTCTGAGCTCACCTCCTGCCCTGTTGGAGCGGGGCCGGCCCTGTCCCACCTCTGCTGCTTCTCCAGCCCTGCTTTGAGGCTTTTGGCTGTGCTGGGACCTCGCACCCCCTGCCCTGCTGGGACATCCCTGCTGTTCCAGCCACCACTGTGGAACTCCTGATCTGCCTCATCACCAGCCCGGGATCTCCCACCGCTCCAGCTTGGTGCTCTCAGGGCCACTGGGATCAGGCTGCCCCGGGCTTGGTGGAGCAAAGCCCCTCCAGGTTCTTGGCTCTGTTTATTATTAATGCTGTAGCTGTTTGTGTGTTTGCTTTGTTACACATATTAGTAATGAACTGTTATTCTTACCCCCATAGCTCTGCCTGAGAGCCCCTTTAAGTTCCTAAATTATAATAATTCAGAGGGAGGGGGTTTGAATTCTCCATTCCAAGGGAATTTCCGGCTTTTCCCTAGCAGACACCTGTCTTTCAAACCAAGACAGTTAGATAATTAAGTAAGTTAGCACTAGAATTTTTTACAGTGACTGACATAAGAACAACTGCAATCCAATGTTTTGTTCCTGATATTGTCACATTGAAGCCTGTGTGTAGAGCCAAGGTTACACACACAACAGGATACAAGTTTTAATTCTTCATTGTTGCTGTTACAAGGTGATCTAACAGCTGAGAACATCAATTCTTTAAAGGATTTCTTTGGTGATTAGAACTCTTTTTCCTAAACTTCATTACAATTTAAAGGAGGTTTAACAACTAGAGAGAGCAAAGACAACTCCACATCTTCAAAGGGTGGTTTTGAAAGCCTGCATACCAAACAGAAAACYTATCCCTAGAATGGATAACCTTGGAGGAACAAAGCTGTACCTGATTKACCTGTCAAGTAGGTAAGAAGCTACAGTCCTTTCATGGTGTTGGAATTTTTTTTTTCAAATTAATCTCAAGTCAAGCATGAGTMAAAGTTTAATTCCTATTAAAATAAATTGTTACATTATTCAGCTTGAAAATATGAGATTCAGTATGTGTTTGCGTGTGTGTATGTGTATGTACATAATTTTTTAATATGTGTGCATCTTAACTAATGATGAAAATAAGAATGTTTTTATTCAAGAGGTGCTGGAGCAGAGAGAGAAAGGCACAAACATCAACTTCCAGAGTTTCTTTTCCTCCATGTTCCAGATAAACATATGTCTTTGAGGCTATAGAATTTTCTTTGTAAGCTTTCTGAATATGCTGTTTGATATACATAAAAAGCTGTTGCTTTATCAGAATAAACAGACTTCTTGTATACTGAGCAGAAAGAACCTGAGTTACTGGCCCTCTGTAAATAATTCAAGGTATTGACCTCTTTTGCTTGTTCTTTTGCTCAAGAAAAGTTTCACTTTTTTCCTATGTCTTTCTAGTTCTTTTATTCAATATTTTTGGGGATTTTTTCTCTTCAGTGTTACCTTGTGTTCTGGCTGGATTATGAAGACAGGAGAGAACCTACTCTTAGGCTAGCAGGAAATTAACATTTTTAGTGGGTAAACTGGCAAGGACAAGACTAAGGAGAAATATCRCACCCAAAAATACAGATCAACGATCAGGTATAGACAATTTTTTTCCTATATGTAGTTTTGTAGAGCAATAAATGCAAACATGTTTATAGAACCTGTACAAAGTAATATTTAAGCATAATTTCAAGGCAAAATTACTGGTGCTAAATTGGTTCTTATACTGCAATGTGAGCTTTCATGCAACATTTGATATGTCAAAGGTGCTAAGATGTGAGCCACCCTTTGTTCTCTGGCTCTCTAAGCCCACCCAGKACAGTGCTGGCAACAGCAAGTGGCCACACAGGTGTTCTCTGTGCTGATCAGTGGCAGMACCCGAGAAAACAGCATGAAGTTGTGTCAGGAGRGGTTTAGGCTGGATRTTAGGAAAAAGTTCTTCATCCAGAGGGTGGCTGAGCACTAGAATATGCTCCCCAGGGGAGGGGATAGAGCACCAAGACTGAGTTGAAGAAATGTTTACACAACACTCTCAGGCCCAAAATGCAGTTCTTGGGATGTCCTAGGCTGGGCCAGGAGTTGGACTTGRTGATCCTCAAGTGTCCCTTACTACTCAGGAGATTCTACGATTCTATTATCTGTGGGAATCGCTGGTTGTGCTAAGCTTGTAAGTCAAGTCCCTTACTGCTTTCCCAGCTATCACTCATGTGGCCTTAATTCCAGAGGGCTAAAGATAAATCTTGGGTTGTTTCATTCTCTAAAGAGTAGAACTAACTAGGGGAAAAAGTTGCAAT
>CADDXX010000157.1:24076-105851 GCA_902810485.1 Alauda arvensis | reverse complement strand
AAAAAGTCCCAAATGCAGGGATAAAGAATAACCAAGCACAAAAGAGACACACTGCCACTGGGGAAGAAGGGCCTTGTTTTTCAGTCCTGAGCTGTAATTTTTACTCTCTGCTTGTGAGAAAGACAGAATAGTTGTGAGGTCAGTGTTTGGGAGCAGCACCCCTCCTTTCATTCCTGCCTCCCTTAACCCAGGCCAGGACTTGACAGGGGTGACCAGAGTGCTCCCAAAAGAGCCCCTGTGTGGATGCTGAGGGTCCTACTCCCTCACCATGGCAGCATGCCTCTGAACTGTTTTTTCACTCTGCCTGACAACTCTTTCCAGCAGAACAAGTGAACACATGCTCTGTACATTTTTTCTTTCTCCCTCAGGATAGCCTTTTTTTTTTTGTTAATATTCGGTATGTATTTGATCTTCTTGCCTTCACAAGACAATCAAACAGGGCTTGTCAGCAGTTTATTAGCAAGAGAGAAAGAGGAAGGGCAGAAAGGGGTTATATGCATGAGGAAAATGTCAGGTTTAGATAAAAAATTATGAGAGCTGATCCTTTGACAGAGTTAAACCCAATATTTTAAAATCAAAGCTTTCTGTAATCAAACCATGAAGCTGAACTGATAATCATGCAAACCATTGTTTTGCTTGAACCAGAAGTAAATTGTCATTTCAATGCTTTTCTGAATGCTGCAGAAATTGAACTAAAACAGATTTTTGGTTGCAAGCTAAACACTACAAATAAAAATATACAACTCCCTAGCAGGGACTTATTTGGTATGAGCCTTATTTGCACTTGATAGGAGCATCAAAGCAAAGTCATGTCACAGCCTATTCCCCTGTCTCCCCTCCTTCCCACTCGGCTTGCAGGCACAAACAGCACAAACTCTCKCTCCAGCTAAATGACTTTGCTCTTYTTTACTCTGTKCTGGGCCAGCAGGGAGAGGTGGCACAGTCTCTGTCCTTGGAGATGTTCAAAAGCCACTTGGACATGGCGATCATGCATCAGTGGGGAGAGGAGTGATCTAGGTGTTCTCCAGAGGTCCCTTCCAGCCTGAGTCAGTCTGGGATTCTCTCTCAGGCTTATTGCTCCTGGAGATTAGTTAAAAGTTCCACCTGTACAGGAATATTGGCCTTTACAGAGAACTCCACACGGGGAGTAAGGGAGAAAAGCCAGAAACACAGACTCTGCTTTCCAACTGCAGAATTGATAATGGCCTCTCACATATATTTCAATGTATGCAACAGAAAGGGCTTACCTGTCATTGAAACAGGAGGTTTGAYTGTAGAATGATTTAAAAGTCTGATCTTGATATATACCCCTAATAAAATCAGTGGAGATACACAGTTCTGACAGTAATGTGTAAAAAGTGGCTGACTGTCTCATTTTAAAATACTGATATACATTAGTTTTACTTCATTGGTTTCAAGGAGCTTTTCTAGATTTATATTGATGCAAGCAAGATTRGAAACAAACTCAATATCTGCAACTTCTATATTTATTATTAAGAAATCTCTGATTCTCAGACTGATCTACTACTGCTCCAAGCAACCCAGATCTTTTCTTTTCCCAGTCCAGTAGCAGAAAACACACYTTTTTTGGCAAATGGCAGTGAATATATTTTTTATCCATTTAATGCTATTTAGYATTTAATAGAAATGTGACCCTCTTAGCCTTATACCTTGTCTTCTCCCTGCAGCATGAGCGTGCCATCACCTGCAATTTCTGCAAGTCCAGATCCCAGTAGTCTGTGTGTAAGGATGAGCAGAAATCTGATGCTCGGCAGCTGSAAAGCATGCCAAGGTTCAGTGCTCCAAAGGCAAAATAATTTTTCTTATTTATTTTGAGTGGTATGAGTAACTTCTTCACTTCCACAAATGATATAGGAGTAAATCTAGAAGCATTAATCTTCCCAGTCTCTCCYTCTGCCTAATGTGCAGCCACAGCCCTCCTTCACCTCTGCACTGAGTGCCTCAGAGCTGCTCAGAAGCACAAAGGGTCTGCTTTTTCTATTAGGCTATGAATTGTTTCAACAAAAGAAGTGAAATCTTCTCTCTGTGTTGCTAAGATTAATTTTATCTTTAAGGAAATTACCAAATAATTCCTAAATACCAACATTTTCTGTCTATTTTTTTCCTTTTACACAAAGGAGTAGAAAAGCAAACTTTAATCATGTATGTAATCCTCAGATCCTTGAGTGTCTGCTGTATTTCTCTWAATGACAAAAATCAGATCAAGAGTAGAAAAATAGCATTGTAGRACAAAATAAATGATTTAACAACAACTCAAAATAGTGAAGCCTATGAAATTTATTATTTTTCTTTTCTTTCTTTCTTTTTTTTTTTTTTTAGAAATTGAAACAGATTCAATTTTTTTTTTTCAAAAAAGTTGTTTATTATATTAGAATATTTACTCTGTCTTCCTGCCAAGTCTGTTGTATGGGGAGATCATGAAGGGAGGGGAGAGAAAGAAAGAGAGAGAGAGAGAGAGAGAGAGAAGAGAACTAGTAGAATTTTCAGTATTATAATTTGGAAAATACTTAATAATGTGCAGGCATGGGGATGTATTTTGGCATATGTGTTGAGCCAATTCTAGAGGTTCAGCACAGTCTAAGCAGCTCAAAAGAATCACTGTGACTGGAGGTGAAAACATTCCCTCTATCTTTGTGTCAAGAGAAGTGATATYCCCCCATCTACAGATAATTTACAAGTAACTGACTTACAAACAATGCAAGTGTATGAAATCCAACAAAGTAATAKATTGTATTAAGACAATTGCATTTGGTTTTCAGTATAAATGAATAACAAATCAAAATATTCAAGATGACTGAACATTAAAATCAACAAATAAAACATGCATAATTGGCATGAGACAATGTTCAGCTCAAAATGATAATCCAGTAAACAGAGATAATTCACTGAATTATTTGATTATTTGGTTTGATTTGATGTAATAAGAGCCCAGGCTAGAGCCACAGATCTGAATTACTGATAACTAGCTTGAGTAGCTTCGGCTCACGCATGGACTGTCAATGTGTCTCTCCACTCATTTCACACTTGACCTCCCGGAGGGCAGCAGRGCTGTGCACAAACCTACGCTGTGCTTCCTGCTCCAGGACTCAGCTGAAAAGGAAAAACTGCACCAGAAAAATCTATATCCAAGTAGTAACCAAACAGAAAAACCTTGTGTCTGAAAGTTTAAAAAAAAAAAACAAAAAACAGAAAGGAAGGAAATGAATTCATGATTTGAAAGCTCTGCCCACATAAAGAGTTATAGTGCCTCTTAAGAGTAGCACTCTCATGCATTAATAGTCAGGGCAGGACTTCAGTTTAACTATTGCTGTAGCTTAAGGTACACAATTACATTCTTCAGCATTGACATTTTCACCTTGATAAGCATAATAATGCCATGCAGATGCAGACTAAAACCCATAATTTCAGCACTCTGCTTCTACTCACGTTGATTATAATAAGGCACGGCACTGAAGCATGCACAATCCTACATTTAATTGTCAGCATAGCCCTTCATTTAAACAAGAAGTTAGTTAACAGKATGCCTGCTCTAACAAGTGTGGGAGGCATTGCAAATAGCTGGGGCTRAAGAGAGGAAGTTAAATGTGCCAGCAAAATGTGCAAAAAGCTGGTGAGGGCCTAAATTCACCTCCACTTTCTCTGTGGGTTTTGATGCAAATTAAAAATAAAATATGTTTATATTAGTAAGACAGAACCTGGTGGGTTTTTTTTTTTTCTTTCTTTCTTTCCTTTGTTTCTTAAACTAGGGAAAGTTTCCCTGCAGTTAACTCTACATCATTAGGAAGCAGCAAGCCAGATTATTACATTGAAAGACAGATTCTTGTACGTATAGAAATACCCAAATATAATAAACATGTCTAAGTTAGAAAAATGAATGTAAAATATTAAAAGAAAGCCTGTGTAAATTAAGCAAGACAAGAACACTATGCATTGCATCTTGTTTACTAAGTCACTTCTGTGAGGAAGAGAAAAGCAACATTTGGCAGATAGAAAATTATTTAAATTGTGACAATAGTCATACACATACATATATATATACATACTTTATTCATACATGTATGTATGTATATGAATCTGCTGATTGAAAAATAACTACCTGATAAAAAAATGGGTATCAACAATATGAAAATCTTATACCTGATATAATTTGTTGTATTTTTTAACTTGTACTATTGTTGGTTCATGCTTGCAGCAACACTAGTTTGAAAAAAAACYAAACAAACCCCACCCAAGACTTGAAACAACCAGAATAGCCTTGTTTTTCGTATCCACCACATAATTCTCTTTTATGATGCCATAATGCCTTGATAATATATTTTAATTCCTTCTGATGGTATGAAAAGGAGAGAAGACTCTCAGAAATGCGTCATTTTGGAAGGGAAGAGGGTGTTTGCCCTGCCTCATTAAATGTTGTTTTGTGCTTTCTAGGCATAATTAACCACCAGGCACTACATGCACTYCTTGAGATGACAGAGCCAAAGAGCTGCAGAAGTTCAGAGGCTCGTGGCTTTCTCACTCCAAAGTGAGGAGTTWCCTTGTGATTGCCAGTGGAAAGGCAGCAGATGTCACATGCTGAGCTGAGGAGCTGGTGGCAGGTCTGGCAAGACATTGGGCAGACTCCAGGGCTGCTTCACAGTCAGACCACGTCTGCTCTTCACTGAAGGTAAYGGCAGCTCCAAACTCAGCTCATGAGCATCTGGTACTAGACCTGCTGGTTTATTGTGTTAGAAATTTCATGATGTTGCTGTACTGTTCTCTAAAGTGAAAAGAAGTTGCCTCTCTGGTGTACCCAGCTAGCSTGACAAGATGCCTCTGCATTGGTTTAGTAGGAAAGCTATTAATTACTGTGCTGGCTTATATATCATATAAGCCAATGCAAAACTATGATAATGTAATTAGCCCATGAGCTTGTAGTAAATATAGACTTCAAAGCAACTACTGTGCAGATTTATGCACATTTTCTGCCAATTTATTTCCAACTCTGCCTCAAACCTAACTGGGTATAATACTTCAAGGTCGAATATCTGCCTTGGATTATRCCGGATGCGATTCATAAACTTGCAATAAATTGAGGTTTTGTTAAAATTACTTTCTTTTATCCTTTTATATAAATGAAATGGGAACTCACCAACAATTTTCAGACCAAAAAAACTAGTAGGTAGATGTGGTAGGAAAGCCTTTGTACTCATGGAATTCACAAGTAGTGCTGAGAAGCACTCTTCAGCAACAAGACCTACTCCTGCTTTGGGAATGCTGTGTTGCTGGCCCCGAGGAAAGGAGCAAACTTCAGGAGCTTTTATGGAAGTGCTACACTGTGCAGCACTAGATGTTGTCAACAGAAGACATTTGCCATAGAAACTGGGTTGCAATGTRTTTCCTCTGATGAGCTGGCTTTTGGTAGGCCAGAATGCTGAGGTGGTACAAAGAACAAAGCAGCTGGATAGCAAAAAACTCCTCATGGAGAATAATACAATGTTGGTGGTAGGACTTGAAATTAATTTAAAAAGCACTATAAATTAGGTGCTTATAATTTTGAAGTGATGTATAGTRCAATTCAAATGTTGGGTGCTCTAAACTTATTGAGCTTTAATTAACAACTGCATTCATTGAAAAGAAAAAAAAAAGATAAAAAAGAAAAGGGAAATGATATTTATTTTATGGGAGAAGATAGTTGAATATGTTTGTATGAATCATTTAAAATCTGTCAACAAAGGATTACCAGATCTCAGAAGCAAAAATCATCTAATTGGCCCTTAGCATTTAGAAGCAGTTGAGTGATTGGAGGATACTGCTATATAAATATTGTCACATAATATCTTATCTTAATAGCTAAATTATATAGCATTTATATGACAAATCATTGAAGGCAACATGCATAAATATTTACTATGCAGAACATGAGGTGATATGAGACAACAGCTAATCCCCACCATAAGCAGTGTTTTCTGTACAGAAACACTGATAAACTGAAGCAGTCAGGCTAAATTGCCTCTACAAGCCAACTGGCACCTCTGGAGTTGTCCTGATAGACCACAAGAGAGAGTTTCTTCAGTGATTTCATTACATCTAAATTAATTTTACATCACATTTTGTATTCCCATTATCCTCAGAATTATGCAAAGACAGTGCTTACTACTTCATGTGAGGTTACCTTTCAAAACTAATGATAAAATTTATGTTGGAGGGGCAACACATATAATAGCTTTCTCCTAAAAATCTTGCTACAATTCCTTTGCAGGATGCTGTAAAATCAATAAAACACCATTATCATAATGCAACAATTTTCTGTGCATTCTTCCTGTGGCTGGTCGTCTCACTTTCCTGTTAAGATTGCATCCTCCTCCTCTGCTTCACTGCTGCTGTGACCACATTTTTTGTGCTTTAATATGGGCAAGATGAAATKCTGTCCCTAAGTACAAATCTTCCTCTGTCATCTGTAATGGAGCCTAAATAATTTGTCTGGATTATGTCATCATCTTGGTTAACTCCATATTGAGTTATGTATATGTACTCCATTGAGTACATATAGGAGAAGGTCATCTAACATTTGACTGTTGCTGTCTCAGAGTTTTCTTACACCTGCCAGAGAGTTTTARCCAAAATATTAAGGCTGCATTAAGTACTGAAAATTCTTTTTCTCTTATATCATTGTTTGTTTTGCTTCCTTTCTTCCTCTTCTACAGACAGATGTAGATACTCATCTATAAAAATACAAGACCAATACAGAGAACTTATTTTCCTTTAATACTTRGGGAGGTGGGGCAGAGGCATCCTCATTGACACTGGCAAAATGCTGACATAAATCAGATCAGTTCTAGGTTGAGGTGGCATGGAGGGAGGTTTCTCATGAGCTCAGCTGATTGTGAGAGACTATGCTATTAAAGCAACAGAAATACTATAACTGCCAAAATGAGAGGAATGGATATAGCAGCACGTTTCACTTCCCCACTTCTGAACAGTTTGTGCCAATGTCACTGCAGAGGTTCAATAGTTCTGGATTTTCTACTATAGCTAAGAGTAGAAGGCGCAGTAAAATGAGAAAATTAGAAACRTGCTACTGCTGCTTTCAAAATAAAGATTGTACTAAAAATGCACCATAAATGTAAAATCCCAAAATATTATGTTCCTGAAAAAAAATCAATAGTATTTCCTACTCAAAATGTTGTAAACCAAATCACAAACATTCTCTAAAAGAAGGAAAACAGGTCAGGTGCAATACTATTCCAATATGTAGGAAATCCAGTGAGCTGTCTTCATCCTTTCTCACTCAGTCAGTACTGCCTGAATCCAACAGAAATGTCTTGATGTGAATGTTCGTCATTGCYTCCCAAACCCCACTGGACACTTGCTATGCAGTTTGTAACTTTCTAGAGCAGAAGGGATAAAATCAAAACYGAAGTGACTCATGAACCTTAATTGATTTTTTTTTAATAGAATAATTTTCAACAGTGATTATTTCATGCTTTCAAGTTAATTTTAATGCAGCTGAGCTTATGCTTCTACTCTAACCCTCTCTATATTTTGAGTATATTTGTGATTTGACAGAGATGTGGGCATGGGGGTGTTGGGGTTTTTTTCCTTATTAGCTTTTTATTGTTTGATTTCTGCATCAATCAATAAATGTGTCAAAGTTAGTATTATTTTAATTTAGAACACTGGGGTATTTTTTTTTTTAATCTGGGTTATTTTGATAATAAGGAAAATATTAATCCACTGCCATTGGAGGAGGAGGAAAACTAAAARGGTTTCAAATGAATATGAAAATCTATTTCTACTGACTGAATTTTGTGTATTGTTTAACTGAGTCATAGTCATTGTATCTGCTATCAGACGAGAGCATGATATGGAGTATTGCTGAGAGAATGAACTCCTGGTGCAACTGCCATAGAGASTTGAMTACTTTTTTSCAATCTTTATGGCARCATCTTTAGTAGKAGTATTATATRTTTCTTTCTGAATATMTACCATATACTTTCAGAAGTATTACCTTCTTGAAACATTTTCATATCAGCAGCCAATATAGGGACAGAGAGCAGTATTCCTTTGGTGAGTGCGGCTGCATTTCAAATGGTCTGTTTAACTTGCTAKATGAGTGTATGAAATCATTTTTAAAAGTGCATGCTTAAGGTAAGATTCAGCACATCATAAAGCAGATAAGATGGCAGGGAGGGGTTGGAATGAGATGATGTTTTAGGTCCCTTCCAACCCAAGCCATTCTATGATATATAAATCTGCTCCCCTCCAGGCTGGCGGCCACCTACCCAGGCACCTACCAGCAACTTCGGCAAGCATCCTCCCCTCCCCAGCATTTGTGTTTCTCATCACATTTCCATCTGTGTCTTTTTTCTCCTAACTTGGATGATTTCATGTCCTTGTTTTAAACTGCAGCTATAATCAAATCAGAAACTTGCCTCTGTGTTCTTTCTCCCCAACGTGCTTTCATTAAAACTRCAGCACATGGAGCTGACTCTGGGACAGAGTAAGAAAGAATCTGGAAAGTGCCCTTATTTCAACATTTGTTTTACCTTGAGAAATGCATTTAGTCTAATCTGTTGCTTTATAATCACCTCAGGATTCAGTTTCTCCCTTTGTCTTCTAACTTCTCCAAACACTGCTGATGTCTCAGTCTTAGCAGATCTCAATAGAAATTAAAGAGTGTCTGCTCAGTTATTTCCCACATGAGAATTATTCTAGATATTCTAAACCTTGGTCTATTGTAATATACCTGAGCTCTTTCACCTGTTTTCCTGTTTATTGCAGCTTAATTATTACATTGTTCAAAATCACACAATTAACACAATTTCATTTCATTTTTTAGATACTAGAGATTCTTACAGAATTAAGCTAAAATTAGWTTGTAGTAAATCAATTTTTGCTTCTAATCATATGGGAGGCTTTTTTTTTTTTTTTTTTTTAATAATTCATTAAGAATTAAATTATGCTTATTTGTTCACAACATCCCCCTGGCCTTTAATATCTCGAAATATATTAATTGTACCCTCACCTCCAGAGAATGAGCCCTTGTTTTATGTGAGTTTCTCCTGCTATTCTCTAGATCCTGAAAGATAATGATTGCTTTTTYCTGCCCATTTTTCTCTCAGTACCAGTCAAGGACGCTGAATTTTGTTTTTGGAGAAGGGACTTGTGCTAAATTACTATCAGAGAAGCAGAATGTGCACAGCAGAAATTGACAAATCGTGGAAGAATTTGGATAAAACAGGCATTCAGGCTTTGGCTCAATGGTTTTYCTTTTAAAGAACCCAGTTCTCAGATATTTTAAACCCGTATGTCAAAGGCTTTTGGCCTTTGCTTCAGTTTATTAGCTATTTAGGAAATTTRCATAAAGGCATATGGTCAGACTTTAAAATCTGAGGTTGAGGTTAAAACTGTTTGATACAAGTCCTTGTGATTCAATTGTTTGGTTTTGGGGCGGGGTTTCATTCTGTTTTTCTTTTTAACAAACTGCATGATTTATCAGATATTGCTCAGAGATTGAGAAAGATATTCAGGAAAAAAACCACATGCATGCAGTCCTTCCTATTTTTGTATTTTTTAATTGCTTTATTAAATACTTACCATCTTGTTATAGTCAGAGCTATGAAAATATCTTTTTCCTCACAATAGTTATGCTTGATTTTGCTTTCTTTTGTTCCAGTTTTATTCTCTTGACTTCGCACYCTGAATGCCATGCCCTCTATCTCCTTGTTTGCTTTTTTCTATAAATCAGCTTCATTTCTCCCATGCCCTTATGGAAAGCACTCTTTCCTAGACTAAGATTGGATTTTTAGCCTCTCAGTGTAAGTGCTCATATTAATTTGCACAGGGGTGCTGCCACTCTTTTCATACTCACCAGTAGTGAAATGGTTGTGATCCAGTCACAGAGATGCTCTAACACTTGTGACCATCCTCCCATATTCCCTGGGAGGACAAAATATTTCCTTATTATCCTTTTGGAGAATGGAAAAGGGTAGCTAAACTAGCCTGCTCCCAGGACAAAGGTACCAGCTAGAGCTCCCTGTGTTCAGTTTCTTGTGGGATACTTCGGGCAGAAATGCTGGTTTAGGATCAGCCTGGCACCTTGCTTTTTCTGGGGTTTGCCAGGGAGCCCATCCATCCCAGCTGGTCTGTTTCATCTTTCATCAGCCAGGCCAGTTTAATGTGACACATGCTGTTGCTAGCAGGTTTTCTCTTAAGAAACTGGCAATATGTCAACTGTGAATTTATTTCTCCAGTTGCATTGGAAGATCAATAAATTACGGTAGAGGTAGACAAGAGTCAGTCATATTTTAGACTGGCCTGGGTGTTCCTTCTATAGTATAATAAAACTTTGATGAGGATGAATACCAGTTGTAAATTTAMCGTGGCCTATTCAAGACAAAAAAGAAAAAAACAGAGCTTTCAAAAATATATATCTGTTCAAAAGGCAGGAAGTTGGTAAGAACTGAAACAGAACTGACACCTTCTTCTTATCTTCTTGCATTATTATGCCCACACTTGAAATAATTGATTGCTTGTTTGCCTATTATTCCTGACCTCCAAGGTAAACTCCAAAAACGCTGCTTGGATTAAAAAGTTCTGCTGCATCAGACCCATTTAAAACACAAGAAAATACTTAGATACATGCAGTTTCTGTTGCAGATTTTCATACTTAAAGCAATTATTCAGCAAAGGAGAAGTATGTACTGCAGAGAGAAATTTCATAAAGATTTTGAGTTAGCAAAGCACAGCATGACATTTATGTGATCARAATTTGTTTTACAAGACATAATGCAGCAGCAAAAATAAGGGCTTATGCAAATGCAAATGCTTTATTTTCATATATATTCATATATATTTTCATATATATTGTCCAATATTTTTTCCCAGGACCAGCCAGCAATCTTCCACCAATATCCCCTACATCCTGCTTCTTTTCCCTAAGGCCTTCCCTTCCACCACATACCCCCATCTCACTTTTCTCCTGTAWTAACTCCCTCAAGCAATTCTCTCTTTAGCTTTGTTGACAAGCACTCACCAGCTCTCTCTCAGAAGGAGAAGCTGCTTAGGCATTTACTGCAGTGCTGGGAAGGAGAACTGCAGGTAGTTTGAGAGCACAAACCTGAGCTGTCAATTCACAGTACAAGTTATAATTGGGGTGCTATTGGCCGATTGCTGTTTGGCTCCTACAGAAGGTAAGGGCCAGTTTGCTTGTTGCAGGCATGCCAGCTGGAAAAAAAAAATCCCTAAGAAAATTAATGAGTTAATTGTGTCTGTAAGGTTGTTTCAGGATTTTCAAGTCTAAGATTTAACATTTCTCCTGTAGGCACAGATGGAAACAATGCTGTCACTGCATTGGCAGTGGCACTGGTTGCCATTAGTAACAGATTGAGCCCAGTAATCAGACTGGACTACTAATGGCTGCAAGTACACTCTGCCTAACCAGTACTGGCAGGAGGCTTTCCTTCCAGTGATAAATGTACAAGCTGTGACTTGCATTTCATTTCCAACCTTGGCAAGCTAAAAGAGTCTGTTAATGAATGAAGACATCTTTAAGCATGCGGTTGTATGCCAACAGCAGTTGGTAATCCTCCATATCCATCTTATTTCATTCCATTTACGATTCCACTTGTAATCAAGCAATAAATAAACTAGTGATGCTTGGCCAGCAATACCCACATGACCTTAGAAAATGTTTGAAATCTGAAAAAAAGCAAAATATGCTTGTCATTAATCTTGCTTTCATTTTCAGTTCAACATGCAGATAAACAGTGCATTTGAAAGTCATTCTGAAAATAAACTGCAAAAAAAAAAATCAATCAAAACTTTTATTTATTATTTAACACGATGACTGTGGTAGTGTGTTTTTTCTTAATGTGAGTTTGCATTGTAATTTCTCTAATGGTTTGTTCCATTTTCCCCTGCATTGCCTGTATTGCTGGTTTAGACCAGGTTGYRCCCTCCTACCCAGTTGTCTWTCTTACCCAAAAACCTGCCCCTTAATCCAGAATGTTTCCTTTCCTTCCCCCCCACCCTGCTGCCGGTCCTAGTTTGTACTACCTGTGGTTCTCAAATGTTCCCTGTCATTCCCCTGATCCTCGAGGCCCCATTGGTCTGTTTAGACTTTTCCCTTTCCTTCTCTTGTATTCCCCCACTGGTCTATGTATTGTACTCCCTGCCTTATGATCCTCCCCCGTGTTTTCCCTGTTAGTTAGTAAGTCGTTCCCTCCCCATGACCAACATTCAGCATGAGGTATTTCTGGTACAGCATCTAACAGAGTACATAAAACCCAGTAACCAAATTTCAGTAAAGCCCTGAGGTTTATTTAGCGTGATACTGACAAGAAAGAGGCTGAAGACCTTTGGTTGGTTGTATAATTCTCAGTATTAAAGGCAAAACTGTTTCTCTTCTTTTGTGTTAAGGAAAAAGCTAAGTAGATTAAATAAAGATATGCTAACTTTCAGTACTCACCCCTGTGAGTCAACCTGTGTTTGATACATTTTGTCGTTTCTTTCGGCACATATGGTCCCTAAGGACAAAAATAAAAGTATTTTCCCATTTCTGTTTTTGCTGTCAAGGAACTGAGTTGCTGCCATTGATTTAAAGTTCATCTGCTTTTTGACCAAAGAAAGTAATTATTACTGCTGCTTTTCATCTTACAGCACAATTSGATTTCATGACCCTTCTTATAACTTCATTCTTATTTCTCCCCATTTTATAATTCAATTAAATAATAAACAGTCAAGAATTATTGTTTTTATAGCCCTTAATGATCTTTTTTGAAATTTCAAAACTACTTTGAAACTACAAACTCGTGGTCAAATGACTGTCTTAAGAGATGCTGCAAAGTTCACATTTGCATTGCAGTCCTTAGTTAAAGTCAAATATTTGAAGTAGCTAAAAATATTACAGAAGTGCTTATGGAACATGAGGGGATCTCTTTCAACACTTAGCTAATAACTAAAAATGAGAAAACTTCCCCCATTCAGATTTCAGTGAAAGAGATTTATGGCAAATCAACACTCAGTCCTTAAAAGTCACTATTGCAGGGAGCATTCAGGCTTACATGTTTGTTTTTTGGAAGAAGATTTTAATATTTTTGATAAAAACACAACCTATGCTAAGAATTTAAAGAACATTTTTACATTAACAGACCACTTAGAGGTCGTCTAAATCAACATTGTGCACGGTGTACACAACAGATATATATTCTTCTGTTTGAAGAAATATCACCAGAAAAATGGGCAGAAGCATGGACTAATGAACTAAAAATAAAAATTAGGGATATAAAACCCAAAATATATTTTATGCAAACCCTGGATGAACTATTTTTAGGTGCAGTTAGCTCAGAAAAGAGCCGTTATCTCCTACATCTGTCTTTTTTTGATGAGCTTCAGCAGATCKGAATAGATTTCTTACCTGCTAGGTGTTTGTTTCTCCTCTCTGCAGGCACATGGAAAGTATGAGCTTCTTCCCAATTCTTTTTCCGATAGAAAGAATCAGTAAAAAGGTTTCTTTCCCTCACTTGCCATCAAAATCTGTAAATTTTTCACAAAAGTACTTAAATATTTTCTGCAGATGAATTGATGCATGAGCCTTAAGCACTCCATCTACCAGACAGCTAACAGAATGAGGGTCTTGATAACTTATTCTGTCTTGGGGAAGATTTCTGACCAATCCTCATTATGGAATAATTGGAAGTTTTGGCTTGATAAGGCAGTRGTTTTGTACCTAGCTGAAGAATAAGGTTCACTGCTGGAGTGAGACACTCTCCTTATAATATCTCCATCCCCACTGACATTAATGCTGCTTTGTTCAGGATTGTTGTGGGAAAAATGGTGGGTTTTTTGTTTATAATAGTGTTTGGGTTTTTATAAAATAAATTATGTAAATATTTTTTTAAATATTAATAATTAAAATTTATGTAGTGAAATTTTATTTTTATTAATTTTAAAAATTTATTATTTTTTGTAAAGAAGGAAGAGGAAGATAGAAATATGTGTTTTTATTATATTGATTTGTTTTTATTTTTGTTTTATTTATGTTTATGTAGTAAAATTTAAAATTTTTTTATATAATTAGTGATATAATAAAATTATATTAATTAAATTTTTGTGATTTTTAAATTTTTTGATAATTTTAATAGTTTTTTTTATGGGGTGGGATTAAAAATTATTATTGTTTTAGGTATAGGTTAGGGAGGATTTATTTTTTTGTTTAGGTTGTTGTTTATTAGGAGAATTAGAGAGATATTTTGGTTTGTTATATTTTTTTTTTTGTTTTGTTTAAAGAATTTTGTTTGTGGTTTTGTTTGTGGTTTGTTGTATTGCAAAATGTATGAGGATAAAAAGAATTATAAGTGTTATTAAAATATAAAAATAAATTTTTAAAATATTTTTTTAGAAAGGTAAAAGATTAAAAAATTAAATATATTATTTAATTAAGATTTAGTAATTTTTTTAAATTTTGTGATTTTTTTTGTAATTGTTTGATGTTTTTATGAATTGATTTTGAATTTATGTGATTTAATTGAGATAAGGTTGTTATTGATGTTATAATGAAAAATTGTAGTTATAAATTTTTGAATTATATTTTATGTGTGAAAATTATTATTATATTTTGAATTATGTTTTTTTTTTAATGATGTTAGGTTGGATGTTAGTAATGAAAATTTTTTAATGTTGTATGGATAATTTGTGATTTTTGTAGAGATAGTAAGTTAAATTTTGTTTTTATAAATGAAAAAATTTTTTGAGGTAATTGTGTTGAAATTTGGTGAAATGGTTTGTTTGTTTTTTTAGAAGATAYATTTTTATAGATAAAATGATTTGGAGTGATATATATTGTGGTTTTTTTTGTTTGTTTTATTTTTAAAAAATTTGAATTCAATTTCAATTGAATCTATTTCAATTCTATTTCAATTCTATTTTCTAATTGAACTCAATACCATAAGAGTCAATAACACAAATTACAAAACACATACATAATAACAAAAACAACCTCAACCCCATCCRGGGGGGCTCAAAACACAATTTAATTCACGGTGCGGGGGAATCACCATACCAAGACAAATAAAACTAATCTATATAAACGAAAAATTCCCTTCCTCAAGGAAGAACTCATTAGGAGGTAAAAAATTAACTAATTGGAACCAGTAGGAATAAAAATAATGACATTTTTGAAGATGTATCAGTTTAAGTGGGGTTCTATGGAAATGTTTTTACTTCTCAATTTTTTAGGGTACAACTGTGGCAATATAAATACATTTTTCTTCTACAAAAGAGAAAGTTTGGAATTTGTTGCTATATAGCTTCTACAACTTACTGATAAAAAGCTGTCCATCAAAAGGGTTGGTGATGTGGACAGATGAGCTATTAGCAACACTGATTACATGAATAGTGTAGAAAGACAGCTTATCTTTGACCTGTAGAATTCTAWGTGACTGAAAAAGAGAAGGGAATTCAAAAAATACTTTTTCTGGGCTTGAAATGGATCACTCACACCAGGGATTTTTTTGTGGACTTGCAGTGTTGACCTCAGTTGAATCAGTTCATCTCTCTGACCTTTCTTCAGACAAAAGGCAGAGAATAATAAGATCTATTTMATGTAAATTTTAAGGACTTTATTTTTAAGATTTAAAATTTAGGATGTGGCCTTTATTCTAGCAGTGCCTTCAGRTATTTGTGACCTTCTGGATAGAAAGTATATTACGAATTCAACATTCCTCAACATATACATTTCCTCTTAGGATGAACTCTTTCCCATGATCAGTAACAGCCTAGAATGTTTCTCTTAAAATGTACAGTGAGCTATGAAACCTCAACTAACATATCAGTTAAGAATGAGCTTTTTACATTGAATTATTCTATTGCTTTCCCTTTCTGAAAATTTATTAACTCCTTTAATATATGTTGTACATGYGCACTCAAAAATCAAATTTGGCATGTTTCATCAAGCAACCATAGGTGAAAAAGGCAAAGTGAAATCAGCTTCATCTCCTCCATCTTCTTTCTCACCCACATTGTAGTAGAAATATTCTGTAAGTGCCCTTTAAAATGCAAAAAGCAGTGACAAAAGAAAAGCCTTGTATCATGGCTTCAATTTAGATTTGAAAGCAAGAACACTTACAAATTGTACAAGGCATTTATTCACTAGGAAAAAGTGGGAGTGAAGGAATTCTCAGTTATCTTAAAGAAATCATTCCACATCAATTTACAAAAACATTTTTTCACATCATTAATGACTGCTGTAATTTGGAGCTGCCAGAATGTTTTTTCAGATTTTTTCCTTTCTGAGGTCTGATTATAAATGGGGCCACAAAATGTATTTGCTGACTGAATGATAAAAGTATGTTTAGTAGCAACAGTCACAATGTGAGAATTAACCTCAAACTGAAATAATTTTTTTTAGCAAAATGCTTGCCATTATTTCTATTTTATCTTCTGCTTGGTATATGAACACAAAAAGAAGAAACCAGCKAAGTGTTTAAATATTTAACAAAGCAAAGTGATAGAATACCCAAGCTATCTATGAAGGTCTGATGATTTTCAGAAACAAAAAGTAGTATCTAGGTTAGAAAACAGTGCAAAGTTATGGAGAAACACATTGTGGTTTCTATTTTCTATGAACCTCAACTGGGCAAGCATTTTAGACCTTTTTTTCAATTCACCTTTTTTTTTTTTTTTTTAATCTTTGCTGCTAAACAATTTCAAATAAAGATAATTCACCCCCCCAAAATGGAAAAAGTAAATAATAAGCTCATATTGAAGTTAAACCTAATATCAAGTCTAGTCTTTAATTCCTCACAGTGTTTATGTCCAGTCAAGCAGACTTTGCTAGCAGAATTCAATCATTTCCTGAACTTCTTTTTCAGTGCATCTATCAGGATAGGATACTGCCTTCCTGATATGTAAGGTGGTCCCTTTGCTTTATCCAGGAATCATGGTACATGTGGGTTTTGGCTCCAGTAGGGGTTCACACATGCTCAAAACTTAGACAAAACAATGATTYTCTGTTGTGTAGCTACCAAATCAAATGTCCATCCTTGCTTTGGCTTGGAGGCTTCATAYGCATCTTAGGAAAAYATTTTAATTTCTAACAGTGGGATTRTGGCAGGATTCACAAAAATTGAGTGCATATGTTTAAGGAATGTAAAAAYGTGCTTCAAATATGGATCATGTCAGAGGCAGACCCCTCWCCTTAGTTAGGATTCACAGGAGCAGAAGCAAGGTGACTTAACTGGACTATTTTTACTCACACACAGGCTGACCCATTTATAACTAGACAGCTTTCTAGTTAATTTAATTCCAAACCTATGCCCCAAGCTTGAGTGTAAGAGACCTGGGTTCACTCTCTTCTCTGCTTGAGAAAACCAGAATTCTTACCTTCCAGGAGAATATCCCATAAGATATTAATGAGGGAGGAAAATATTTCCCCCCGCCTATTTCAGCCTGAAAGCTGTTCCACTTTGCAATAACTAATTAAATATTCAGTGCACCAAAAAACACTAAAGTTGAGAGCAATTCCTTAGCCAAGGGCTATGGGTACCTCCCTTAAGATGAAGAGTCACAGTTCTTGCTCCACTGAAAACCTTGACATGGTAATCAAGGAAACAAGAACTACAATATTTGCTCTCAAGAGAGTGAACTGCTCTACACAAAGCAAAGGAAATAGGACACATCCTCTTTCCTTAGGCACAAGAGGATTTATTTTAGAGATGCACGTGAAATGTTTTGTTGAGCCTCTTCACTCAAAACTGAAAATTGCCAGTGGGACTCCAGCAAGTCAATGGAGCAACTACAGAGTAGTGCCACTGTGGGYCTCCTATCAATGTCCTCTGAGCTGGAATAACACATGGGAACAGCMTATTTACCCACTCACCTAGAGGAATGGGCTTTCAGAGTAAAAATGGTAATATAATTTAGAAAACTAATTATTTTGCTATTTAAATAAATTACTGATGGGGTTGGAGGTTGCAAACTTAAGGGTTATTGTTTGCTTTGAGCAAAGTAACATTAAAACGTTTAATTCTTTTRTTCTGTAGTATTAATAACTGAGTGGTGATAATTAACTTAGAAATATGCCTTTCCCTAAAAGCCTGAAAGAATAAAATAATTTGTTAATTGGTTAACTATAATAATGATTAATAATAAATAAAGGCAATAATATTTCTTTCCTAGCGTTGTCATATGTGTCCTTTTAGCAATTTTTAATGGACCTCTGGGTTCCTTGTTCTAATTAGTGGGCTCTTGTTAAACATGTACTAAGTGAAAACAATCTGGCAATATGTACTTTACATGACACACACCACGAGAACATTCCCACAAGTAGAACACAGAGAACAGGCTGTTCTGTSAGTGCTGCAACAAAATCTCATCGACTGGGAAAAACCACAGAATTTTAAAGCATTGTAGCCATTTGTACCATTTTTCCTTGCTGCTGTGGTTACTATTATATTTTTAAACTAAAGCAGCTTAACAAATGATGGATSACCAGGGAAGCTGTACATCACTTCACGCATAGTATGGGACATTTATTACTGTAAATTAAAGTCTGTGGTCAGATCTTAGAAGATAGGAATATTGTTCTTGACACCCAAAAGAAGTCATAAGAGCAAACCAGAATTCCCTGGGTCCTMATGGATGCCCTAATAAAGAAATACATTTTTGCTGGCATGTTTTAGTACAAAGAAATTGTCAGCATGGACCATGCCTAACCTGCTTGTGTATTACAGATCAGTTCYCTGGAGGCCTTTAGAGTGTTAAGATAGAAATGTTGCAATGCTAGAATCTGATGTTAGGATGAATATGCCATTACTCTTCACATTGGAATGGTAAAAAATGATGCCTAAATTGATTTACATGTGTGTACATCTTGACTGCAGCCCCCACAGTAAAATGAAGGAGCCATAAATGAGGAAAAGGAGAGGGAGAAGAAATGAAAGAACAGAGAAAAAAAAAAAGATAACTCTTTACTTAGGAGATAGTTTTTCTATAAAACAATTAAAAATGCAAAAGAGCCTGGGGCAAGAAGTAATCAAACATAAGTTCAAAGAAAAGAGGTTAGTCTTATTTATGATTTTTGGGATTTATCTAGCTAACAAAAATACGTCAGTGGATACGTGGCTGGAGTTTAAGCGACTGACTGCCTGACCACTGTATGTTTTGGGGAGTTTGGACAAAAAGTTATGAGAGCTTATMCAGGAGAAAGAAGGGAAAGACCAACTACATCATCAGCTACTCTACAGTTGTAGCAGAAGAAGTGGTTTCAAAATGTTCTCATTCTCAGATTTGGTAGRCTATTCAGTTTTGCCAAGTGGTTTTATAAGTGTGTTTTACTTTAATCCCTGATTTTTTCTATTATAAGGGTTGCTTGTGAGTGGGAAAGTTCTTTTATTGAGTGCTCTGCTGGAACATGTTTCCCTGGTAAAAGGAAAAGAGAGCATTACAAATTTGTGTATTCTTCTCTACAGAATTAAAGAAAAGCTATCATAGAAAGAACCTTACGATTTCAGTTTTCAGAGATTGTCATCTTCAATATTAGTTTCCATAAACAAGGGTATATTAAATTAATGGCCTCAGTTCTGCGTAAGTATGGTGCTGAATTTTAAGTTCTATTTTTTTCCCTTTCAAATAGAAATCAATTTTAATTTTCACCCCAAAATTACTTTTGTCACACATTTTATTAACTGATTTATTGGTCACTGTTAATGCTGCAATGTGACACATGTCATTGTTTAATCTGGTTTGATAATTTAGGACTTCTTTGTGAAGGTRGTGAGCATACTCCCAATTTTACAAAAACATTTGACCATGAAAACAAAACCTCTATTGATAAAGAAGAAAACTACCTRTTTAGTTAACATTTTGAAGTGTCTTCAAAGTAACAAACAACAACAACATTTCCTTTCTTTATTGAATCCATACTTAAAACATAAATCTTAAACTGAAATGAACACTCAGGAATTTCAGGAGATCAACTCTATTAAATTTTTTTTCTTCTTATCTTACTATGTTTCATTCYTTCTTTATTTCTACAGAAATCTGTTATCTTAAATCTACAGAAATSTGTTACCTGGAAGTAGCAATGTTGAAGCTAACACTGGAGTAGTACAGGATCAAAACATAAATCTTATGGAGATTTGAGGAAGACAGAGACTTTTTATTTTATAAAATAGCTTTCTGAATTTTCTTTCAGATATATATATATAWAAWATATATTTATTTAGTTTCTTAAATGAACAGGTTTTAAATAGGAAAGGACTTTTACAGCCCCCTCACCCCTCATCTTTCTCATGGGGTTGACTAATGTGTTATGAGTAAATTAGTTTACTTGATAAGAAATCACCCTTAAAAAAGAAATAATAGGTTTATCCTTAATAAGAGCTGTAGCTAATTAAATATACATAATTTCATTCTTTCATTTTCTTTGGCAAAGCTTCGCAAGACTTAATATTACTTTAATCAATAAATTTAAAGTGAAGCAATAAAAATTGAAATTAGTTTTGAAAAATGGAAATTAAGCGAACACWTGCAAAGAATTCTGTTCTTTTGTCAGAATGCCAATGCAAAAATGTGAGTCAACTTATGAAATTTATTAGAGAATTACTACAGTTACATGAAAGGGAAAATACAGATTTTTTTTTCTGTTTTAATTATATGCCAAATTTGGTGATATTACAGCAGTTTTTCTTGATTAAAACATTAAATGGGAACACTACATAGAAATATCTGGCATCTTGACAGTTGGAATTGTTGAATGAGCCAGCTATTGAGGCCACTAAAGAGCACTCTCATCTTAACACTGAGCACTTTGTTCTTTCTAATGGAAATGCATGTGAAAGAGCTAYCGGTAAAAGAGTACTATTGAAGGTAATTTCATCATTCACTGAATCATGCAACAATCATGTATAGCACAGATTCATTTAAGATGCTCATGAAACAATGCAAGGATCTGTGACGAAAACTTTTAATTTTGTGGGGATTTTTCATCAACTATTTTTTAATCTATYGATAGCAATAGGGTTGGGTTTTTTCTTTAATTTTAGCAATATTTTTCTTTGACCTTAGCACCACAGATTTTTGTAACTGGGTAAAATTAGCAATATTACAATGCAAAGTTGTAGCTGAAATGCATATACTTTGCTTATTTAATTATAAAACTTAGTAGCCTGAATGTTTTTTGCACATTTAAATATGAAAAGTGCATGTCAAAAATCCTGATTAGGCTTTTGAGCAAGCAATATTTTTCCTCAGGTTCTCAGGAAAAACTTATCATTTGTCTAAATCCATGACWTTTTTGACTGTTAAGCAGAAGTCCACAAACCCCTCAGCAAATTGCACTCCATAGCCAAAGTGCAGCTGAGAAACCTTTGGATGCATTCTCTAAGGATATKAATTTTAGGAGCAGCTCCTACCTGAGCATTGTTCCATGCCTGACACCAGAACACTGCAACTGGAAGTGGTGTTTTCCTTATTAAGCAGGTCACCCTGCAGGAAAGCCAACAAGGAACCATAAACCTATTTCACATGTTTAAAGATCTAAAAAAATGYGATGGAACAAAAGCACAAAAATATTTTGGGTTCTCTTGGGCAAAGGCTGGTTAAAGAGTTGCTTGCCTYGCTGCTCCTGTCCCACCACAGTGAATCATGGAGAGGAATATTCACAYGTGCCATTGGAGCAAGTTGGACTGGTAAGGACCTGGAGTACATGAGATGAGATGAGATGATAAAAGGCCTCACCTAACTTTGATGGAAATGTTACAGCTTATTATAAAGACTGTTTTTTTTTTTTTCTCTTCCTATTTCCCCCACTCTTCCTTCAAATGCAAAGCTAAACCAGCCTTTCTGTCCTGCAGGATGCAGCTGCTATGGAGATCTGTAAAAAAATCATAGAATCACAGAATAGTTTGGGTCAGAAGAAACCATAAAAAGCATCAAGTTCCAATCCTCCTGAGATGGGCAGGGACACTTTCCACCAGCCCAGGTTGCTCTTGGGGGGGCTGATTCAGGGTAAGGATCCAACAGGGAAAGTGGAACCAGGCAGTGGAAACAAAATGGGAACATGAGAGAAGGGGAACAACCTAAGCAACTGGCAGAACTGATAGAGAACAGTCTGGAATAAGGGATGGGATAGGGAAATGATTGACAGCTAAGGAAGGGAACAGGGAAGGGGGAGGGCTACAACTTATTAGCATAGTGGACTACAGAAGAAAGCACTTAACATAAAAACACACTWCAACAAAGGATGAGCAGTAAATCTAACTCATATTCAGGTACTGGCAATACTGAAGACTATAAAGGAAAAAAAAATCAGTACAGACAAGAGACTCCTTGCTGGGGCATAAACCACAATGATTTTTCAGACTTAAGTTTCAGACACCTGCTTTGAGGACCAAATCTAAAACAAAGTCCTTCTCTCCATCTGAGAGACGTCCTCTCTGTGACTCCCTGCTGAGTTGCAAGGAAATTTATCAAACTCATCAAGTATACTTGGAGGGTGTATGCATACTGTGTTCTCTCTCACTATCATTTCTTTCTTTCACAGTTCATTAATTCTGCATATATAAACCCAAACTGATTTTTGTCTATTACTATGACATCTAATAATCTCTTCTCTAGCACTTCTGAAGTCTGTATCATTATCACTTTTCCCCACATTGTCCTTGTTTTAGATAATTTTCAAAGCAGCAGTTTTTATCTTTTCTTCCCAAATGCACTCATCTTTTTTTTTTTTTTTTTTAATGACGGCATACGAAATGTGAAAGTGACTGGTAATCTGTATGGGTATTTTCAACACTTCCCAGCCAGTTATCAATTCCAAAATAGCAATATGTTGCTCCTGCTCTTCCACAGATGTTAAGGATAACTGGACTAAGAGGTGATTCCTGCATCTCTCTGTTGGCTACAATATTTTTGATCAATATTTTTGATCAACAGACTTTCTGCCTGTTATTGTCTAATGGCAGAGTTCCCAATCAAGAYAATTTTTTGAATTATATTTTCAGTTCAGAAATGCTGCACCAAGTGGCTTATTAAAGAGCATGTGTATTGCTTGCAGCTCATATACTTCGCAAACTAATGTTTAATTCTGTTTGAAAAGACATGTCCTCACCACACACACCTGCAAGGCATATTTATCCCACCTGCACCCCGACCCAGATGGAGTTTTGCTGTTCTGGGATCAGGGAGCTGATRCTGAAGTGCAGAGCAGCAGTGAAGTAGAACAAAGCTGATGAAAAAAAAAAAAAAAAAGAAAAGCAAACAAAAAAGAAAACCCCCAACTGTTCAGATATTTTAGGCCTACTCCAGTGCTTTGACCCAAATAACCTGATCTGCAAATAGCAAATAACTTCTGTGTTCTAAATCAAAGGGGAAAAATAAGCTATTTGGGTCAGAGTACGCAAAAAAAAAGGGTCTACCCAAATGACTAGTCTCCCTCAGACACTGGTGTGTGCTTATCTTGTGGATCTTTTTAATTTGCAATTTCCCCATGGCTCCAGACAGATGTGTCAAATAGATCTGAACRTTAAAAACATTACCTGAAGCCACAYTGTTTTTTAATATCTCCAATAATATATTTATTTTAAATACAACATTCTGTAAAACTAGCACGCTCTTCCTAAAGGGTCTAAAGTGTCTAAAGATGGACTAAAAATAACCTCCTTGGTTTTATCTTCCAGTTTCCACCCCATAGCTCACTTTGGTGTTCACTTAGTATAATGACATTGTCTCTTTCCAAAGTGATCAGAAACATCTTGACTTCTCTCCAAATCCAGACTCTGTTCACTCTGGTGCTTTACTCATCRCTCTCAAAGGATTCTTTGAGGCTGTGCACAAGGGATGGGATTCAGAACAAAGAGCTTACAAGCAGATTGCTTCAGTAGAATACAATCGTTTATAAATTTCCTATTCATTAAGTTCTACATCCCCAAGAAACATTAATACTAAATTTACACTCAATTCCAAGGACTCAGCTGGATCTCTATCATAATTTATAATGACACAGTGAGGAACTACCCCATTATTATAAAGAATGAATTAAAGGTGCACAACTTCCTCAGAAACAACCAAATCTGAAAGCACTTTCCAATTAYGTTCCTTAAAGAATACATTTGTAATTTTGGCTAACTTGGGAGCCATTTGCAGGAGAAAAGTAATACATCTGGTTATATGCAGTGATGGAAATAATCTGAGAAGTTCCTCTTTTACACCAATTCCACTTTGTACACTTCATTTGGGACTATCATAAAGGTCGTATAATTTCATCATGTGCAAATGTAATAGACCAAAACCCCCATAATTTAAAACATTTGTTTGAATCTTATTTGCTTGGCTATTATAATTCAGGGTGTTCACAGAGATAAATGAAAGCRAGAAAGATCCTATTATTCTGTTCAGGAGGAGAGACTGGGAATGATACGAGTAATTTGAAAGAATGAAGAGAGTATGAAAATTTATCTGTGAGTAAACAGCTGTTTTGGGGAGAGGCAATACYGAGAGAGAAAAATAGGGCAGGAAATACAAGTGATGGTTTCAAGGAAGCCACTTCACAAGGATTATAATTTTTCCAGTGAACTGATTTGGGACAAACATAGCCATATCAATTGAACCCACTAGGAGGGCTCCTGCCCTCATCACACACCTGCCAAAAATCAGATTTTTCTGACCTTTTCTTGAACAGGTCTCACAGTGATCCTCCTGAGCCTGATGTGATTTATTACAAGACCAAAGAAGTCAGTCTAGATACCAATGTAAGATATGCCTGCAAAAGTTGTTATAAAAAGCCAGTTTGAATGGCCTAGTACCCTGTGATGTGACAGTCTTCACACATCCCTGCCCAGGACCTGAGCTTCACAGTGACCAGGAGCTGGACCCCTGTCCCCTCTCACCAGATCCATCTCCTGCAGGATRAAAGATGTCTTTGAGTCCCTTTATGTATCCTTAGGATGTCTGGAGAAATGCAGGACTACCAGTGCTTCCTGGGGTGCCTTTTTCTAGTACCTGCAGCTGGAAATAATATTGTGTCAGTAACACTTTCTGTCAATGGTGTCCTTTCCTCCCCTGAATCCAGTTGCTTGATCCAGTAGGAAAAGCAGTGTGTCATACATTTTAAATAAGAGAATTCTAAATATTAACTCAGTGTTTTCTTAAACATAAAAGACTATGACTCTTACCTTAAGCAACCTCAAGCAAAATAGAAAATAACGCTATGAGAAACATCACTTCTGGATGAGGAAATTATGTTGCTTGCAAACATATATCTGAATAGTTATTTTAATCATCTGAATATTGATAACTGTTTGGAGTACAATTTGTGAGGTAAATGTAGGAAATTTTTGATATCTTGTTTGGAATTTTCATCATTATCTCTTAGCATTACATTCCCAACACCCCCAAACTATTATCTGAATTCACTGGCAATCGATCCAAAGGTGCCATAGATATTTCAATCATTGAAATAATTCAAAGCCAGGTGACAGTCAGTTAACACTCAGAAATTGTTGTCTGCTCCCCCCCATGACACTTGAAAATGTCTGGAAATCCCTGAATAAAGATTTGAATAARGCATGTGCAACAGCACAAACTGATTTTGGAAGACAAGCGTATGAAACAGCAAGATCTACAGTATAATTTCCATTAATTAYTRGGCAAAATCAGGACTAATCAGAGGTCATATTARATTCCTGGTATGAAGAAAAACATAAATAAATAATTAATAATCTATGTTATCTTTTATTACCAGGAATGCAATTTTCTATACTCATACTCTGCAGTATACAGTATGTAAATAACTTAAGGCATTCTCATATAGGTTTTATTTTTCATTTATAACACTGTATTTTCTCAGCAATGTGACAATTAAAATATTTTTTCACATGGGTACACGTTCAGAAATGGATCTGGCAATGACTGCTGAAGTTAAAATTGTACAATTCACAGATAGGAAACTGCTTTCAAATATCCACAAGTTACTGAAAGATTGAGAGATAAAGAATTTTATAGAGAAATGATCCTTCAATTCATATTTAATTTTAAATGCCAGATGAAGTTCTAGTGAAAAGCTGAAATGCAGTTATGGCCTGTGATGGGAATTAAACGTGTTTTCAAATGTTTTCCTAATTGGAACTTTAAGCTCATGCTTTAAATCAAGTCCATATTTAATTCAGTCCCTTATATTTATTTAATTGGCTGAGTTTCCTTGGTCTGTGGAAATACTCAGCTGCCTATTCCTCCTGTGACATTTGGTGCCCTTGAGCAATTTACCATTTGTGGCCCTGTTCCTTCAGCCTGTGAAATGGACAGCAGAGGAAGTATAAATTTGTCCATAGAATCACCATCMCTATTCAGCAGATTGCTATTCAGCTCCCAGCTTCATTGTACTGAGCAAACACAATAAAACACAGCTTCTTTCACGAAGTAACAAGATAGAGGAAAGAAAGGAAGCACTATCATCTCTGTTTTTACAAAATAATTTCAGTGGAGTTTATGAAAATCTATTACGTGCTCCTCATCCATGGGAGTTACCCAATATACCTTGAAAAGTATGCAGTGAGGAGAAAATTGTGACTTTTTGTTTTCCAAACAGCAAATGAGTTGCACTTGGAAAGTCTTCAGGTGCTTTTGAAAGATCTGTCCCTAAGAAGCTTGACCATTCAAGACAGGCACAGCTGTGTTCAAAACTAAATCCACATCTCCTARGTTTTGCTTCATTGCTTTTCTGACAAGACCTGCCTCTCCCAGTYCTTTTCCTCACAGCTAAATGTATAAGAATTTGCACTATAAAAGGAGTATGAAGTACAGAAAACTGCAGTAATCCTCAGGAATACAATTTAGTTTCTCCACATTAGCAGCTGGCAAAAGAAAATTACTTCTGTAATGTTGTGCTTCAGATTAAACAAAAGACCAAAAAAACCCAAACAAACAAAAAATTGAACTGGTCAGAAGCAATAATTTTGCAATTAAAAAGGTTGTTTGTTTACTCATTTCCCCCTCACTGACAAATGGCACAAATGCTTTTACCCAAACCTGCCATTTGAAGTTCAGCCTGAATGGTGAAGAACTTCTTCCAAGACTGAAGAACAACTAAGGAAAGCTGTTGTGCAACATAAACAGTAGCAGGTCATGACCAGAACACTGCAACTACAGTAAAGGTTTATTATTTTAAATGCATTGGCATGGAGAAGGTGAAAATAAGAAGAAAAACTCTTCTAAGTTTTGTCTCTGACTTACTACTCATAAACTCTTTAGATTGAAATGGAGATGTTTCGATGTTTCCTTGCTCTTCTCCAAACTTCCAGGGTTTTGCAGGGCCATCCTATGAACCAATAGACATCTGGAGTGGAGCATACCTAAAAAAAAATAAAAATTAAATAATAAACAATAGATCATCTTTAAAACTGAAAATCCAATATTTAAAATAAATCAGTAGAGCAACTAGATGGAAAAAAAATAGAGTGGATTAATTTTTTCCCCTGCTTTTTTTAATGAATGAAGTGAAAACACATCAGTGGTTCACAAGGATGTTGGTTTGTGTTCATACTGCCTTTAACCTTTGATTATAAGTACATGCCACCACTTCTGCAACATACTTGTTTCTGTGCATTAGAATGTAAGTGCATTATATTAATTGCTTGCAACAGTAGCCAATTGCACAAAATTRAGTTTTCTTGCCTTTTTTGTGCACAGGAATAATACAGGTCAGAGACACAGGCCATCCAAGCCTGGCACACAAGTCGCTGTCATGGTGGGGAGAGCAGAAGGTGTTTTTCAGACAGACAACTGGGCAGAATCAGTAAGTCTCACCCTGAAAATATATGCAAAAACCTTCAAGTACATGTGTGGTTTTGCATTATTTACATATATTTACAAACTTATACATATTTTGTTCATTTTACTATGTATATACACGAAAACCTCAGAGTGTGTGTGTACAAGGAAAAAAATGTAAAGCAAAAAAGAATTTATATATATATATATATATATATATATATATATATATATATGAAAACACTTAAAGTAATTGTCAATGTCTTTATACTAGAATGAAACACCCAGAAAATAAGTTAGGAACATGCTGTTATCATATCGTGCCTAAAATTAAGAATAAAGTTTTCCTCATTACAAGTGTGACCTAAGAAATGCATTCATTTTTAATTTTGGAAATAATGGGTGCTCTCCAGACTTTTTCCAGACTCACATAATTTCAGACTATTGAGTATTTCACCAAAGTAAAAAACCACTGCTATTGCAATATTGATATTTCCATATAGAACCTCTTTTCTCAGAGTAGGACTTYCTGGAGGTTTTTTTGAGATGCAGACAGTAATATTCTCTCATSCAACGTTCACTGAAATTAATGAACAATATATAGAATGGGGAATTACAGAATTTAGATGAAAGCCATTCATTAACTGTGCAAAGCTTTAAATTTTGGGGAAGATAAATGATTACCAAAACAAAATAACAATTAAACATGCTTGTACTATATTTGTTTGCATAGTAATTGCTATATTTGCCACCATTAATTAGAATTCTCATTGAGCTAAAGAAAACCCGAAATCTGTTCCCTCTTTTGGTGGAGTTGAGAAAAAAATATGGCAGACAGAGCAGAGGAATATTCTCTTCAATGGTTTTATCAACAAATTTTCATGATAAGTTATCTAAATTCCACCTTTGGTTGGCAATAGAAATTTTCCTTTCTTCTTAAATTCTATTACACTTTTAAAAATGAATTTGAAATAACATTAGCAGATTATTGGATTAAAAATAATTTTATGGGAGTATTGTTGGGTAAAAAAAATATACCTAGGACTTGCTCAAAGTGTTCCAGCTTGAATTTTCACAGAAATGAATTGTCTGTCAGTGAACAGATTGTTCTTTTAAACACATAATTTCCAGTAACTGGGGGAAAAAAATGACATCCCATGAAATCACTTACACAGATCAAATTTGGAATATTTTGAAACTGTGGTATTCTGCCTTGGTTTCTCAGAGCTGGTACCTCATCTTTCTGGTCTGTCGTCTTGGCTGGACTCCCAGTTTGTTTGCATAAGCCCTCATGCACAAGGATGCCCATTCTCCATCAAACAGCCGAGCTTCCGTGATGTAATGTCTTGCAATCAGCAGTTGATTTGTAATGATCTGAGATCCAAACATAATTTTCTGTATAAATTTGAGATGGTTTTGCCAGATATTTCTCCACAAAGTTGTCTTTCCTAAAATTCACARTGTTTGTCCTTGCCAGAGTTACACACTGATCTTTTCTCACAAAAATGCACTGCTATCACCAAGAAAGGTAACCCCAGTCTCTGGGGCATCTGGGCAATTTGCAGGAATATCTTTGCTGGAATTTGGAAATGTGAATGAATTAAAACCCAATCTACTTGATTGTAGTAGTTCTGTGTCCAAATTTAATATGCAGACTACACGTGAAAATCTGTTACTAAGAAATTTTCTATTAATTTTATGAAGCAGCTGAAAATGTACCAAACAATGGTAGTACAGAYAGTCATTATTTCCTTCAAGTTGTTATATCTGCTTCTGGAAGCCATTCATCTTAATATTTCTGAATTGTCTTTGAGATGTACTGCTGTTTTCAGATATAAAGGACATGAACCACCCCTCTCAGTAATTTTGGAGTAAATCAGAAATAAAAGTAATAAAATAAATGTGAGTAGCCCAATGTGTGATAAAGAATTAAGACCAACATTTTACACAGAGATAGCTACATTGGCATGTATCAAACACAGATAAAGGTTAAAATATTTAGGAGCTACTTTGAGAAACATTTGCACTGGTATTTAATCACCTGACAGTAAATTATATATAAATGCTTGATATATTTATTACCTATATTGTGTTACATGCTTGCAAGCATATCTCATTGCTGTGATTTGTGCTGCTAGTCTCCTAATATGAAGGCATTTCTTTAGCATTTGTGGAGGTAATGCATAGCTCTCTGAGATGCATGTTTTATTCCATGGTATTTTTTTAAGTGTACAGTTACTGGAGGCCAGTTCAGATAATTAAAAAGTTGCTGATTAACCACTGGCAAGATTGTGTAAGCATTGTCACTGATTTCTTTGCTAAAGCTACTGCACACTGTGCCTATATTGAGATGTGGGAATACAGCAACCTCCTTCTGCTTMCGTGTCCATCCTGGTGTTTATATCCCAAGTGTCCCAATGTGTGAAAAAACAGAAGAATTTTTAAATAAAGGAACCATTCCAACTCTCCTGGCCTGAGACCATATCAGAGTGGAAGGCAGATGAGAAGGAAGCATCTGTCTCTAAGGGCATGAATATATATCAATGGAAGATGAAAATACATTCCCAGCCTTGAAATGATCTGAACTGATGAGTTTAAATGGTTTATAAAAAAAAAAAAAAAAACAACCAACAAACAAAAAAAAAAAAAAAAAAACAAAAAAACCAACCAAACAAACAAAAAAAAAAAAATCAAACAAAAACAAGTGTAGAGGCACATTTTATACAAGTAGTCCTTTTCCTTCTACTGGTATTGGCTTAAGCTCACCAGCCTGGCAGATGCACATCAATGCCAACCCCTGTGGACTGAAATGTACATCATTTTAGATTCTCAGGGTGGGACACTTAATAAATGCTATGGCAGTATGATTAATCAGGATAGTTATTTTGGAAACATGATATGCTTGAAAAAATATTCCTTCCAACATCTGGTTTCCAAAGAGGAGCTGAAGGCAGATTGGGCTCCAGAGGGGTCACGCCTCAGGGAAGAGGCTTTGCTCTGAACCCCAGGTTTTGYAAGTAGCTGTTCCATCCCACACCACCTCACTGATGTAGTTCTGGGTGATCTAATGCCTGGKCCAAAAGCAGTAGAGCTGGAAGAGCATGGGTCAGGGCTGCAGCTGGGTAATGAAATCTCCTTTGCCATGCTGCACAGGGAAGAGCAAACATGCCCTGAGRCTCTGTGACTAGGTCTGGCTCATTTGGCATGAGGAGATCAATGTGTTGAACCTGACCTCTGGTTGCTGCCCCATTGTCAGGGCACTGTGTTGAGCTGGCCACTATTTCACTCAGCTCAGTGAGTGCACATCCTGCTCCTGGCTTCAGACGTGTAAACAGCTTTGCAGCCAGATTCTTCAAGTTCTGTTATCGTGTGAAGATTAAACATCTGAGCAAATAATCACAAAGCCAAAAATGGCCATTTTCTCAGTAACACATCTGTTAGGATGAAATCCTGATCCTTTATGCTTTGTGTATGCTTTGATTGCCTAGGGAACTGGAATGCTAATTTTTGCTCAGRGGTTATAATACAGAATGTCTGGGTTTTGTTTAACAGTCAGGCTTAACTCTTGGGCTAACATTTTTCCTGGAGTTTCCAACATGATCACATAATTATGTTGTGTAAGAGAAGGACAGAGTTATGTCCTAAAAAAAGAAGATGTGTGTTAGTTTGTCAATCAAGTAAAATGATTAATTTAAAACAACTCAGAAGAGCAACAAGAGTAGAAAGGATTTACTGGTTAAAAGGCAGCTAAGCTATGCTCAGTTAGGAGAAAATAGATAARGGGTGGATCAAATTTTAATTATTTTGTTTGATTTTTTCCTTCCCACAATGAGAAAAAAAAAAAACCAAAGAGCAGCATTCAACAATCGAACTTCTTGAAATGAAGCAGAACAGAAGCAYTGTTGATTTTGACTGCATCTTATCCAGCAGTTCAGAACTATATTTGTAGCCCCTGAGGGTACTTCTAGGTTGACTTGTTCAATCCTTCTGAATAACTACAGGGCAATACAATACAAAACACCACTGYACCAATTGCCATATTGATAACTATTCTGATATTTAGAAGCAGGTGTCTGAATTCCACCCTATGGTACATTCCAGAGACAATACGGTATCATCAACATTCCTGCTCCCTCTTTCATAGGATCTTGATATCCCTCTTTTTACTTTTCCCTGTTGTCATAAATAATTAAAGTGAAACTACAGTCAACATCACATTTCTCCATGCAAATAAGCTGAGATCTTCTGATAATACTGCCTACTCCGTGTCTCTTTTGTCAGTTCTTTACCATCAAATATAAAATCATATCACTACTCTGATGCTTCCATCTTCTTTGGGACATAAGTTACCATGCTCTCATTCCTAACAATAACAAAGAACCACATATTCCTTGCTTTTTTTTTAAATTTATTTTTAATAACTTTCTTCATAATCTTACTTTGATGGGTTTCTATTTCTATCAACAGTGGGTTAGCAAAAAGAAGTATTCTCTCTTTGCTGCCTTTTTACTTTCTGCAGAACTGCGCAGGGATCCAGTTGCAGACCATTGTCCCATAGGCAAGAGAAGAATGACAACTTTATCCATACAAGCTAATCACCAAAAATTTTCAAAGGACTTAATCATTTCTGTTACTAATTAAACCTGCCTTTCTTCCTGTACGTCCAGAGACACATCTTTGGAGCCTGCAGGCTGCAGATGCACATAATCTGAAAAAGCTGGAAGGTCTTAATTGCCTTTCTGCAGTATTTTTTCAGAGCCTCTCTCCAAATACACTCCCACCTAGAGAGGCTGAAGCCACATCTTCTACACATAAACCTGCAGATATTCATTGGCACAGCARAAATTAGGTGTTATACCTGATATCAGCCTATTATTTTGTGGACAAAGTCAAACACAAGGGAGTATCTTAAAAAGAAAATAATATTGCGTTAGAGAAAATAATTTTTTCATGTGCTGGTAAATTTAAATCAGTGAAGAAAAAATCCTATTAATTGTTTAATTATTATGAGTTAATTTCCACACCGTATTTCACAATTCAGGAAAAAATCAGCAGTTCATTTAATATTGTTCATGTTTTATAAAAGCGTAGTAAGGATAAATTGTTCAGATGGTGGTTAGAGATCATTGAATGATATAAAACTACAGATTTCTCTAGAGTAAAGATCTAGAAAATCTTAATTTCGATTACTTGATATTATCTTGATGWCCTGTTGTTTTTTGATATTTTTAAAGGAATATATTTCTAGAAATTGAATAAACCCCATATTTATTCATTGCTATGTCTARTAAACAAAGAAATTAAAGCCTATGTCACATCATTCCAAAACTTTTCTGTCACATCAGATGTCCTGAGGCTACAAATCATCATTTTTTTACAAAAAATTCAGATCTCAGAGAAATTTACTCATGATGAATTTGTCTTCCTTAAAATGGATTTCATTAATCCAGTAATTACTAGATGTAACAGAAGGAAAAGTCCCATTTGAAGGAGAGGGAGGTATTGAAAACACCTCAAATCAGTCCTCACAGTGACACTCTTTTCTTCACCTTTTGCAAAAGCCTGTTCCAGATCATAACACAATTCTTGTTACACAGCTGATCAGTTTTAGTATTATGAGAAAAACCCACTTCCATGTCATATAGAAGTGACTATTCAAATATAAATCACAGGAAAGAACAAACTTGCTGTACCTTTTCTGCCACCAAGGAAACAATGCAGACTTGGTTGGGACCAAGCTTTTGCTCTTTCTGTGCAAAGTCCAGTCCTCAAGGGTTGCCAGCAGCTCAGGAATGACACATATAACCTGTAAAAATCCTGCACCCACTAAGCTGCTCCATATTTCAGGATGTGTATTTCCAGACAAGTAGAACAGATGGGAAGTGCTTGATGGAAAACTTAGCTTCCTACCTGGCCTAATTGTGCTCCTCTGAAGTAAAGTTTCACAAGTGTCAAGGTATGTAAAGCTTAAACGTTATCAAAAGGTATTTTAGAGATAGTATTTAGAAAAAGAAATAAAATTATTGTGAAATACATCTATGAATAGATGTGCTGTACATAATAAAAGGGGAAAATTTGTATGTGAGTATTGACTAAATAATTGGTAATGGCTCATGACTATTTACAACTTTTAAGACATACTACAGGCAATTTTCCTTTGAATCAAAATGCAAATGCTTTATCTTATTTATATTGGCAAGCCGAATAAAGGTTTCAAAAGAGGTAAAATAAGTACCTCCATTAAAACTATCCCTAAGCAAGTGAATTTGACATTGAAAAGGGAGATTTCAGTATATTACATGGAATTTTTCCCCTGTGCTTTACTGTTATGATGCTGTTTTCCATAAATATGGAACTACTAAGATTTACCCAGCTGAAGAGTTCTACTTTCCTCCTTTTTCATACACTAAGGTGAACGTCTACATCTAGATCCACATCTTGAATTCACATGATATTATACCTGCCTTCATGTCAGCAGTGTTMATTTCAGTTTTCCTCACTGAAGATGAAAGATGAGGTTTTGAGATACCTGGCAGCTTTTCACCCCCATGACAGATGATGCCTTTGCTTCCTTCTTTGACTTGAGGGCAGTGCAATATGTACTTTGGAAAAGCTTGCTTAATACCCTTCTGCCTAGAAAACAAAACCACTGTCATTAAATTCCCTATGTCCTTTTCACACCAGCTTGTTTTACAGAAATTYAGAGGGTGATTAGTATCATTATCAGACCTTATTTTTTTCAGGGCTTTACTCATTACTGGCCAGGGGTCAATCAAATCATGCATATTAAAACCAGGTCAAAGTGAGCTGTGCACAGAAGGAGAAACACCACAGAGAAGCTTCAGCTAAGCACTGCCATCAAGTATTAATGTCACAGGTTAATGTATGTGTGACCGTATTAGTTCCACATGGGAACTTCAATATCAAAGTCAGGGAATGGACCAGGTGATAAGAGTGAAGAATGGTGAGACTTAAAAATAATTCTCATGTCTTGWCTCACCAGAATTAATGACAACGAGAGCACAAACTCCCTATGCCTTTACACTTTACAGCCTTYTCAGAAAGAAAGGAGTAATTTAAAAAGTAGTATGCAAATATAAATAAYAGGAGAATAAAAACACTGRCAATCATTACCCTTTAGCTTGCCTYGAAAAGCCACAGTTCCAAGGTGAGATCAGGGCACCAAAGTGCTCATGGTTTTCTGTGCTTGTTTTATAAGWGCAGAGCTAAAAGCCCAGATAAAGTAAAAATGAGGCTGCCAGCATTAAAATGGGATGCAAGATGGGACAGAGGGAAATGAAGGTCAACAGGATTGTCTACTAATAAGACATGAACTTGCATTACTTAATGATACCCTTGTAATCTGTCAGAAGTAGAAAGCTTAAGGAGTTAGTGAGCAAAGAGAGTCAAGTGGAAATTAAGCCAGAGTTGTAGAAATATTTTTAAAAGAAATTAGGAAAAGATTCRGAATTAAGCCATCTCAAAAACTAAGATCCACAGGCAAGCAAATATATTTGATAAGGTTCTTCCAGGACATATAACTTATATTCTTATTTTCAAAGAAACACCTTATTTTAAAAGAGATTTTATAAACCCATTGGATAGGGTATTCCTCCTTTTTTCTTCCCTTCTCATTTTTATTTATGCATTTAGAGGCTACTTAAATATTTTGAACTAAAATTGAATGTTTAGACCTSATTTAAATGTGAATRCTGTWGTTTAAATGGCCTTTTTTAAACATTAAACAGTAATGATAGTAGGGTATCAGAGYCTGCAAACAGACATTTGGCTAAAGCTTTCAACAAGATGTTTGTGTAGCAACAGAAGAAAATATGCTGATATAAATATTTTTGTTTATGTTAATTTAAAATTATATCAATATATATATACAGATTTAGGCACATTGCATTTCTACCTATAAATACAGTTTTAGGTTTAGGGACCTTTTTCCCTCTTTGAAATCAAGCCACTCCAGTAAACATGAGAGATCTGTTTAGAAATASAAATATGCCTACAAGCACAGGCAAATGGATATAATACATWTSTCYATGGTTAGTTACAAATGCATTTACCTTGTGGGGATTTTTTGGTTTGTTTTATTTGTTTGATTTAGTGAGAAAACTCATCTCCCATCTTCTTCCCAGCTTGGGTCTTTCACATGTTATTTYCTTCAAGGCTGGTCAATACAAATCCCTGACTTACGGAGCCATTCTCAGTAATTTATTTAGATTGCATAAGAARCCAGTGGCGTCAGAGAAACAGCAAGAGCTGCTCGTCTGTTTCTGAGCTGAAATATCACCTGCCAATAAAGCTGTGGTTTCTGATAAACCCTACCAACAGATAGTAATTCAGATATACCCTACCAACTTATTTCAGACTTCTTAAGTGAAGGCYATTTGATTGTAAAAACTGCACCAGAAAAAGTTCACATTGTGGTGTTCGCCAATATTGTCAGTCTAATAATTCTGATATTTTCAGAAATTTCTCCCATCACAAGCTGTACTAGCATAGTCTGTGCTGTCTGTTGTGATCTGTGTGTTAGAATCCCTTTTGCAGCTCATGACTGGAGATCAACACTGATTTCCAGGCCAAGCCATTTCTCTYGAACCTCATAACCTCGTGTGCATTTGGTCTCACCATGTCCTCTCAAATGTGGCAAATTCTTAAGCAACAGCATGAAAATATTGTCATTCCTGCTGGTCCTATMATGATATTAACCCCTCCATTGTTGTTGTCCCCTAGAGCACAACAAAAGAGACTCATGAAAATTTGRATTTTTAAGTTTGGATTATTTTTAAATTAAGTTGATAAAACATCAACCAGTGCCTTGGTGCACTTAGGCTAATTTTACAGTACCAGCAAGGAAATCAGCACCTCAATGAAGATGTTTTWGCACTGTCACAGAATGTAGAAACTGGACCTTAGCATAAACAAGGGACCAAGCTGTCATTTCTTTGCAAGTCAACAAAGAKCAGACTGTCCTTTCAAATTTGAACTGGAGAACACTTGACAAGTGCAGCCAGTCCAACTTTTGTGCTTTGGCACACTGAAAGGAATTCAGAGCAAAGAGGGGCTTAATGGGTTGGAAGGGATGATGCATAAGAAAAGCTTAGAAAGATTAAATATGTACAGCTTGACTAACCAACAATTAAGTGGGGGGAGAGRGAGAAGATATATCTGTCAAAAGCAATGAGTAGGTAAACACCTAGGGGCAAGAGTAATTATTTAAAAATACAAATGGGATATAGGTAGAAATAATGAGATCAAATTGAGAAAAGGACAATGTAATCTGAATTTGAAGAATGACTTACTGTAAGTGAGAAAGGATATTTCCACTTTTTCCTCTTGAGAGTAGTCTACAGTGTGCTAGATCTTCCTCCAAACAATTAAAATGAAATGGGTAAAACACAGGGGACTATATTCTATGTTACAGTTCTGTATTTGCAGGGCTTTGCTTTCTGTCCTTAGAGACCTTTTCTAATTGCAATGGCTTTTTTCTCCAAAAAAATTAATAAACAAAAACTCCAAATAAAATGAGAAGCTGTGAAATAATAGTTGCTTGGGAATAGGGRGAAAGTACAAGAAACATTGAGGAAAAAAATTAATAAGCTTTGTATTAATTAAATAAATAATGAAAATCATATCAAAAATTTTAAGGCTTTCTAGTCACTTCCAGTGTACTACAAATATCATGTTTGTATCCATTCAGTTTTGTGACCTTGTACAGTCCCTTGCAGATCCAGAGTTTTATTAAATCGAGTGTTGAAGTMTATTTGAGAAATATTTTAGGATTTAAAATAAAAACTTAAATATGTATTGCTTTTAAGTTGAAGAGTATGGATTAAAGGAGAAAGACAAATTGCAAAGCAGTTGCAGATTTATATTGAAAGAAGTTAATTCAATGATTATGTTAATACATACTAGGTCTACAAGCAAGAAAGGAGGAAAGAGAATTTCTAAATTCTTTTTCATGTGGAATTAACAGTAACATGAAAGCAAATTCAAAACTTGTATAACAAAAATAGAAAGACACTGCCTAGTTCCTCTATGCAAAATAATGGGTTTGATAGGCTGAGTGACATTATCTAATGTATTGAATAGTAATTATCAATAAATTAAAATTCAGTATTTTATTTAAAGTTCTGCTTGTAGTGAGCTTTCTTTCATTGTYGTTTTCATTTTCACCCTCAAATAARGACATTGCTGACTGAATTWTTCTGCTTGAACAGATAAAATAATCACAAGTAAAAAAGCAAAACCAAAGGGATGTAACATTTCTATGCAACTGAAAACCTGTATGTAAAGTGAAATACTAGCAACTGACACTACATCATTTATATTTTAGAACACTAGCTATTAATTCTTAATTGCACTTGATAAATTCAGATTAAATATATAAAAAATAAGTTACTGGCTGATGTAGATCATCATTCTTTCAATATAATCACTCTATATTCTTTCTGTGTCCTTATACCATATATCTGAATCAGAAAACTGCATTCAGCTTAGTAGCATTCACTTCTTAAAATCYATCTAAACTGATTGACCTATCTAAATCAGAAAGTTGCTGTCTTCAAAGATGACCACAGGTTGCCCTTCCTATTCTCTATGTAAATCTGTTTTAAAAGATTTTTACCTCTTTTGTTTACCAAATTATTTATTGCTCTAATGAACTGACATRCTTGCCTATGAAATCAGAGATAACATGAGAATTAAGTGTATAAATAAGTTAGGAACACTGAGTAACTTCAGAAACTGTCAGGATAAGTGGACATACATAAAAATAATCTTTTCAGAGCAATGCAAATTTATGTTATGATCTAGGAGAACAAAATTTATCTAAAAATCAATCATTTCTGTGAAATACTTGTGTTTATAATTCTTGAGTCTCTGTTTGCAACACAGACTCAAGCTAGTACAATGGAGCACGATGCAGAGAAGTGCAATTGCACTCATTTTAATCAGGCAATTACTTTGTTCTGTACAATAACACTGTGACAGTGAAATCTCAAAATGCAGTTCTGCTTAGAAGATTGCTATAAAAGAGGATTTTCAGTGGCCCTTTGCTGATATGAAGCACTTAATTTACAGATACAAAACCAGAGCCTGTATCAATTCCCAAAGAAATCCAAGGAACTCAATGAAAACAATGATACCAACTAGGTTTCTGAAAAATGCCACTCACATCCTACACCAGTAGTGTGAGTTTTAAAAAACAAATTCTAACTGCAAAAATTAAATTATCATATTTGCATCTATGTGTCATTAGAGGCAGCAGATTTAATTAGGATATTTCTTCACTATTCCTCCAAGAGACTTTCAAACACGTAAGTCAAACCAAAAGGGTGCTTTGGGGCACTGGTTTTTATTGGCCAGCAAGAGATGATCAGGGAGTTAAGCAAGGTAGCTGGTTTTTCAACCTCACTGTCCCTTTTTCTACAAAGAGAAATGGGAGAGGCAAGAGAAAATGCTTGAATGCGAATAGCAAAAGTATATAAGTAACAATTTGAATTAAACACCACCTCAGCCTAGATATTACTGAAAATATTACATCCCTTTTGTTCAAGGCACTGAAAGCTGCTGACCAACAGCTGAATTACTGCCATTTCTGCTATCAAGGTCTTCTCTTCACACCTAGAAACTGAAAGCTCTGATTTGCACTCAGTAGTGCTTGTTCAGGGGGCTGAAGGAAGGGCTTTTGGGAGCCCCAGCAGTCTGATAACTACCCCTGTGCAGGGACACTGTCATGGCCTCATCATTTTTAGTGTATGTGGCTCTTTGCATACCTCCCCCAGTGCCTTTCACAGAGCTTTTCAGATAAATCTGGTCCACATAGTTGCGGGGAAGCTGTTGGCTGCTTCTTTCTTTTCACAGAATCATAGAATTGTAGTGTCATATATGAATGGAATAAGAATTATTAAGGCTGGAAGAGAGATCCAAGGTCATTGAGTCCAACCTGTGACCAAACACTACCACGTCAAATAAACCATAGCAAGAAGTGCCACATCCAGTCATTTCTTGAAGACTTACAGGGATAACTTCACCACTTCCCCTGGGCAGCCCATTCCAATGGTTAGACACCATTTTAGTGAAGAAATTCTTCCTGATGTACAATCTGAACCTCCCTTTGGTGCAGCTTGAGCTCCTTTCCTCTTGTCCTGTCACTTGTTACCTRGGAGAAAGGACTGATCCCCACCAGGCTACAAACACTTTTGAGGGATTTGTAGAGAGTGATAAAACCTCCCCTGAGCCTCCTTTTCTCAAAGATAAGCACCACCAGATCTCTCAGCTTCTCCTTGTAGGACTTACTCTCTAGATCCCTCACCAGTTGCCCTATATGTCCCTTCATTCCTAACAGGAATTTGAAAAATCATATMTATTTAGTTCCAAAAGCCCACAATATCTCAAGCTTTGCATTTTTCAGTACATGAACCAAGSTAAAAGTACTKTGAAAAGTAGCAGGCACCTTCTCCACTGTGTATGGTTGCCTATGTCCCACCTAGTCCTGTCACGTCCCATGAAATTATAATTATTAAATAATTATTTCTAGGTAGTTAAGATGCCTAGGTTGATCTTTACAGTTCCTGATTTCTTAGTAGGACACAATCAAAACAATTTTATCCGTTTGTAATCACATATCAAGTTTTCTTCTCATTTGCCTTAGTTTTGTCTTGCTTCTGTGATTAAATGTTTAGTTATCCTTGTGCCATTACATCCTTTACTCCTATGATAGTAATGTTATCCTTAACTGTGGTATCAATTAAATTAATATCAATGCAAATGAGAGTAAAAACCTGAAAGATGTCTCTTGATTACACAACCTTTATGTATTTCATGTCCACAACGAAAATGAAATTTGAATATTATTATCATCATCATCGATATTATTTGTATTGTTATCACTATTCTTCTCAGGCAGAATTTATCACGGTAAAGATCATTCCTTTCCTAATTCTGTACATTTCCTTGAAAGAAAAACATCTTTAAAAAACTGAAAGAAGACAGCCACTGGAGGATCTTGGGAAGAATCATTATAAACCTAACCAATTCATAGGGATTGACAGAAAATCCACAGAGAAATGTTTAGCTCACAGAGCACATGTCTCTTCAAAGCCCAGAGATTTCAGAGGGACAGAGAAACCTCATGCTGTCTCAAGGAAAATGGAAGACTTTCAAAGGTGAAATGCCTATGCAACCACTTTTTAATTCAAAAGTCATCTCTGTTGTCAGCATCTGGTGCAGCTCATCAATGGTTTTCATTAAACAGAATTTGATTTTAAATTGAGAAAGTAACTGATCTATTAAAATGTTTTCTTTTKGAGAGATTAAGATATTAGAAAATAACATCTTTTAGAATATATCTTAGACTAATGAGCATCCTGTGAAAATTATATTTAGATAGAGCAAGAAGACCTTTTAATATGTAACTGAATTACCCTAAAACTATATCAAGAAAGGTTTCATGGTGAGAGTTCTGGCCTGCTATTTAACTCTTTTATGTATTTATGCACACGTAAAGTAGATCTTTGATTAAAGAGGGTCCTGCCTTTTATTATCATTCCAACTTTTTCTTTAACTGCTATTAGAAGGGTCTTAGCCTTAAACTGGAATAAGATCTAAATTGAAATAATTAAAGAAAAAAAATAATTTTTAAAATTAATTCTCTTGATTTAAAGAAGTTTATGTCTGTAAATAAAATCAATTCATTATTAAGTTAATATGACAACTGACCTTTTCAAATTATCAGGGAAAGATAACAAAATAGTCCATAAGCCTTCTTGCTCACAAAGCACTTGTGGGTTTTTTTCCACTTTTGGGGTTTTTTCCACTTTTGGTTTTTTTTTTCCATTCTCCCTCCTTTAAATTTGTCAGGGAACACCTGATAAAACAAAGGAAGAACGTGGGTTTTTTTTAATGAAGAGACTTTACTCACTTAATCTAAAATTTGGAGGGGTAGTAGATGGAAAGAAAATTGCCAGCATTCCAACTGCACTTGAATTACTGTACCTTTTTAATGACCCTTCTTTACTGTTTATAGAATGCAAAGTGCATAGAAATAAATACATTTAATATCACGTCAGTCTAAACTCTGAACAGAAGATCTTCAAATTTCAAAACAATTCCAATGAGAACTCTAACTTTACTGCCATCAGACACATAAGACAAAAAACTTTGTTTCAAGAATAAGAAGGGTTATTCACCAAAATGCTCCATTACAAACTAGCTTTCTATGAGAGTTAGATGCATAGTTAAAATTTATAGTCTCAGATCATATAGAAGAGTCCAGCAAYAGGACACATCTAAAAGTATTATAAAGTTAGGGGAAAATTATCTAAGAAGTTTGCTTAGTTAGAATTTAGATCAAATTAAATTTATCAGTAAATACATATTTTTTCTTTATCTAGAATAAGCAAAACATTTCATTTCTTCTTTATTTCTGGTTTCCCTATCTTTTTTTTAAATAGAGGGAAAAGAAAGGTAAAAACCAGAGATTAGGCAGTAATGATTGAAAGATATTGTGAGCTTTAGGGAGAAAGAAATGAGAATCATGAGCCAGAACATTTATAAAATGTGATGTAGCTTTGATATAGTCAGGAAATATAAGAACAAATGGATTGTACTGAGCAAGACAAAATCAGAGTTGAGTGACAGGCTTGTCCTCTATGTCCAAGCCTGGCTGTAAAACATACACTTCATTCTAACCTAGTGACAACTAAATGAAAAAGGTCAATTCTGAACAAAACTAAGTAAAAGAAAATCAGTGACAGGAAAAGAAATAATGAGAGTTTAACTATCAARCACTACTTTCAGAGGAATTGCACTTTACCTGAAAGTTAGGTGTGATTCAGATAATACAACTTCACATCACCAACTTCAGCTCTTAAAGAACACTGCACCCCAGAGCTATAAAAACTGTTAATTTGGAGTCTCAGTTTTCAGCCAATATAAAATCCAAAAATTCCGTGGAATTTACTCATCCATTAGAGATAAGTATGAACACAATTTAAGAAGACCAGGTACAATCTTAAAATGTCTGSTCCAAGTAATCAAACCTGTAAGCAGTCAGATTATCCTTCTTTATTTCTCTCTCCTTCCAGCTCTATAACATCAAAGAGTGAAAAAATATTATTGTGGTTCAAATGTTAAGTATTAAATCTGAGATTTCAGTGAACCCTTGCATAAATGGCTGAAGCTTTGTGATGGATTTCATTCCCTGATATTTTCTATAGCAGAATTAGAGAAAAGGGTGTGTTTTTCTAAAAAAGTGTTGTATTCACCTCTCACAACTGTTTTCATGCAATATATTCACCAGGGGATAATAACATTTACTCCACAAATATATTTGTATCACGTTACACACTTGTCACAGTGTTAAAATCAGATATTTTACATAGCTCTATAAACTTAATGTTCTAGTTATATAAGAAGCTTAAATATGCTGGAAATAAATATTGATTTCTGGAGCTCAGCCACCATAAGGGTGATGGTTGTAAAAAGACTCTCACAGAAGAATAAATAATATTTACTTTTCCTTACATAGACCCTTATTCTAAATTATTGAACAAGTGACATGTTTGAATTAAGGACATAAAAATGTGCATCTTTCTGTTTCAGTCTTTACTATCAGCACTAAAATTTTCTCTAATAGCTCAGATATACTCCAAGCAATAGGATGTGAATATTTGTAGAATATAAAATTGGTTAAACTTTGATTTGCAGAGAAATGGAGATTAGATCATCCAGCTAGAAAAACAATTTAAAGTCTCTTTACTTAACTGAAAAACTTAACAAAGCACAAACCAAGACTTTTAAAAGGAAATCCCATCAACCATTCCATAGCAAGTACAAGGATAGTTATTTTAATAGAGATGAATTTGCCTGAGGTTATACTTGACCAGTGGAAGATTAYACTGTAAAAAAATTCCTTGTTTTGCACAACTTTTCTTGAAGCACCTTTTTAACATGGACAGCCAGGAAGGTTTTCACAACCTGACAGGACATTTCTGATGGTTTTCACCTTGAAGATGAGGGCCAGCCACAAATACTAGAAAATGGCATTTGTACCTGGGCAGGGGAAATCTCCACTTTAGCTTTTGGCTCTGATATCTCTGGTTTCCCTTGCTGCTTTAGAGCGTTTTCAATGCTAATAGTTTTTCCTCTGTTTTATCGATACATACTGCTGAAGAGGCAGTCAAAAACAGTGGGTGATCTTAGCCTTGACTGAGCATGCCTTGGAAGAACATGTGGATTCAATATGGACTTCACTGAGACAAGGGAAAGAGCTGAGTTTTTACTGACCAACTTGGATCTGCACAATTTGTTGATTCACTGCTTACTGTATTTGCCTCCGTGGTGTAAAAGGCACCTTTAGAGCCTAAAGCTGTAAAAAATTGGTGYTCACTGTATGTTCTGCCCCATCTCCTCACCAAAATACCCCAAAACAGGCTGACAAAAGGATATAGCCTCCAACTCAATGCTACGAATTCAGTTCTGTAAATACATCCTTACCTGGAAGGCAGTGGCAGATGAAGCTGCTGCTATATCCACAGGACAACTGGCTTCTACTTTCCCCTGGTTTCTTCTGGGTTTCTGCTGGTAAAGTCCAGGCACGTGTTTAAAAGAGATTTGTTGACATTTTTACATCTGACTCTGGCACCATGAGTGTAGGCACAGTTCATGAACCAGACAACTTGACCTATTCAAGTTGCATGCAGCCCAGGAGCCAACCCCAACAGAAATATGAAACCTGCAGTGTGCTGGCTATGGAMAACAAGCTGAGCAAGGCAGGCAGCTAGCAGTGACTACAAAAGTGGGAATGGGCAATATATTTTCATTTTGGCATCTTTAACAAGATTTGCATGTCTTTTAGATTGCTGTTAAAYGCCATGTGTTTAGAAATAAAAAAATATTTCCTTRTTCTGTATTTAAAGGWAATTGATTTTCAAGCTTCCTGCCATTATCTATGCTAGAGTCAAAGACTTGCACKGTATGGTATGCAAAGAGGATCTCTAAACTAGTCTGAAGTTCAGAAGGCAGCAATATACTCTGCTCCRGCTTCTGCTTTTCTGGAAGTTCAAAGGAAATCTTATGATTGGCAGTAATTTCCAACACTGCTGGACTGCATCAGAATGATAATTGGAGACACTAGTTCTTGAAGTATATACTTTGTACCAATGAAGCTCTCATAAAAGGCTTGAATTCATGACTTTCCTAATGAGCATGTGTCCATAAGAGGCTGTATAATGATAAAGAGCCTTATTGATCAAAGAACTTGCCTCTTTTACTGTGCACTTGTAATTACATGTGAGTGATATAACCTATCTTCCTTATCAAATTTGAAGAGTATAATCTTATACAAAAAGCCAACATCTAAATTTAGCAAAGCTCATAAATATGTGCCTTAAGTTTAAAAAAGTCTGAACCATAATGGAAATCTTTTGACTTTAGCTAGCTATGCTCCTTTAGAAACATGTTTATATTTTGGAAAACAAGGCAGAATTAAGCATTTATAATCATGCATCTTGACCAAGAAAATTAATGAAAGGAGAAATTAGTAGAAAGAAGATTTTATGRAAAATTTTCCCAACTTTTATAGCCTTTTTTGAATCAGGGCTTTTCATAATTGTTTCGTACATTTGATTTTAGTCATGGTGTGTGGCTAAATCTCCCTGTAGTTAATAATACTGTCTAAATTTTTGATCAAGATACATGTTTTTAATTTTTAGTCGAGAAACATAAATTAGAAATGTCCTGTTTTTATTGCTGTAAAATTTTAGAACAGTTCATCACCCTTTTACCCTAAAATTGAGATGCTCTCGTAGTCCCTTTAGGTTCAGATGTAAGTTACAATGTCTARGCAATGGCAAAGGCAATGAAAGGAGTAGGAAATTAATGAAAAAACAGTAGAAAATGGCAAGAATATAGTTACTTTTTGAGACTTACTTAGAGGATTTCCCCATTTATTATATCTACATGTCTTGTTTCAAAATAATTTAAATGTATGCGTGAAGGAGATCCACCAGCATAAATTCATTTAACTACTCGGTATGTCATAACCTTGCAGCTCATCCCCCAATAACTCCAAAACTGATGCTATTTTGCGGCTTATTTAAGTAACAATCATRGCAATCAGTTGTAAAAATTAAATTAACTACTTATCTCCTGTACTCTTTGAAATTCAAGCAGCCAAAGATACGAGATTTAGGAGTATGAAAGACAATTGTTGTATGTTATGATTTAATTAACAATCTAGATTTCAGTAAAAACAGCAAGTAAGCATCAAAATCCTTTTAATCTAATGCATTCCTAAAGGAAAGTAAAGCTTTCTCTAGAGACTGAAAAATGTTTTCTTGAAGAAAAACTTTATTTCTAGTCATAATAAATAAGATGGAACATGTGCTTCTCAAATAAGTACCTAGACATACTTGCTTCTCCAAAAAACTCAGAAAATTTTGGTGTAACCATAATGATAGAAATTTGCTTTAATTTAAGCTTATCCATGCTGAGATATGCATCAAAATTTACTGAGAATACATTTTCTCTTGAGTTTGGGATAAATTATTATCTAGAAGACATGAAAACATGGAGTAAGGATGAATATTTTTTTTCTTTAGAATATTGTATCAACAGGTGTCTCCTAGGGAAAAGCTGGAGGCTCCCTTGGAATGGAGAATTCAAACCCCCTCCCTCCCAATTAGTATAACTTAAAAAATTAAAGGGGCTCTCAGGCAGAGGATGGGAATAGGAATAACAGTTCTTTACTAGTATGTATAACAAGACAAAAAAAACAACTACTGTAGCATTAATAATAAACAGAAGGAAGAACCTGGAGGGGCTTTGCTCCACCAAGCCCGGGGCAGCCTGATCCCAGTGGCCCTGAGAGCACCAAGCTGGAATGGTGGGAGATCCCGGGCTGGTGCTGAGGCAGATCAGGAGTTCCACAGTGGTGGCTGGAACAGCAGGGATGTCCCAGCAGGGCAGGGGGTACGAGGTCACAGCACAGCCAAAAGCCTCAAAGCAGGGCTGGAGAAGCAACAGAGGTGGGACAGGGCCAGCCCCGATCCAACAGGGCAGGAGGTGAGCTCAGAATTCCCGAGCACAGGAGCAGATGTGGTGGATTCCCCAGGACTGAACGGTGACAGTGAACTCCTCCTGCAGCAAGCAAACAGCCTGACTGTGTCCTCTCTACAAAATCCTGACAGCAAGAGACCCCCAGCTGCCCCCTGCCCCCACCCTTTACCTGCCCCAAAAACTCACCTTATCTTCCCCCTCCCAGGGAAACTCCCCGAGATAAACATGTAGCCATGTCTTCCCTTCTCACCTCTGGCCATTTCTTTTGTCTTTTGCTTAAGTACTGATAAGTACCTAGCAGTTAGTTTTCTAGTAACTTATGGGAAGAAATTCTATAAGTAAAAAAAGAAACAAATACATCCCCCAACAAATATGTATAACTCAATTTTCTATTTTATTGTTATTCTTCCTACTATACAGCTCCCTAGATTAGGAAAAACATTGTGTTCACCTGTTCTCTAGTTCTTGAAACACATTTAGAATTGACTGCAATGCCCAATTCTCTCTGCAAAGAAACTGTATATTTAAATTAATTAATAATGTAGAAATATCAGSCACTGCTTATTATCACAGTAAATAGGTTATTCTACTGCTAGTAGTCACTCCTATGCTAAGTAAATTACTAACTCTCATAAGCAGTATTTTCCTTGGTATTCTTCATCCTAAATTCCGAATACCATGGCTGAATGTCCATGTTTTGGAGGTCAAAATGAACATGGAGAGAGATATTAACAAATAGGAAACAAAAAAATCCTCAACTTTTCTTCATGATATGAAAAACCTTTTACCTTGGYTTGACAAGGTGGAATAGACCTTAGGAATGGATAGCTATGCAATATCATTTCACATACTTTTATATCAGTGTTATACTTGAGAGGAGGAGAAGTGGCATATATTTTTMAAAATTTATTTTCAATTCTCTTCTGTATTAAATCAGCTTTTCYTCCTACACCACCAAAAAGAGGAAAGAATCAAATCTGAGAGACTGGATACAGATTAGCACAGCTATGGAGATAACGCAGTTTGCATGTATGATATCAAGTACAAAGATCCTCAGGGTAACAGCAAAGTGGGGCACTCTGCCTTATGGACTACTGGGAAATGGCTTCAAAGAGAAATAAAGCTTAAAACAGTCTTATCTATCACACTTATCAATGGTTCCCTTCCTACATTGTTTCTCAGTTCTTGAATTMATTCAGAAAGCCCAGAGATATTCACCCAAATGAATCAATGAGCCAGGTGACAGAAACATGGGTGATTAGATTAAACTGGATGATTAAACTTCTGGATGTCCTGATCTGGGGAGCTGAATCCCTCTCTTTGAAACACTTCCCAGCAGAATAACTCCAAAAGTCCTCATTAAACCTTGCTTAATACTAAGGTACATGATTTTAATATGTATTTCTCACCTCCACTCCCCGCAGCCTCCCCATGCACTGAGGATGTGGAGGTGGAGATGGGCAAAGCTAAGAAATTAGGTTTGTGCTCTAGAAAGTGTGTATGGGATGTGCACTCCTGTCAGACAGCTCCTTGTTAAATATATGTGAAATGCCCACTACTATGGTTTGGAAGGTAAATTCTCACCATCTCCYTCAAGCAGGCAGGGTTCACTTTCTCTATTGATATCCATTCCCAAGCAACCAGCAAATGGAAGATCTTTTACTGCAGACTGTTAAACTTCTAAAAAAAACTATGCAGTCTTTCAGCTCTTTTATATGTAATCAAAGTTTTGAATATTTTATAACAGCTATCAAGACTATCAAGATACTAATCGTCCAGAACATTGAGTTTGTGTAAGTTTGTGGTCCTGATTCAAGAATCTTTTTCCTGTAATTTTCATTCAGTTTATTAAACACGTTAACTATCACAAAAGAATAATTAGGGGGAATTAGGGGGTTGTTTTCAGGATTTTTTTTTTTGTGAATCCACTAATAAGTTTGGTTGGGTTGGTTSTTTGGGGTTTGCTTTTAATTTTTTTGAATGATCACTGCTGTTTTCCAAATAAAAGTCACCAGCCTCAAGTACTTACAGCAGAAACATGGCAGAATGAAATATTGAGAGTTTTCAGGCAATACAAAAAAACAAAAAAGGCAAAATTGTTTTCACATGTTCAAGATAATTATCTGCAGTTTTAGGTTTTCAAATGAAAGTGCAAGTTAAAATAAGCCACCTTCAAGGTTCTCAGCTAAAAACCTGTCAAGCTGTGATGCCACGTGCATCACATCCTTTCTCTTGACACTACTCCTGACTGATTATGTTGGCCTCAAAGCTCTTTTTTCACACTTGAAGTTACCTGTATTTTTCCCACCTGCTTTATCTAATACTTACCATGACGTTCACTTCCTCAGCCATTTCATTTTTCCAGGTCCCATTCTCTCACAAAGCCCTGTAACTCTTTACAGCTGGCACGTGGCATCACCTCAGTGATAGTGAATTCCACAAAACTTCAAGGAAACCTTCACCGAAGAATTTAACTAAAGTAAACAGCCTTGGTATCACAGGCAATATCCCTGCATGAATAAACACTGCCCTAAAAGAAAGAAAAGTAAGTAGACATAAATACTTAACTCTTGCAAGTGGAGGGAGGTCTCCCTCTTGCTTCCTTTGTACAAAATGTTTAAAGCAGGATGAAACACCGTACAATTACTCTAGATTCTGGATCTATGGCTGAAATAATAAAAGAGAAAACCAGCAAAAYTCATTGTCTGTGTGCTGCAGTTCTSATACAGYCTCTTCMCTTTTCATTTKCTCTYTCATAGCAGCTGTTCAATATATATGGTGTTAATTGTCACAGCAGAGAGCAAAGCAAAGCTGCAACCCAAGGATACAGAAGAGTCTATTTCTGTTGAAATTTATCAGTAAATATTAAAAGTCCTTTTTAACAACTCTACTCAGAGTTGTTAAACTTACCTTCAGGTTAACAGAATGATTTAGGAAGTCAGGAATAATTATAAAAATAATTGTGTGTTAAAGTTTTTGTACAGATTTTATGGTTTCTCAGCTAAATTATTCCACAGTTCCAACTWGGACTGCTGCTTGAGAAAATAATGACAAGGTTGGAAATTGCCAAGTGACTATAATTATTGCTGTGTTAATATCTGGTTACCATAGAAGTTATATTTGCAAGATCATTTAATAAAATACCAGATATGTGGTATAAATTTGATATCATAAAAATGACAGGCATCCTTAAGTAGRTTTGTGGGGTTTTTTTAATGGTGATATAACATATTTAAGAAAACCTTTAAATATTTTATGGTAACAGAGTTTAACCTTGCTATACTTGCCACAGTGGTGAGCAAACATTTCAAATTAATTTTATATCAAAATACATCTCTGTAGCCATTTTAAATTCATATATAAGTAAATTGATTTCAGTGGGAGTTATGTACTTAATCACCTTTGAGGAAGTGGGCCTCAGTCCCTAATCAAGTCTGCTTAAGTATGCTAACTGAATTGTTTTGAAAGTGCTGACATTCTGGAGCTCTGCATTATCACTGGGTGTTTCTGGGTATTCTCTGTAATAACATGGATCTAATCTTGTTTGAGAAAACATAGTTTGGTAATTGGCAAAACATTTTCTGTGATTACTACTGGCTTTCATCTTGTAAGTGTTGTATAGCTGTGGATGTTTATCTGGGATATAGACAAAAAAAAAAAAACCGCATGATTTTTTAAATATCCTTCTAGACAAACCTGTRTGTAGACATCTGTATTATTTGTCCTGGACTGGCATTCCTTCCTGCTATGATGAGTTCAGCTGATCATTTCATTTGTTTTTTTTCCATTGTAGATAGTGCTTTCTGATATCAGAATTGTATACCATAAGGCTTCATTCTTCAAGGCTGCAGGACTCTCACAGCCTTGGACTCATCATGTTCCTGAAGGTCGATCTTTCCAGAGGGATTACACTAAGAGTTAAATCAAGATTAAAAAAAAAATAAATAAATAACTAAATATTTTCTTCTAAATGTTTCTTCAGAGCTTTCATTTTATATAAAGCCTTTGTGTTTCAATGAAAGATCTTGGGCTATTGGAAATTCTTAAGATTACTAAGTTGTTCATAAAGTTAGTGTAAATTCAAGTAGGGGATTAAATATTAGATGATTATATATTCTGATACCATTTAAACTTCGATATTAGGGATTAACATTCTAATGGAAATTGACTTTAAACAGAGTTAAACAATATACTGAAGTAAAGGAAAATAGAGGCAAGTGTGTTCAAAAGGAGGGAGAAGAATTGGTGGGGCAGAATTTAGAAGGGGCTAAATTAATATTTCTGATTTGGGAGTCTTACAGACTTTGAGCTTTTTACAAGTATGGGGCTTTTKTATTTTATCCAGAACTCTTGAATTAAAAATTGAGATAAATTTGGAAAAGTGAAGGAAACCTAAATGCAGTCATTGAGGAAAGGCATAAGAACATTATAGGGTTCTGGAGCTTCAGATACATGGAAAACTGGTGCAACACAATATATGAGATGGAAAGAAAAGGGAGAGGTGTTGTGCTAAGTTAGGCATGAGAGGGAAGCAGGGAAGAACTGTTTATTTGAAAATACAGAAAAAAAAATAGTTTGGTAGTAAGGAGAAGAGTCATTTATGAGAAAAATAGAGGGTGGTGGATAAGTGGGTTAGGATGGATGTTGAAACCAGCAACAACAACAACAAAGAAACAAGACAATTAGAAATGAGAGAAGAAAAAAAATTCCTGGAAAAAAAATATGAAAAACAGAGGCACAGACCACAGATGAGGGTGAATGGAACAGAAGATAAAAATAAATAACATGCCAGTTACCAGGGTGTTTTTCAGCATAAATTATGCATAAACTTTAGGCTAAAATGAATTTTACATGCTGCATGGAATGTGTTGATGCACACAGAGTCTTATCTGAAGACCACTTGAATCAATGGTAGAAACCTCCTGTGGTTATTTAGAGGCTAAAATCACASTTATAACTTTGCAGATCAAAAACAAGGGCTAAAATTTGACCTATGAAAAACACATAATTTCTGGGAGGACTTTGATCATGTCTCTGCTTAAGCAAGCTCCTTGCAAAAGCTTGTGAGTGGTACTGAATTGAGGTGCTGCAGATGGGTCTGCAGACACACAATTGCCAAACTCAGCCCTTGCTTACCAAGTCAGCAGCTTTAATTATAATACTGTTCAAGGCTCCTGTGACTGACACTTTTGTGGGTACCACAAAATGTCTTGCAGATTTCAGGCAAATAATATTCTGTTGAATGAAAGCTTGAATATATCCTCTGTCACAATTGTAGCAATTCAGTATCAATCTGGCAGCACCATCRTGCTTAAAATTCTGTGCCCATTGCCATCATCAGTCTGGGTTCTTTGAGTGGTTTATAATTCAGCTATTTTAAACCATACTAGGATGAAACTCAACTTACAATTTCTTGTTCTGGATGTATTTTGCTCTCAAAATATTGCATTTAAATTGTTTCATTTTCTTTCTAGGTTAGCAACTGAAAGATATAAATGTTTCAGGAAATACTGTTGCTGGCTTTTTGCTAAACAGTGCTTATTTAAAAAAGGAAAGTTTACTCATATTGCATTGCCAACTCAGAGAATCAAGAGAAATGAATCAATACCCCTTGTAAAATTTGTCAATGTATTGTTTTATGAGTATGCTGTCATTGCAACAATAACTTCATTTTATGGCAGGTGCCCAGCTTTGGTCAGGAAGAAGAGAAGCATTTATATCCAGCCCAATAGGATTTAAAGGCAGTTCTTTGCTTAAATACCTCTGTCTTCTTTGGGTGGGGTGATTTAGACTTGAATTTCCAGTTTCTGCTATGTAACCAGGAATTCTCCAAATGTGCCCTTTCCCACCRCCAGTTTTCAGTATTTGTCTTACACAAGTAGCCACATACATTTCACTAGCTACCGTACTGAGTGAACAGATTTGTCCTTCAGGAAAACATCATCTTTACAAAACCATCAAACAATCTAAGGAATTGTATTTTGGATTCAAGAKGACCATGGCTGTCATGCTTCACTCAAACAAAAGCAATAGTTAAGTAACACTGAAAGGTACTCAATGCCATGCTAGGGAGTTCATGGCCAGAGTGTCACCTCTTCCTTAGGAAACAGTTTTTACCTTAACTGTTGTTCTAATCCTTTCCTATTGTTGAATAAGCCATTTGATAAGTTTTACCCACTACTGGGGAATTTCTGCTTTGCTGTTGTTCACTTTCAAAGGTAGTTTCTTTGACTATTCTCCTTCATAAATACAGGCTTGCTCTTTGATTTTTCTGTTAGTTCACAKAGACTCATTTCRCATGGAAATTTKCAGAACCTTCATTTGAAATTCAGTRAGAWTCTATGGAACAGACTTCCCAACTCTTATCAGTTTTCCATAGGCCACAAGGGCAACTTAAGCAGCACATAACAGCATATTTTYGATATGTTTCTTGTTTCTAAATTTGGAATATTAATGGACAGGACACATCACATGCCATCCTAGAAAACAAATTTTTAAAATGTATATGTTTATTCATATATGTATGCCGGGACATAATACCTCCCCATGTGATCCAAAATACTCCAGGAATCTCCTATCCAATTTAATCCTGAACAGAGGGGAAGGTGGGTTAGTTTATTCCTTGTGCAGTCAGACATTGCACCTACAGTCAGAAGCAGAGTCTTCCACTGATATTTAAAAACAGTTTTCAATTTTCAAAGCACTTAACTATAKTTTAAACCATATAAACCATGACTCYTTGGGCCTCCATGAGAGAATTTATTAAAGACTCATCACCATTTTACAAATGGGTAGACAGAGAGCTTCAGCCAGTTATCCCAGAATAAAAGCATTATTACTGAAATCAGACTTAAAGGATCAMTCCTGGTTAACTAGTCCAAAGAAAAGCAGCAATTAGAGACCTTTTCTATCAAGAACCAGCCCAGAAAACATTATAGGACAACAGGAGCCACCTACCCTAACTTAAATGCATGCAACTTTAATGAGACTGTTCAAGTCAAGGTGAAATTACCTCGGAGAGTTGCATCTAGATGAAAAGAAGTTGGAGTGAGGTGGGAGTCAGCCTCTTCCCCCAGGCAGCCAGTGACAGCACAAGAGGAAACAGACTCAAGTTGTTCCAGGAAGCTTAGGGAATACTTCTCCACTGAAAAGGTGATCAGGCATTGGAGTAGGCTGCCCAGAGAAGTGATGAAATCACCATCCCTGGAAGTGTTGAAATAATGTGTTGATGTGGCACGTGGGGACATGGATTAGTGGTGAACATGGCAGCTTTAACAGCTGGACTCAAGGATCTTAGGAAACCTTTTCGCACCCAAACTCTTCTATGATTCTATGAATAGGAATAACAGATGACAAAAAATGTAGTATAATTCAAGACATTTTACAGGTAAGAGAAACATAATTGAGACTATAAAACATTAAGGCTTAAAGCACTTAAGAGATAGAAAAGGCTAATTTAAGGTTGATTTTATTGTCTTACTGTATGCTCTTTCTTTTGCAAATCTGTTTTCATCAATCAACTTAGAGCAGTTCTAAATTTATTATGAATCCTGTTTCAATCAATGTAGAGGATGGATAACATCACAGAATAAGAAATATTTTTTACCAAAAGATAATMAATGTTTTCTTATTTTCCTCCTTATTGTGAAATTTGAATTACTGACGGACTTTCTTTCTGAAATGTCATAACATATTTAGATTAGCTCATACCTAAAATATTTCTGTCCAAATATAAAGAAATATAACAAATATAAAATTGGGRATACAAAAATTGCACAGAATCTCTTAATAGGTGGGACTATGGTTCTTATGGATGATGCATGGGAAGCCCTAGTATRGATGCCAAAAAAAGCTGTCAAATGAGAAATCTTAGTTGCACATGATAAAACAAGTGGTGTGTAACACAGGGGTAAAAACCTTTTCCCTGGCTTTCCTTGCATACAAAAATTACTTTGAGAAAATTAGGTAAGCCTTAAAAGAAAACTAGTAATAAAGCTGGTGGGTACCAAATAGCTTCACAGTGTGACAAGACCTCTGAAAAGGTCAATTTCCTACTCTTTGACTTAATAAAATTCAGTGATTTTAAAAAACAAGAGTTAAAAAAAAGAGAGTGTGGAAAAAAAAGTAAAGAAAAAAATTTAGAAAACTCAAGATAYTTTTCTCAAGCTAATTTTTTCTAAAGAGTAACTTTTCCTACTACTGATCAATAGTACTGGGAAAAGAGGAGATTCATCTACTGGTGCCTATTTTCCTCCTCCGTAATACAAATGTGACCCTTAACTTGTCAAGGGTTTAGTCACTTTTGTCTTCTCCCACMCAGTCTTACTGAAACAGYATGAACAAGAAATCATTGCAGCAGCTACAAAAGATTTAGATTAAAAAAAAAAATTAGGCATTAGAAAATGCTTCTGGATAAGTACATTTCCTGAGAGGATAAGATCTCCAAGAAATTAAGGGCATTAATTAGACATTCCTGTTTCATAAACAATGTAACTGCAACAATAAAAAGGACCAACTGCAATTATTAATAGTATCTGCCATATTCTCAGCCAGAACAAACCCCTGCTTCTGTACATTCCACTTATATAAATTTCAAAGGTAAWGACTCGTCTATTTTCAGAATCTTAGAAAATCACAGTATGGTTTACTTATCTGCAAATAAGCTGTGGTTCCAAAAGGAGCCTGAAAAGATTAAGTCTCAGTAGGGCTTCATTCTAACATAACTTCACACGCTTTGTCAATAGAAAGGATTTGTGGTTTTTTTCTTGGAGTTTCCAGAACAAAACAACAAGCTATGAATGCTTGGGGGGACAATTAAAAGYGAATTTCATGAAAGTCAACCATATTTTAAAAGGAAAACATTATAAGCTCGCAAATAGAACTCTGGGACCCATATTTACTTGTGGGTATAAATTACCCATGCTATGGTACTCCATTTTATATGCCCACATATAAATGACAATATTGAAAATACCAGTTATTATGTTTCTAAATGTGTTCAGAGTGGATGTAGAGAAAAACCCCATAAATGGGTGCAGAGAAAGGACCCTATAAACTAGCAGTCAAGAAAAAAAGACAGAAAGATCTCTCACCTACTTTACAGAATGAGTACTAATTATTAACCTCCAAAGTATATAATAAACCTGCTGAAGATTTTCATTTCATTGTTGTCATCACCAATAGGTCATGTTAAGTACAGCTTTAGGCCTTTCTCCTTTAATGTACTGCRTGTTAAAAATTGAGCCTAAGAATACATTAAACTTCCAAATTAGTATGTATATTTATTGATTATTTTATTTCAGCTGGGGTAATTAGCAATCAGTCATAGRAGGAGTAGTTTTAATCCTTTTTTCTTCCCTAGCACTGCACTACACACAGGAACACTGAATAAGCCTTCTGCTAAATTTTAAGCTCTCTAACACAAAAGTTTATTTTGAAAAAAAGGGGTAGACACATCCATCTTTGAAGAAATGAGATCTGCTCTGATGCAGATTTTCTGTAAGTAACAGTTTTGATTCAAGAAATACAGAAGTTGTAAACTAAAACTGGCAAGTTAGGGTTGAATAYAAGTTGTAGAAAGATTTGTCAGATGCTAGAGCCACGTAATGGTTAGAGCCAAAAAAAAAAAAAAAGGCTAAAAGTGTTATTTCATATTTTCCTACATGACTCAAAGCATTCTGCTTTCCTTCTTGCCTCCCAGTCCTTGTCTCCCTGACAAGCTTCCTCAGTAACTCCATACTGGGGCCTGGGAAAAGATTCTCCACTTGAAAAATGCCATTAGCTCCCATATCTAGAGTTCATGCCAAAGGTCAGCAAGGAAGTCCTAGACAGGCCACAGGAGTGGACTACATTTATTCCAGAGCAAAAATTGGAAAAGATGAGACTCAGATATATGGAACCTACCTCTAACTTTTTCCACTGCTTGTACTTTTCAGTAGCTTCTTCTCACTCCTCTCTTCCCTACTACTCAGCCCTCCTCCTTTCTAGCAATCCAAACTACYTTTCCCTTGCTCCTTCCATCCCAATCTTCCTTTAGACCTTCCTAATGTCTTCACAGGTAAACACACTGATTACTTTTCTTGTTAAAACAGTCTTCTGGGCTTTATGCTGTGCTTAGGTTGTTTCCCCATACTGAAAACCTCAGCCTCRGAGGAGCGCTTGTAATCCCTTTTGCCTTCCAGAATTTCTGTCAGTTTTTGGATGCAATTTGGTACTGGCTGGTGGGGAGATACAGAAGGATGAGGCTTAACAGCTGTTGCACATCCCTTGGAGCAACCCACACCTTGTGAAAACCAGCACGCTGCAAAGTTCCTTGGCTACCCTGTCTGCAGATGTTTTTAGGCTATGCTGATGCCTACTGAGATTACTTATGCTTTTTTTCAGAAAGCTGTTGTCAATGTTGATTCTCCCTGAAGTAGGTCTCAGGTAGGAATTTGGTAAGCCTCTGTATATAAAACCATCTAGGGCAGGCTCAGATTTTGGCCATGCTAAATCAGCTGCTGCTTTCAGTCTGCTGCTGGTTCCCATCATGCAGGCCTCAGTRTCCTGCCCTGCTCTCAAGGTGGGGCTACATGCTCACCACACTTTTGGTCATCATGGAAAAATATATCAGTAAATAATAAATCTGGAACAGGGGATTTTGTTACTTGGCTTATTAGGGACTTGCAGCTCATATAATCAAAACACTGAAATCAAAATCTACTTACATTTCCCATGGAGGCTCCAACTTTCAGTGCAATTGACGCAGAGGATAACTTCCTAAAATATCAAAATAGTTTTTATAAAATATATAATTATACATACTACAATGTAAATCATAATATATAAGCCTAGAATAGTTTTACCATGACTTTGTGTGAAGATGGAAAACTATAGTACATCATCTGAAAGGCAGCCACAGCAGTATGCCCACTTTGAATAGAATATTCTCTTTTTCTTTTTTTTCTCCCTTTAGAGGACAGACCATGTAAACTCATTTTTTTAACTCATTAAAAAAAATGCTGAGTTAAAATGAGATGAAAGGTTCATCTTCACATCAGAAAATATGATTGTGAAGTTGTTAAGTGCTGCTATGTTGATATATTAATGATAATGAGATTCATAAAATTTCTTTTCATTCTTACAACTTTTAATTTCCATGTGATACCATAGCCCACTCAGCCCTATCAATGGCAGAGGTTGCATCAGTTTATGTACAAGTAGCAGTCTCATTTGGAGGAATAAAAGTTATTTATGTTGGTTTGCTTTCACTGAGGAATATAGGATAAATAATTAACTCAGCACCCCCTTTCCTGATTGTTTAACATTTGTGCAATTACCCAAAGCTCTGTTGGYTCCAGAGCCATGACAGCCATGGCAAGAAGAAGGATTACACTGAACACCCATTAAAAGCTGTGGGCTTTTGTGCTAATGCAACAAGGCARCACAGGCAGCAAGCTCTGCTTGTTTCTCTCTCACCCACATGTACTTCTTCCATTCTTTCAAGTTTGTAGGACTAAGTCTTTTTATGAGCTGTAGGCAGCACTTTCATGAATGTGATGTCTGTAAAATGGARACAGAGACAAATATTAAAAAGAAAGCAGAAACCCTATATGCCTCACTTGTTTTTTTGGGGGGGTTTTGATTATTTTTAACTAATCTATATTTGGAAGAAAGCGTTTGCATGTCTATCAAATTATTAGAACCAATTATTTTCTTCAGGTTGCAAAATCCATATACCATATTTGCACATTACTATCACCTATTGAGCAGGACCTGAAAGTCTGTGCATAAGAGCTTTACACAACTGGGGCATATCCTGAGACTGTCAGATGATGGAGCTATACATATGAAAGTATTACAGAAGCAGCATATTGGGCTGCAAGATGTAACCAAAAAACGGTATGAATTCTATTTACCATCTGTTGAAACTGTATGGGGAGGTGTTTATCTCTTGTGACTCCGGGAGAGAGGGGGTGGGGTGTTAATGGCCCAGCTATTAAACCCAGGTGGGGCAGTGTTGTTTATCTCTTCCATGACACATCCTCCCTCCAGGGGGATATCTGCTGACAATAGAGCCATTTAAGGTTCACTGCATGACTGACAAAATTACATCATCCCATTGTGAGATGCTCCACTGTCCCGGTTTAGGGCAAATCTGGGAGGAAACCTCCCAAATGGGGGTCTCTCTGGGAAGCAAGCTGGGACTGCCCCTCCCCCCTACTGGTTCAGGAAAAAACCTCCTTAGAGTTGAGTGGAAAAAACTATTTATTTAACAAAAAGAAAGTGCTTACAAACCTAGAAATTAATAATATGGAACAATAAAACCTGGCAAAATTGAGAGAGAGTCCTTGCCATGGGACCCCGGCTCACTCAGCCTTTATCAGTTCTCTCCAGCGCTGGAAGATGCTGGACTGGGCCCCGGTGAACCACCGGTGGTCTCCTGGTGCTCTCGCTCTCATAGATCTTTCAGTCTAAGAACAGGTTTAAACAGTCCCAAGAAAAAGGAAAAAAAACAGTCCAGGGAACTTCTCCGCCCTAGCTAGCTAACACTAACTAAAAGCAAAGGAGATCTCTGACCCACCGCCTGTCCGTGCTTCAGATGAACAGTCCAGGAGCTGGAATGTGGAGGAGGAGCTGCTTCTCTCAAAACAAACTCCGCACTTCTCTTTTCTCCCCCTTTGCTCTAGGAACCAGTCTTAAAGCTACAGAACACAATATCTAACACAGACAGAACAGACGATTTGGGGATAGAAGCATTATACAGTCACCCTAGGACATCGACCCAGTGGTAGGAGCCAAGCATTCCTACCTGGATAAAACCTGAGACTCAGAACACCAGGACAGCTGGTTTTCCCACTGGATTCCTGAGAAAGACCCATCTCATCACTACTGGATCCTCAGAAGGAAACTACACCCTTCCACAGGATCATCTCTGCTCCAACAGAACCGTATCTGTCACTCCAGGAGGAGTTAATTGGACTCTTACCAATACCCTGACCAACAGGGTGCTAGATCATATTCCGACTCTGTCAGGGTTTTCTTTTTGTTTTATTTGTGTTTTGTACTACTGCATTTTTACTTTTAATATTCCTAATAAAGAACTGTTACTCCTATTCTCACATCTTTTGCCTGAAAGCCCATTTATTTCAAATTTGTAATAATTTGGAGGGAGGGGGTTTGTATCCTCCATTGCAAGGGAGGCTCTGGCTTTCCCTGGCAGACACTTGTCTTTCCAAACCAAGACAAGCAGCTTCTTTTTGTGCTTCTAAGTTGTTAAATTGAGCCATCTGGGGGTCTCTTTAGTCAAGTTTAATTTTCAATGGCTCAGATTACTGGTCAAAATACTTCTCAGTGTTGGCATAAACTGTACTATCGTGCTTCCAAATAAAAAGCTCTGATGAAACAATGTCTGCAACTTTCTGAAAAATTCTATATGCTCTGGTATTTCCAGATAAATTGGATAACATTTTTTTTTCCTTTGAGAAGACATTAAACTTCTGAAACCATCATGTTAGTACTGATTTGAGCTCTAAGCACAGAAAAAAAATGTAGGCCAGATTGAGGAAGGAATTAAATACTGTTCACTATTATTTGATTTATTTGGTTCACTCTATCTCTTGATTGAGAGAAAACTGCCTTTCCCCCTTTTTTCCTACCTATTTGCAGCTGGCTTCTGGTTCTGTGTGTGCTGGTGTCACTGCCATGGATGTAATGCCACACTATGCATTTAGCATTAAAACTCCATAGCTGGACATCCCACTTGCTTAAATAACCTTGTTTCTTCGAGGAAAGAAATTATCTGATTTTTCTAAATTATTCCAAGGCAAAGAAATAACTGTGTTGGTTGACATCACTATCAGGTTGGACTAAATTATTTTTTATTTCCATAAATTAGATGACTGGAGGTACTCAGTGTACTCATCTAATTCATCTTTTAGCATAACATAGGTCATAGGATTTTTCTGATTTGGCTCCATTTGAATCAGACAACCTCATTTAGAAACAGCATCTAAACCTGATTTTAAAATTACCAGTGATGGCCAATCAACCAAATGACTTAGTTGGCTTTCCAGTTAAATGACCTCATTTTAATTTTATTTAGCTTTTAGGAACATCTAATATCTGATTTCAATGCACCTATGAACTGCTTCCAGACTCCACTCATATTTCTGTCTGCTGGACTGAAGAACACATTATCAAGCTTTCCTCTCCCATGTAGTACAGACATACTCTGATCAAATTACTATTTAAATTTCCTATTTACAAATAAACTACATAAAATTGTGTATTTAATCCCTTAAAAAAAAGAAAAAAAAAAGTGTTTCAATCCTTGAAATAAGTTTTCTAATTTTTCATTACTTTCTTCATATTTTATTAACAAACCTCAAAAACTGTTCATGACAGAGCTGAACGGACTCCTCAAAGGATGATGGGAAAATTCAAGTGGGAAGGGACCTCTGGAAGYCTCTACTCCAGCTGGCTGCTCACARCAGGATGGGCTTGGCCACCAATCTGTGCTGCTCAGGGCTTYAGCTGGTCATCCTTGCAAATCCCATGGACAGCTTCAACTCAGGGCTCAGAGCCCTTAAACTCTTCCAGGGCAACCTGGGTCAGTTTTACCAGTCTCACTCTAAAATATTTAGTCTTTACACACAGTCTAAATCTATGCTCTGTCAGTTTAAAAACRTTACTTATTGTCCCATTTCCACAGCTCTAGTAAAAGTCTGTCCCCGTGTCCTTATGTTTTTTATAGTCCCTCTTCAAGTATTTAAAGGCAACATAGAAGTCTTCCTCGAGACTTTTCCTCTAGAGGCTGAACAACCCCAAATCTCTGTCTTTTCTCACAGGAAAGATGTCTCATACCTGTAATGGYTTTTGTGGTTCTGCATTGGAGCCACTCCATCAGGTCCACGACCTTCCTGTGCTGGGACCCCAGAACTGGATGCAGCACTGCAGGTGGGCTCTCACCAGAGCAGAGGGGCAGAATCCYCCATTTTCTTCATGGTAGATAGGATGGAGCCATGGTTTTGATTTGTGCTGGAAACAGCACTGTGAACACAGGAGTATTTTAGTCAGTGCCTCACTAGTGAATGGTTGAGTAGGGACAGAGCCAGGACAGCAGACYCCAGCTGACCCAAGGGATATTCAAAACTGAGCAGGTAAAGCTGATGGAAGAGGGAAGTAGCATATGGCATTTATCAATTTGAATTGTTTGGGAGATGGAGTAATTAGAAAGTAAAATATCTTCCATAGTGTAGAAAATAATTTATCAAGTGACTGAAAAGTAGAAATGTGCTGTGTACCTTTGAGTGCAGTGCCTTTGAAAGCTCATCCTGAGTAAGACAGACTGAACTATCTGAACAAGAAATCTCAAAGGCATCTTGATATTGTCAATATTTATTATATTGAATTTCTCCCTGCTCTGAAAATCTGTGTAGTGGCAATAAAGATCAGTCCATTCTGTAGGGAACGTCATCTCTAGTAACATCTCTCTCCAGAGGACCAAAATAGACCCCTAAGGGAAACAAACTTAAACCATATCTTTTTGTAGGAAGCTGTATTAAAAGTATTTTGGAGCAGAGGAACTTCAGRAAACTGATTGCATGCTGCATCTGGATGTACAAACATTCGAGCAGTGGCCTTGAGAAGAAAGGCTCAAGTCCTTGATGGGGATGTTTACTCAAGTCATGATAATAGAACTCTTAGTGCCACACACAAAGTATGTACATACCTAGAGGAACGTGGGTGTGCATTCTAGAAACACACTGCCTCATTCCTTTTGGCTTTTGCTTGACTGCACCTCAAAGAATATTATTTAGTTTTTCCAAGACCTTCTCAGCATTCCCTTTGCTCTTCTGGATGCAACATCTCATATTTTTTATTTCTGAGAGGCATTTTCTCACCCGTGGCACTCTGCAAGACCAATTTGTGATACAATAGCTTTGTGAAGAGCAGAATTTGACACAAATGTCCTAGAAACAGAGTTTTTCAAGATTAAATGCAGGTTTTGCTACATTACAGTTAGCTTGACTGACTTGGAACTTTTCATTAAGGAGAGGCAAGAATTTCAGAATCTTAGAGAATGCTTTAAACTCTATTTACTTTCTAATCTTTTCTAATGCATCAGGCAAGAAAAGAGTATAAACTAAAGAATCTACAAAGAATTTATACTACGAAAATGAAGTGTTACTATAAGATATGATAATTCATACTGTACCTGTAATTAAATAGTCAGAAAAAATACATTCCTGCAGGAAGTTAGGATTTCAAGCACTGAAATTATTGCATTTGCTCAAAGGTATTCAGAAGTGGTGAATGAAAATTAATCCATCATTTACAATAAAGCAGAAATGAAAGCATTCAAAGGAAAACTAATTTAAAAATTTTTAATGCTGATTTATATTTTATTATATAATGCTTATTTACAATTATAATTATCCATGTGCTTCTAAGAGTGGCAGTGTAAAGGAAATGGGTTATAAATATTCTCACATGAAAGCTAGAAACTAGGCATTTAAACAGAAATTCCTCTGTGATTGAGACGTGACTTCTTAAAAATGCAGCATTAATTTATTRCCATACATATATCCCCATAAGACAGTCATTGTAAAACTGCATTTTTAGGGAAACATCAGCTTTTGGTTTACATTTTTTTAATTTTGAAAAATTGTATGCATTTCCAGGAGCTTTTTGTCTTGCCCTATATCATCACATAGGGAAGTTGTTGCTGTTATATAAGCACCGGATTTAACACATTTTCTTCCCACTTTATTTCCTATTTCTCTCCTTCCCACAGAGTTTGGCAGTGTCTCTTTCAGTCTAGTTTTTGGATTTTTTTTTCCCCTTCAACTCCCCTTTTCAGGGAGGGGGTGTGGGGTGAAGATGTCTTTTTATTTTCAAGAAAAGATTCTTTATAAATACCGCTGTGACAAATTCATTTCACAGCACAGAGGCAATCAGCATGATGCCAAAGTCTGGCTGGGAACTGAAGGGTCAAACCAGCACTCTTCCCAAAGATCAATGGGATGCATTTCTGAACGTCAAGACTCTTAACTGGCTCTATACCACACTTAAAGAAAATAAAAGATCAGATGATAGGTTCTAGGAAGATGTTTCTTCCTGTCTTTCTGSTCCACTCTTTAAATTCAGCTTATGAAAAAAACACATGTAAGGGACAACAAAGAAAATACAAGCATGAGAGGGCTGTGTTCTTCTGATAAGCTGTACTCTSATTCACTGCAAACTTTAAACAGCGTGGGTAATCAACCTTATGGACAAAAATGAGCAGTGCACCAGGAGACAAGGTAAATACTCTCCCACTTGAATTGTTTCAAACAAGACGTGATCTCTTTAGTGACTTTTTTTTTTTTTTAATTGCCAGTCTAGCAGAAGGTATGAGACAAATTGAGGAACAGGAGGCTGRTAATGTCTCAGGGAGAAAGGGACACTCTTGGTCTTAGAATCTAAATTCTCCAGTCAGGAGATGCACATGTATATTTTTCACAACTAATATTTAATTAAAGAAAGAAATTAAAACCAAACAAAATTCTCTGGATTTAGACATTGACCAGACACTGCTGCTGAAACCCTTTCAGATACCAATCTGACTCCTCTATTGTTGGCATACAGTAATATGTTGACTAAATTGTACTTGGCCAGTTTTTAATTTTTTTCTGCAGCATGYTTCCCAGGTATTTCCTGCTGATTTGAAAGCTAGATATTATTTAAWTCTCCCCTACATGTTACTGGAAGAAAACTTTGATATCTTAAACGTCTGACAGTTTTAATATCTACAATTTGCTTGCATGTGTCTCAAATTAAAGAAGGAAAATTTTCACTTCAGAAACCATTCAAAGTCTTTCTGTTTCATGGTCTTTTTAGCACAAAGAAGTTTTGAGTTTTAAAGGAAAGTACAGCCACAAGTCTACTTATTGAATGAGATTGGCTTGGTTTCTTGTACTTTTTTTTTTGCCAGTCCAGATTAGTCAGATTTTTATTTCACAAAGTTTATATCTCACAAAATTATGTGTTGTTTCTTCATCGGCATCAGTGATATAATATGTTCTGTGATTAAAAAGTTTTCACAAAAAAATTCCATAAAGATATTTCAATATTCCATATTACAATTTTAAATATCTATATCTGCACCAGAGAAAATACCTAAAACTATAACATTCTGGTTTGAGACCCTTGTCTCCCTGCAACCAGGAAAATATATTTCTAACTTCCATTCCCTTGTAAAWTGCACACATTTGAAGCTAAAGAAAAGTACATAAAAGACTGAAAAGTTGCCAGCATATTTTAATCATCACATAAAGCAAATTTGATGGGGAAAAAATAATAAAGAAAAAATGAACAACACTGATGAATGTGAAAGGTTTTATGTACAAAACAAATGGCCCGKCAAGAAAAGAATCTAGACCATAAGAATACCATTGATAAAAGAGATTAATAACTTCAAATTGTGAGGGTATATCCAAGTTCATACTTTAAAACCCCTTGAACTTTTACACAAATAATTTTCTTTTCAGCTTTTATTATTATTCCCCTTTGCTCTTCTAGTCAGCCTTGGGAATGTCACAGTACACATAACAATAACTCACTTAAATGAGGCTTGTTTTTCTTTCCTCCTTCCTCAAAGTAGGAATTTTTCTGTAAAGAATTTGGATCCTAAAATCATTCTCTGCTTATCAGTCTTTTCAGGACAAGCATGCACATGTTCAAAGAAGCTAAAACTAGCCTTTAAGTACAGCYCAAATATTTCTCTTAAATAGGATATGTCACATTTGGATGGTTATGTAAAAGGGCTTTCTTTCTATGATGTCTTAAGCTATGTCTCATATTGCCCAACACAAAGYTTAATTTGGGTTGTGAGAAGCAACAAAGAGTATGTTTTTCTTCCTAAGTTCTCACAGTAAAAAAGATCTTCTCTCGGGTGTCACATATCATCACCAGCATCGGCTAGAATCTTAGACACATAAATCARAAAGCTGTCAATTCTTCCAAAAACATTTGTATGTAGTGACAATACAATTTTCATGCCTGACAACATAATGAAACACTTCYGTATGGAAGCTCTGAGAAATGTTATTTACTTGACTCAAATGACCAGCCGCAGAAGTTTTAAGGAGCTTGTCAGGGATCTCCACTATCTTCTACAGCAGCCTGTGGCCTAGAAGAGTTTGGCATAAACAGTATTTCTTCTGCAAATAAGTGCTATYCAGGAATGGTTTATTAGAAGCTCAAAGTCACTTAATTAATGTGTACTGAAATAGTGCCCATCAAAACCAAATCCAAGTGTGGCCACTGCTGTAGAAATGTTTAGAAGAGTTCCTGCTGTGAAGAGCTCATAATGCATATAAAGTGAAAAGGGAAACCTTGAACACAGCTACAGCAGACCAGCTTAGAGGACTTTCTGGAAGCCTCTTTGAAATGAAAGACGGTGCTGCATGAAGGGCATCACTTGGAGCAGGGGGGCAGCAATCAGCCAGCAAAATATTTTCCTAAATGCAGTGTCTGATGTGCACATGGGACTTCGCTGTCATCATCAGCTGCATCGGCCTGAGTTTTCCTAACAGATTGCCTTCAGGGAAGAGTTAATTCTTGATCCAGAATAAACACTTCCCACCTTCAAGTGGCCATGGGAGAGGGAAAGGAGCAAACTGAAATTTGTCTTCTTCATCCTGTTYCTGTACAATGAACAAATTGGTTYCCCAGACAGAAAATAAAACAATTTTGTTTGGAAAAGACCTCCAAGATAATTGAGTCTAGACTTTGACCAAMCACCACCATGTCAACTAAGTGCCACACAGTGCAGGAACTGCCACATCCAGTTGTTTCCTGGCCTCTTCCAGGGACAGGGTGACACCACCATCTCCCTAGGCAGCCTATTCCAATGGTTAAGCACTATTTCAGTGAARAAATTCTTCCTGATGTCCAAYCCAAACCTCCCCTGRCACAGCTATTCTCTTGTTCTCTCCCAGGCTAGTTGCCTGGGAAAAAAAGGGCCTACCTCTACCTAGTGTCCCTCAAGAACTGGCATATCTGTTTTCAAAGGAATATTCCCAAAGGCAAAATATTAGGAGTACAAAGAAGCAAATCAATTTGTTTTAAAGATACAAAAAATGCAACCAGAAAAAAATCAGTAAAAGGATCTCCTGCATACATCAATAGCAATAATAATAAAAAAAGTCTCATCAAGTATTTCGATCACCAAAACAGAGGTTATTAATATGAAAACAGATGTTATTAATATGAAAGAGGYTTGCTACAGCTGAATCAAGCAGGAATGTTAATAAAATGTACATCTGCTGTATAAGGAATGTAATAGAGAGCTAAAAGATAAAGTGAGGGGAAACCAAAACAGAGTGATTTATTTCCTAGTCAACTAAATTTAAATTTGCATTAATGTTAAACACTTTATGACTGTTCATGGGTAGTGAAAACTTTAATGAATGTCCCTAGACACCAAGAACTAGAGTCTGTTTATATATTAAGTCTTCATATACTCTTACTGGAATTGACAAAAAATAGTGAGCTAAAGAAAAAGCACTTTGTGAGGTCAGTCAAAAATCACACATGAATCAGCAGCATGAAAGCTGTCTTAAGGAAGAAAGAACCAAAGGAACAGAAAAAAAAACTAAAGAAAAAGAAAGAAATACGTTACCTGATGAAAACTAGAATATTTAGACAGAAATTCAGGAGCTGTTGTATTTAAATTGTTTCTTGATTTTTAGAGAAAATAGGGTGATACAACGTGCAAAATAAATTTTCTAAATAGTAGAATACAATACTATGATTGGTATTGTGATTTATTTAGATGATAACAAGMTCATATCTAATGCCAGACTGACAATCCTCAGACCCACCAGAACAAAAATTACAAGTTTTCTCTGGCAATTCAAGCTGACAAACTGCAAGAGCATCTGCGACTCTTATTACCAGATGTAATAGCTGGCTTCCCTCTGCAGGTGAACAACTACTTTGTGTCTCAGTATTTCATACCCAAGATCCTTATCCAGGCAAGTTTCATGGAATTAGATTCCCTGCCCTTCTGTGACAGATCTTCTGGTGCCAGTCAGGTTTGAGCCTTAATGGTTACACTGGAATTACAGAATAACACAAAGTTGTAACAAATAACACAAGTGGTAACAAAAAGCAATAGAGTAAACCTCAGACACTGGACCTTGACCTCAGTTAGTTGTTTGGTTTTGCTTTACAGCAAACAAACCCTAACCACCGCCCTAATTCCTCCCAAACAAACACAGCATATCCAAACAAAAACCTAATTATCTTTAAATTAATTCTGAAAAGAGATTCCCACAKGCCCACATGTATATCTAGAAGTCCAGGTTGTGTAACCAATTCRTAGCTCAGGTTTCTTTAAACATTCACACAGCATTAATAATAATTGTTTAAATATAAACTGCAGTAATTAGCTCTGTAATAAAAGCATCCTCACTGAGGTTTGCATATAGAACTCTGCTTCTTCACAACTTTATTAGAATTAAGGGGGAAAAAACACTGCTTCTATGAATATAATACTAACTTAAAATGCACAATTAGCCCAATTGCAGAATCACAGATTCAGCTAGGTTGGAAAAGACCTTTGAGATTATCAGGTTCAACCTGTGACCAACCACCACCTTGTCAACTAGACCATGGTACTGAGCGCCACATCCAGTCTTTTTCTGAACACCTCCGGGGATTGTGCCATTACCACCTGCCTGGGCAGCCCATTCTAATGCCCAATCACCCTTTCTGTAAAGAGCTTCTTCTTGTGTCCAGTCTGAATCTCCCTTGGTGCAGTTTAAGTCTGTGTCCTCTTGTCCTGACACTGGTTGCCTGGGAGAAGAAACCACCCCACCTGGCTACACCTTCCTTTCATGGAGTTGTAAAGAGTGAGGACTCACCCAAGACTCCTTTTCTCGAGGCTAAACACCCTAAGCTCCCTCAGTCATTCCTCACAAGGTTTGTGTTCCAGACTCTTCRCCAGCCTTGTTGTCCTTCTCTGGACATGCTCCAGCATCTCAACGCCCTTCCTAAATTGGAGGGCCCAGAACTGGATACAGCAGTCAAGGTGTGGCCTCACTAGTGCTGAGAACAGGGGGAGAATGACCTCCCTGCTCCTGCTGGCCACACCATTCCTGATCCAGGCCAGGTGCCATTGGCCTTCTTGGCCACCAGGGCACAGTGCTGGCTCATGTTCAGCTGCTGTCACCAGCACACCTAGGGTCTCTTTCTGCTGGGCACTGTCCAGCAACACCATCCCCAGCCTGTAACATTGCAGGGGGTTGTTGTGGCCAAAGTGCAGGACTTGACACTTGGACTTGTTAAACTTCACGTTGTTGGACTCAGCCCATCTATCCAGCCTGTCCAGGTCTCTCTGAAGAGCCCTCCTATCTTCCAACAGGTCAACACACGCTCCCAGCTTGGTGTCATCTGCAAATCTACTGATGGTGGACTCAATCCCCTCATCCAGGTCATCAGTGAAGGCATTAAACAGGACTGGCCCCAGCTCTGATCCCTGATGGACACCACAAGTGACCGTCCCCAGCTGGATGCAGCACTGCTCACCACCAGTCTCTGGGCCCAGCCATGCAGCCAGTTCCTAACCCAGCACAGAGTGCTTCTGTCCAAGCCATGGGYTGCCAGCTTTTCCAGGAGTATCCTGTGGGAGACAGTGTCAAAGACTTTGTTGAAGTCCAGATTGGCAACATCCACAGCCTTTCCTGCACCCACCAGGCAGATCACCTGGTCATAAAAGGAGATCAGGTTGGCCAGGCAGTACCTGTCCCTCCTAAACCCATGCTGCCTGGGTCTGATCCCTTGGCCAAGCTGTAGGTTTGCTGTTTGATTGCACTCAGGATTATCTGTTCCATAACCTTGCTGGGCACTGAGGTCAGGCTGACAGGYCTGCAGCTCCCTGGATTCTCCTTCCAGCCACTCTTGTGGATGGGTATCACACTGGCCCTGCTTTCACTCATCTGGGAGCTCCCCAGTGAGCCAGGACTGGTGRTAAATGATGGAGAGTGGCTTGGTGAGCTCTTCTGCCAGCTCCCTCAGCACCCTTGCATGGATCCCATCCAGTCCTACAGAGCTGTGAGCATCTAAGTGGCTCAGCAGGTCTCTGACTGCTTCCTCCTGGATAACAGGGGAGCTGTTCTGCTCCCTGGCTCCACCTACAAGCCCAGGAAGACAGCTGTCCTGAGGACAACCTCCCTTTCTACTGAAAATTGAGGCAAAGGAAGGTGTTAAGTACCTTAGCCTTTTCCTCATCTTTGGTAACTATATTTGCCCCCACATCCAATAAAGAATGGAGGTTTTCCTAGCCCTTCCTTTTGATAATAATGTATTTATAAAAACATTATTTATTACTCATTACAGAAGTGGCCAGATTAGGTTCTAACTGAGCTTTTGCCTCTTTAATTTTCTTTCTGCATGACCTAACAATATCCTTAAACATTTCCTGAGTTGCCTGCCCCTTTTTCCAAAGGTGATGCACCCTCTTATTTCCCTGAGACACGTTTTTATCCCTGCTGAATTTTTCCTGGATCTTATGGGCTACTAAAGATATATCTTAAAGTCATTCTTAAAACTTTCCCCTAGTATAACTAAGTGTCTCAGGCAGATGACACCACCACACAGTCACTAAGAGGCCTTTGCTGATGTTCATGACACTCAAACTTCAACATGCACAACACCTAAACCTAAACTGATAAAATTGCTCAGACYGTGTTGACACACTTGGCACTTGTCATTCCAAGACTGTCTGACACCTGATAATTGCTAATCACCAGGTGTTTATTCCATCCTGAGGAATGGGATGTTGCTCTGATGTATCTYCTTTCTGAATCTTTTGCAGATGGCTGAGTACTGCTGATGTTTTATGTGGTGTGACAAGAGAAAAACCAGGCATTGGTTAGACAAACAGCTCTAGAGAGCCTGAGCTTCTGCATCTCACTCTGTTAGTCACAACCTCCATTGTGATGAAAAGCAGCTTGGTAAAGTTGCTGTCAGCTGAGAAAGCAATATGAATAGAAATAACTGAATTCCTTGGCTAATTTTTCTCCTTTGTTAGCTCCCTGGGCCTTCACAAGGCCACACCAGACACTTTCTGCATCTGCAACTTCTAACGATCCTGTGGATCATACTGTTATTTAAAACAAACTAAAAAAAACCCACCAAACAAAAACAAACAAACAAACAAAAAGAAACAACAAAAAAAAACATCCCAAACAACACCCAAACCAAAATCATACCCTTTCTGTTAATTACTTCAGGACCTGAAGCATTTAGTAAACAATAACAAAGTACTGAAGTGCTCTAAAATTTTTAAAGATCCAAGTGATAGTGTACACAGTAACAAAAAGCTATCAGATTGAAAGGATATGCTTAGTTACATCTGCAGCTGTAATCATGGATTGGCTTTAACTGCCAGAATTAATAGACTCAGAACATAATYCTGATGTCAAATTTTAAAAATTTCCCCCTTCTCTCAAGAAGTTACTGAAATGAATGACAGTGGTTTCTCATGTCTTAGAAGTAAATATATTTACTAGAAGTAAAAGGTTATTTCATTAGAATAATTTAGCAATAAAGTTTATGCATAAAAAAAATTGACATAATGTTTACAGCTTTCTGAGGGTTGGCTGGTATAGCTCAAAGAAATCAAAAATATTTTCACTCTTTTGCTACAGACAGCATCTTCAAATGTGAAATATTTTATAAGTGTGTGGCTATGCCAGTAAAAACAGTTTTCACTCCCCCTTTTCTATTGCCTAAATTCTGCAAACATACTGGGAGGGTTGCTTGTTTGTGGTACATTTGGTTGGCTTTGTTTGTTTGTTGCCAACTCCTTTGGCAACATACRCAAGGGATGGAGACCTTGGGGAACAGGGATAACCTTTGGGAATGTGGAAAAGACATCATCTGCCACTATTGGTGAGTTCTGACCTCTATGCAACAAATACCATGGACCTCATGGGGAGTCTATCTAAAGCAGCAGATAGAGTGAACACAAAAGAGATCAATGTCAGCATTCACTGGGCAACCCTGAGTCTTGTGAACACACACAACAGGTTTGCTCCTTTTTTCCCCAAACACACCAGCCTGACTTTGTGATACCATGTAGAACAAAACGTGCCCAAGGGCAGCAGGTTCAGTGGGGCTCTGACCGGGCCACATCTGCAACACAAGTTTGCTCACACACCTTCAGGGACTGCCCAGAGGGCAAAGAAGCTGCAGAGAGAGCTAGGGAGCTATTTCAGTACCCTGCTTACATAAGGAGCTCCTGAGACCTCAGAAACTTGACATTCTTAAATCTTCCCTTGTTCAAGGAACGTTATGTTCTTCCTCTCACCCAAAGCTTGTGCACAGCTTTGTGGGTTTATGGTGCAGTGGTTGAGCTCTGCTCAGGTTTGAGTCTAATTTATGCTACTTGTCGTGAAAGGAGGAAAATGTTCTGCCACAGATAGGTGGTCATGGACAAATAGAAGACAACTCAGAAATCATTGCATTGCATTACTGAAAAACAAAAAAATAACAGCATTATTACAGCATGTATTAAAAAACACTCACCCCTCTTTCATACGCATGGACATGCAGAAAAGTCCCTTTGGTTGTGGCTAAAGTTTTCCAGATTAAAAGCAACACAAATTCAGGCTAATTTCTTTACTTCTGTGTTCTAAATCAAATAATTTCATTGATGAAAATCTTACTATTCTGAGAAAATTTTCTTTATGAAGGAGCATTCAAGGATTTGTGAACCAATCTGAAGGAGTCCCCCCACTACTCAAGCAGTGTTTTTTACTATACTTAGCTTTCCATTCACTGTAAGGATATACAAGTGTAATACTCTTTGTCTTTATTTTGTACTCTTTATTAATAAAGTCACCCTGATCTGCTTTATACTGCAYGGACTAGAGAGCTTTTCCTCAAGGTACCTGATCAGCCATGTAAATGAGCGTCCCATTGCAGCACACCAGCCAACTCAGCCATATAATACCACTGCATGGTGTATAGCTCATCCCTGTTGAGTTGACATCTATTTGACACACCTCATAAACACAAAAAATTAACCTTTCAAATAAGCTGTTTTGTTTTGGCTTTTGGTTGTGTTTTGTTTTTGTTTGGTTTTTTTTTTTTTTCATGCTTATTATCTACGGTATCTGATTTACATGACAAGGTTTTGGTGCAGGGGGGACAACTGTAGGGGTGACCTCTGAAAGAAGGGACCAGGAGAACCCCCATGTTGAGCAGACCCAGTGCCAGCCAGCTCCAAAACAGATCCACTACTGCCAAGAGCTGAGGGYTTTTTTTTTCTCTCTCTCTCCTTCCTYCTTTCSTCCCTCCCTCCCCAAGGTCTCTCTCTGTCTCTCTCCTGCATGCACCCAAATAATTTGCTCATAAAATTCTGGGCAAGAGATGGTAAATGCACAGCCCGCCCCAACTATCAAAGCTGCACCTCTGTCTAGCCACAGTATCTAGATGAATCCTCCTCTCAGGCTGATAAGCTCCTCACATCTGGCTGCTTTACAGACATACCTCACACACGACTCAGGCTGCCAATCCAGCTGCCTGATGGGATAATCTCAAAAGTTTTACCAAACTTTACTGGAGGAATAACAAAACCATATTATTAGAGAACAGTTCTTCCCTTTCTCTAGCCACATCTTGCTCTTTTAATCAGTCCAACTGAGCTCCGTGAGACACCTACTAAACTGCCAAAGCTTATTTCTCCCTTTCCATCCTTACCTGAGGTTAAAAAATATCAAACAAAATCAAAAGAACCCTCTTCAAGTTTCAGTATTCTTTTTAACAGCAATAAAAAAAAAWTTCTGAAGAAGGTAAAGAAAAGATCTTCTCTATTGCTTTCCATTTTTCTGCTGCAATTTGTTTTGTGAAATGTTGCATTTTCCACCACTTCACTGAGAAAATTAAATTATCACTGTTGGAAAACAAGGACATAAGGAACTTACTGAGGTGTGATAAACTAGTTTTTCAGTATCAGTGAAATTCAAGGACATCCACACATATCATAGGAATAGGAAAGTTTCCTGTCCATAAGATTTTCTGAATATCAGCTGATAAAATGAAACCAGCTATTTATTTATTAGTTTCTATATTGCTATTCATATTTCCATAACACTACACTATGCTACACTAATATATTTGAGTTTTCTTAACAGTACTACAGCAGGAAAAAATATTTCTTAAAATTATTTCCAACTCTTTCAGTTTTCCTCATTACCTGTTCTTCATGCACATATCAAAGATGAGTAATCCCCAGGGAAATGAGAGGTGAGAAGGAGGGAGATACTATAGAATAAAAAGAGCTAAAATATAATTAAATGCAAAAGATTATCTAGGCTAAGAAGGTATCATCCTGTAACAGAAATCCCAGTAAGACTATGACAGAGCAAAACAACAGGATGAAAATTCACACATCTTTAAAGGCTCTAAAGATAATAAAAAATTCTAAAATGATTTRYAGAKATCCYTGTCTTTCRGTCCAGAGGATGCAAAGACACCAAKCACAAATTCAKGGATTGTGGGASAGTTCTTGCTTTGGGGAATTCAGTAGCAAACCATGTCTTGTCATGTCTTGTCATATAAAGTAGATTTGAGAAATTGTGGATGAATTGCTATTTGACTCATTATTTACTAAACAGGATGCTACTGAGAAATAAACAACTATTCTTTTTCTTCTCGTGGGTATTTCCAGAGATAAGGGGTCCAAAATGAGGGTGTTGGAACAAACTAATAAAACACACCTTTAGGACAAGATAAAACTTACATGTTTTATCTGAGCTGCTGAAGAATGGAGTTAATTTTTCACAAAACACCTTTCTTCATAATTTGCTCTACTAATTATAGCAATTGCATTTTAAAGAGTAAGGTATTTACAATGTGAAGAAGGTAATTGATGTCCTCCTTGCAGCCTGTGAGCCCATTTGACCTGAATGTTTCAGTGCTTTAATAAGTAAATGCATATAAATTATATTTTCCACTATCTATGCTTCTTCTTCTATACTAATATTTTTTTAATCCTCCTTTCTGCAAAATACTTGAGGAGAGGCTTATAGGAACAAAACCACATCAGAATCAGTGATCAATGTAATTATACAATATTGGATTCTACCACTCAATTTACATACCCATCTGTAAAAATGAAAAACTCATTATAATTCCCTTCATCTCGAAGTACAGCTATAAGAACATACAATCACTTCCTAAAGGAAATCAGAATTACAACTTGATTGAATATAAAAAAAATAAAATGCACCAGTGGAACATTTTTGTGCAAAAGATGCTGACGCAGTAGAATAAAAAGTTCAAAAGGACACATCAATTCTCTTGACATTTTAAAAGCAAAACCAAGAAGACCAGCTGGCCTACCTGCCTGCCAGTACTGGCTTTTGCTGCCCAGGTTTGTCCTAGCCAATTGTCCCTAAAGGTCTCCCCATTATTACAAGACAACAAACTTGCTGGAAATTGAATTGACCTCTGAAGGAGCACCCCCCCAGACCTCCAKCTGGTAACTGGACAGTCTGCAGTTCCACTCAATCAAATACACAAAAGCTTTCTAAAGATATATTAACTTGAATAGCTAAAATAAATTAATCATTTCAGGATAATAGTTTTTTAAACACAAATTAGCTGGTGACAGATTTTAAGATGCTAACATGGAAAAATAAGATCAAGATGTCTCTCTACTCATTTCAGTTCAAAGCTGATTTTTCTAACCTGGGGAAATTCTCACACTTCCTAGCCCACAAGAATGTATTAATGTCTGAATTATTTCTTAAAAATTAAATACTAGTACCACTGGTCTTTCCCATGTCTGTGTTAGATTTGATGTAAGCAGAACATGCCTACAAACCAGGTAACAAGTATAACATAGCCAARGAAAGCCACAAATAAAAACATATGTCTTAAAAATGAATCAGCTACTTACYTGGTTAGTACTCTAAAAYGTGCCCAAGGAAAGGATCAACAACCATGTAGGTACTATAAATAACCTAGAGCCTAAGTACAGATCTAGTGAGTGATGACMAAGCCTACGTGCTTATTGTAGATAYCACCTGTGCTGGTCCAAGTGGCTGCAGCCTCAGTTTATTACAAGAAAAACAAAGTTCATTAAGGAAAKGGGTTGATAGATTCATTACCCACTATTCAAAGTGATTAATTATCAGGATATGCAGACACAAGCAGTAAATAATTATATATATCTGTCTAAACAGAAAATTGGTTATTTTTTAAATTGTAAAGATACTGTAAAATATACAGTGCATGAGTGGTACAAAGAGTAGATATGCCAAGCAGTCACCAAAAGAATTAGATTTACCCCTTCATGATGCTGAGTTGTTTACTTCCCAGATAAATGATATGAACCTCATCTACCATAAAAATATATTCATGAGGCTCCTTATGATAATAACTAGGCTGTCTTGAAAAATAGGAAAGGAAYGTGGGTGTAAATGCATGAACTTCCTTGGATCCATGGGCCTTCAAAGGGAAGACTAACTAGAAAAGTTAACACATCCTACCATAAAGGCAAGATGGAAATATGTGGGAAGCTCTAAGGCTCTAATCTGTCTGAGTGCTCACTCTTGGGGGTGCCTTTGAAAGCAATACTTGAGAGAAACTTTTAAAAGAGATTTTTTTTAGTGAGCATCTCAGAAGGAGCTGTTTTCAAAATAGGCTTTGAAACAAGACRCGTTGCCTGTGATGGCCATACTACTGACACTTTAATAGCAAAAACATTTCCAGACTCTCTGCCTAACTCAGTTTGGCCATTTTTCTAAGGAAAACAAGCATAAAAATAAATAAAAAYAAGCTCTCAAAACATGTGAAAGCTGCATGTTACAGTTAAAGCATTTAATTTCTGCTCTCTACTAAAACAAAAGAATTCAAGGCAAGAGAAAAAAATTGCAATCATAGCCCCTTCTTATTTTCCCCCTCCAAAAGTCTTACCAGCACAAAATAAAATCTTCGTMTTTTGCTTTAGAGCACCTGGTTCCCACTTGCTAGCTAAAAGTAATTAGCCTTTAATTATCACAAGTTACATTTTCACCTGCAAATCACTGCAGAGTCAGGCTTGCCCCATTAGCATATTCATCTCCCACCTGCAGGCATGAGGAAGCACTTCTGCACTTCAGCTGAGGAATTAACCTTTAATTTGCYCTGGCCTTTGCTGTGTTCTTGGCTGAACACACAAATCAAAATTTGTGGACTTTGTACAGATTTCGAGGTCAAATGATCTTTTTTACTAGAAATGGAATGTTAAGGGTTTCTTATACTTTTCTACAAGGTTAACCATGGGAAAAACCTTCAAATGTTTTCAGAGTAATGCACATTGACATAGAAAAAAAAAAAATCAATGCATGGACAAACTATCCAATCATTTCATTTTCCTCTCTCTAGTTTAATAGTGTTGAGGGAATAGAGATTTTTAGACATTTTTGATGTATCAATGAAAATATGAAGCATGAAGTCCTCATGAATCCTCTAAGTGTTTCTGCAATACAGGTAGTGATCTCCAAGGAAGGAAGTGTGTTTCTCACTGATACACCTGCTTCAGCTGACCTTCCAGCAACTTCTTTTCAGCTTTTACTGGGCTTATTACAAAATTTACTCTCCAGCTGAATTTTTGCTTTCTTTACTGATTTTTTGTAAATACAACATTATTTTTTTGCATGAATACAGATTGGATGATGTAAATGTTTACAGGCTAAGGCTTTCCCTGTGCAACCTATCACATCTTTAAATACGTGGCATGTTCCAATGACTTCAAAAGGCCTAATAATGTGCACAGACACATCACTAAGATGCATATTTTTAGGAAGAAGGCAAAGAACTCTGTATTGTTTTAGGCCAATAGCTGGAATAACATGTTCAGCTGAAAYAAAAATTAGACACACGACACTAATATTCAGTATGGAAAGTCCTACCTCAGGTATTTACTTTCTTTTACACTGAAAATATAAATGGAATGTCCTTTGCATCAAAGGACCGCAGATCCAAATAATCTATTGTAGAAAATAAACAAAAGGACAAAATCCTTAMTTCCTGAATCTAAGAACTTTTCTGCAGACACAAAACCTAACAAATAAAGTGTTCTCCTAAATAAAAGAGGTAAACTGAATTAGTATGGTTGACYTCCTAAAACAAAAACCTTGAGCCAAAGTAATGATTTTACAATTCTAGCATTTTTTTCTCATGCATTACCATGCATCTTTACATCACTGCACCTTTATGAATCTCATCAGACTCTGTTGACAAATTATGCATAAATATGCAAAATATGCATAGCATTGTTTATAAAAAGTGTTTATTGGATTTGCTATAATGAGTTCGGCACAACTAGGTCACTGTACCATTTTATTATCATCATCATATATTTGTGGAAAATTTTATCTTAAAACAGTATGGAGACAATATAAATTACAACTGTGAAGTAATGTTAAAAAAACAGCTTATAGWAATAGAGATTCTGGGTTCTCTTTAATCTGCAAATAGATTTTTCTTTTTCTGACATAAAAAATACAATTTACCAGACACAATCAAAACCTTTAGTGGTGAACAAGTGTTTGCGATAACAGCTACAATTTCTTATAGAGTATTAATAAATATTTTCAAAAACAATATTATATTCTGTGTTTTGCCTCTTCATCAGTGCAAAATGTTGACTACATTTCTTTTCTGCACTAAAGTCTTGAGACATCAGGATAAACAGCAGTTTAGATATGARTGCACCTGTTCATCCTGTTAGACTTTTTTTTTTTGCCAGTTTACTTCAGATACGTGAAATTGGATTTCTGGAGGCTTAGACAGGTATTTAACCCACAAGACTTTGACTTCTGAATTAAATTTCCTTTTAGGTTTCCACAAACGATTCCATCCTAACTTGAAAAACCCTCATTACAGAATTTAATCAAAACTAATTGAAAAAAAAAAGTTTTCCTGGGGGAACTTAACCAAGCCAGTATTTTCTACTGAAGATAATTTAATCAAATATTTCTGAGCTGTATTCATCTTTTCTTTTTGTCCTGCTGCATACTGATAGACCAGAGCTTTCTGACAAGATGCAGTGATTCTGTMAGTAGTATGGAATATGTGTAAAATTAAAATAGCTTAGAAAGAAAAAAAAAATASTTACATTGGAATACTGGAATATTTCTTTTCATGKTTATGAGAAGATCATGCTGTGAAACAAGGAATATTTTTGGATTGAAATGGCTCACTAGACCAATGACCATATTTTTCCCCAAAATGAGATGAAGAGAGGATACAAGGGAAATAATGCATTAGCAAAGCACTGATGTTAATGCTAGGAGTTACTTGTCTATTTTGATGATATCCAGAATCAGAAACTACCAATTTTAGATTGGTACTTACTGCTAGTATTTATTGGTAGTAGTATTATTTTTATTGAGTCTATCTCAAGCCATACCAAAGTTATGAAGATATGTATCTAAATGTTGAAGGTAATTTTAAAGGAAATTTTAAAGTTTAATCCTAACACAAATTATATTGAATTTCTAGATTAAAAAATTCTAAACATTAAAACACCTCGCATGGTCCAACACCAAAAATAATTTAAAAATAAGTGTATCTCTCTCTCTCTCTCTCTCTCTATATATATATATATATATTTCTTGCCAACTCTTCTGATTCATATGATTCTATCTGACTTGTTTCCCCTCCTCTACATTATCCAATCACAATTTTAACATTGCTCTTTAGGATTTACAGACTTATAGGCACTAGATATTGCTGCCATCAAGAAACAGCCAAAATACCATATATTTAAGGTCACATTGCCAYGACATAGAAAGAGGGTTATGTGTGAAACTATGCATTTCCAATATATATCAGTCACTTTTACATCAATTTGCTATATACAGTTGCAACTAGCAGACTTTTTTTCATTTGTGGGAGAGCCATCATATTTGCCATGAAGATTCTTCAAAGAGAAATATGACACAGCTCCTTTTCTTACTTGGATGTCACARTAAATACAGGATATTCAAAGCACATTTTCTGTACTGAGACAAAGCATAATTATAATTCAACACTTTTGGCTAGAAATCAAAATAGCTACCCAATCCCAAATGCAAAGACACAAAAAAAAATTTACTTTCACTTAAATAATTGCAAAGTTTTCAGCACAGAAGACAATACATCAATTTCTTGACACTTCCTTCAAATTGGCTTTTAACATGCAAACTGAGTGAAGGTAATTTGTCTTTCGCCTTCACAGCCATCCCTTTATAGTTTACTAATACTAAAGTTTCATTAAAATAGTGTACATTAAATCAATGCTCCCTCCCTAGCAAGTAATCTACAACCATTTTAAGGCAATTGTAGATGTTTCAAGCAAAGTTAGGATAGATCAAGTTTCTGCTTTCACAGTTACTCKAATCTGATTTTGTTTAAAGTACATAAAGTTTAATTAAAGCAAGCCTAATTTACACGTATTTAATATATGCACGTATCACCTTACATCGTGAGTCCAATAAAAATACTGGCATATGAATATCACCAATACTCAACCTTAGCAATCCTTGGCTGTACAAAGTCATCAGCAAATCTCCACAYGTGTAACATATAAATGTTATGATAACTTCGAAACCTTTCAATCTGCATTATGAGATTCCTAAATTCAGCAAATAATCAACAATGTATGCAATTCAATCAGATAGCTTTTTTCTCCCCGAAAAGGAAGATTAAAYGAAGCCCTTAAACAATAAGTAAACAGAGCTTCATCACTGTGGTGTCCATTATCAACAGAGTGATTCTCTCTTATCTCTTTCTTTTGACAAGAAAAATGAATTTCTTGTCACTGTCCAGTCAGGAGAAAAAGATGACTGATATTCAAATGGAATGGATAACATATTTTCCTACCTGGAACAYCTGTTGTGAGTGGAAACACTATATAAAGAATAACTGATTAAATGCTCTGTAGTATGTAAAAGATGACAAATATTATTAAATCCATCAAACAATCCAGACCATGTTCAGGAATCCCTGTGAAGAAAATGTGTGTCCATGGCCTTTTGAGTCTTCCTTCAGTCACAATATCCACATGTAAATGAAAGTTCTTTTCCAGGATAAGCCAACTGCAACAGACAGTGGTCAAATATTTTCTCATAGTTTAAGAAATTAAGAATTTTTATTATTTAAGGAAATGATACAAAAAGAAGAGGCTTTGTATTCTGACCTACTGATGCTTCACTGAGACACATAATTGCATTCTTAGCCCAGTGAACCCAACCCAACTGTAATTAAACAAAGCTGCTAGTTATTAAATCAAGGATTCTGATTTATWGAATTTTTGTTGTTGTTAATGATAGTGGCTTACCTTCTGAATATTTCATATGTTATATATGCTACTATTTCAGGATTAACCAGTAACAAGAATGGTCATTAAGCATACCCTGCATTAAATTTTAAAGTACTATTTCCATTTACTTTGGCAAACGAATAATGAGGAACACATTCTGGATTTCATCTGAGAGTTAATAGGTTTATTAAACTTGGAAAACTCTACTTGGTATTACTGAATAAAAAATTGTTTTATTGTCATTGTAAAGGATGAGGTAAGAAAGAAATTTAATGAAAAAGATAACTAGCTGAATTTCTTTTCCCTTAAAACCACAGCTTCACTTTTACCTTTTTCTCTTTGGAAGATAAGGGTGATAATGGCATTATGAGGCTGTGACTAGGAAGGTCAGACAAAACAAAAGATTTCCAGAAAATTATTGCTTTGGCATAATTAAGTGGTTTTTTGTTTGTTTGCTTGTTTTCTCACAGGATCATACAGAATCAWTTAGRTTGGAAAAGAGTAATGGACATGCAACTCTGTTCTTGGTAAGTGTGAATAGCCCATGCTTTTTTCTGCTTTTTTCCTTTATCAGAACTGCAGAGGACTCCAGTACACCTTCCATCTTCT
>CADDXX010000157.1:0-23886 GCA_902810485.1 Alauda arvensis | reverse complement strand
TGCCTTTCCACGTGAAAGATTTTCCCTGATTCATGGTCTATACCAACATGGTTCTAGTCCCCAGCTGTGAACAATTACTCTTAAGGCAACTGTCCTTTGCTAACTGATATCATCTACTTCTAAGAATACTCCATACTCCTCTCCTACCCCTCTTTCCAATATTTCCTTTATAGAAAATAACTGTGAATGAATTGATTTATGTAAGTCATGTTAACGGGAGCTCTGATCGGTTTCATTCTCCTTGGACTTCCTCCAATTAGTCAACATTTTATGCCTATTTTAAGGTCTAAAAGGCTGATGGATCTGACAGCCTTTAAATTCTTGCCCATGTGTACTGGCTTAAATAGCTCATATTTTATTCAAACATTTTTTGCAGATTATATGCACTTTTAAGTAAAAATGAGAGTGAGGTGATATTTCCCTCAATTTTTCAATTACCTTAACATTCAGAAAATACCATTTAATTTTTCCAAATCTATGTTAGGAACCCTTAGGTCCCATACAAACCTTTGTCCCTGTTTTCAGGCAGTTTTCCCACTTAATCTCCAAACTCCATTTCTGATCTCTAGGTCACATTCCTGCATGTGAGGCGCAAAGAGTCCTAAGACCTGGCAGACTGCTCATGCATTTCCCTGTTCCTTTGTTTTTTTGTATCATCTTCCAGACATAGTCTTTTGTCCCTGTGATAATAAAGAGCTTTCTTAGAACCTTAGGCCATCCTTGCCTTTCTAATACCATATCCATACATTACCATAAAGWCATTTCTCAGCTTCCTTCAAAATATATGCTGTCAGTCTACTGAATTTTGAGAGGTTGGACCTTTTTTCTTTTTCTTTTTTTCCTCCCATCTTTTTCCCACTAAAATTTTCCACTTATATTCCAGTGCAGAAAAAACGTAAACACTGAAAAACCCCATAAACAGGAATTTCTTATTTTCCCTGATGTTACTATGAAATGAGAGCAACTCAGGAGGGGGAAAAAATGAAGCTAACAGTCTTGTGCAATAATTTCTTCCCAGAACTTGTGACTGGCATTGCAGTTATCTATTTATCAACTAAATAGATTAAGTCTTAGCTTGGACTTTTATAGACTAAATAAAAGGGCAGAGATATTTATTTAACCTTTGTATAGTCAACCACCATGAATAATATAAACCAACAGATGTCTTTTTTTCCTGTAGAAACTGTAAATCATATAAACTGAATTCTTGCCTATAAAACCTACAACAACTTATTTTTTTTTAACAAAAGTGAGCAAGGTCTCCATACTTGGTGGCATATATGAAATTTTCCTTTGCAATTTACAATAATATGACCATTCAAGGTAAGACTGGAAAAATAGTGCATTGCATTTTCTTAAAAAGTGGGACTGAATGATGACTAATGAAGTGAATAATCTTAAASTGATTTCTTGAATAAAGCAGAAAAAATTTATTTCATAAAAATTGGTTCTATAATTACAGAAATAATCAGATACCTTTTTCTCCACCTTATATAAAAAGTCTTTTATTTATTTGCCAATAAATTCAGTTTATATTTATTATTTTGTTTCCTAGGTGAGACTAAAAATAAATCTTTAGGACATCAATAGATTTTAAAAAYTGATGGAAGACTCTGTATGATGTTTACCCAATACTTCTGATTTAACTATGTAGAATTAGATACCAAACAAAATGGTATCCAATTAAGTTCAGTACAGTTGCAGAGTACAAGGAGCAATAAAATCCAAAATAATAAAGCTTGCAAAGAGTAAGCATGTACCACACATAATACTTGCTTTACAGTTAGGGCTTATTTCCTAAAGTAAATCTTCAAGAAACCCTTCCAACTTTTGTAGCTGTGTTGAAAGTAACAGAAAAAGAATGACAGGTCTAAACCAGTTGGTAATTTCTYGAAGCATAGGCAGTTTCACTGTCTGGCATTGGGTTGTTCTGACCCCTGAAAAGAGATTTCTCTTTGCACTTGTACTAGGTGTTAGCAWATTCAGAGGTCAGTGGGTCACTAAAATCTGGTATAGTAGATTCAAATACTCATAACAGAAAAAGATGCACACATGTCTTACCACTGGTCCTGATCAAAACCACAGCATCAGTATCATGCCCCAGTGTCACACTTCAGCTGACTGAAATATAAATAAATAGGGAACCAAATCAGAATATAGATAGAGTAATATATTAGATCTATGCAAAACTGTATCTGCTTTAGAGATGAGCAATGGTTATGTAGTTCAGTGTAAGGTGTGAAGAATATCATAGAGAAGTTTCTGCAATAAAGTTTCAAAAAAGAYGTACTACATGCAATTCATGAGCAATTGTCAGTATTCACCATCCTAAAAACCATGAAAATGCAATTCTTATTATTACTGTGTTWAAACTGAGCAATTTCAAAATAGTTTTTAGGAAAGAAAAGGTATTTTTCAGGGGGAGCCCACCCCTGTGAAGGGGTCAAGCAGGAAATAAGAAAGGAGTGTGATGTTGGGGGCCTCTAGAGAAATGGTCTTGACCTTACAGTGAAAGCATCTCTATTTTTGCCCACAAAAGGAGAGAAAAGTGAACTAAAGTCAACAAAAGTTCACATCTAAACTGGGAAGTTGAGGAAGAAGCCAAGTATACTTTTATCCATTCCTCAGCTGTGGGGAAAAACATGCTTCTGGATTGAATGATCCTGTCAAAATAAAATCTATTCAGACAGTAGGAAGATTAAGTATAGTCTCCATTAAAGTCTCAGTTTGGCCTCATAATTCTGTTCTCAGAAATCTCAACTCAGGTTGCCAGAACTTTACTTAACTCTCCATAAGGTTACATAGGAAAGCATTCATGACAAGTGRCTCTGTTCTAGGATTCATCTCACATGGCTTTCACCACCTTTCTTTCTGTTTTAGAAATAAGTATTTAACTTCATAACAGAGCCTGAGCCAAATAGTGATGATGTCTTTGACAACAGCATGAGGGAAAATAATYACTGTTTTGTTTTCTTTGTGCTCGCATAAAAATTACAGCACAAGACATCACCAGATTGCTRTCCCTCATGGGTCTCTTCAATCCAGATTCTTTTTCCTATTTTCTGTGTTATTATGTTCTTTTCATRCTAACTATAAATTAACAGGAATTTCCCCTTTTTTCACTACTTTCAATTGATAAAGCCTAYTCATTAAATTAGTTTAACAGAGTTGACACASCACCTATGAGCAAGYGTCAGATTTGTGGCCTCAGCTTCTGCAAACAAGAAGATGATGARTTCTAARGGATTCAYATACTACTCAATATTAATAAAAATAAATTATAATTGGCCATTTGGGGAGAAAAAAGGATCAGAAAGGTGGAGAATAATTTCAATAATTTTCAAAAGAATACACTTGTAAAATTTCACTGAGCATGAATATGYATTATTAGATGTTGMAACACCAATCTTTTTATGTCCATACAGTAAAACAGAATCAGCACTTTGTCCTCAAAAAAAAAAAAAAATTAAGGATGACACACTAGTTTACATACTGATACCAGAAAAAAAAAAAAAAAAGGGGGAAGTGGGGGAGGTGAGGATACATAAATATTCAGAAACTTTTTCCTGGAGTAGTTTGGGTAAGGAGAGATGTAATCTCATCATATTACTTTCAATAATATTTTCTCCAAACATGACACACAAAGTTTTAAAAAATAATCGTCTCTATAACCAGCAGTTACACAAGTTGTAAAAACTGAAAATAATGAAAGAACCACCCTGGACCTATTTTCTGCTTGGCTTTTTTTATGGTATAATATGCACAAAGCTAAGTATATCCTTGTCTTTCTACAGAGAACATAATGGTTTTTGGCACAAGATTTTACTCTTGTAGAAATAACAAAAAAATTAGCTTTCATAATCTTAGAAGACCAGTTTCTTTCAGAAATAAAAAAAGCTTTGTTTTAGTGGGGTTTTAAACTTTTTATTTGTTGGGTTTTTTTTTTTTTGTTCGTTTGTTTTGGGGGGCTGTTTTTTGGTTTTTTTTATTCTATAGTAGTAAAAGTTCAGAGACAAATGTTATTTACTTCTGGACTCATGAATATAAAACTTAAAAAGCTTTTATGTTCTAAGAATCAGAAACTTTTTATTTCTAAAAGATACGACTTTATCAAGATTCCTGACAGGAATTGCAATGCTATATTTAWATCATTTGTTGAATACAGAAATGGGGATTGGAAATGTAAACCTGTGCTCTGATCAACAGCAGTTCAGGTCAGCCTTGGCTCTGACCATCCAAGTTATCAAAATCTTTGAGGATGGAGATACCAGAGTCCTTCTGGGAAATCCTTTCCTGTGCTGCCCTATATCCTGAGYCAACAGAACAGAATTYTTGTAACATGATCTAGAAGTTCCTGTGCTTGGACTGCAACCACTGCATCATTAGCAAGTAAAAATTTGATATTAACAACAAGAACACATAAAAAGACCGATAATGTTGAATGAAGAAGCATGAAAGATTTTGAAAATTTCCTTTGAAGGGAAAAAATTTATGTGGTGTTAGACAGCTTCTATGACAAAACCAGAGTTAGTGTGYTCACTGACACTGTAATCAAGAGGACAAGAATTGAAAACTGCTTTCCAGAAATCATCAAAAAAGAAAATATCTATGCAATTGTTTACAGGCTTAAATGAAACTTAAAACTGATAGAAAACTTTTTGCTACTGCAAAAGTCCCACAATCAATAAAATCAAAGAGATACCTCCAGGGTAATATATGTCAGACCTAAGCAAATCCATGCTACATGATGTTCTCAATTTAGAAGACAAAAAGTAAAATAAGAAGAGGAAAATCAAATAGAAGGTCTATTGATAGACTAGTGGCAACCACTGTGCTGCTATTTTTCTTCCATTGTTAGGAGGACAAATACTACAATATCATTTTAGCTTTTTCTGAATCTATGTTCAGATATTCAATGCCCCATCTTCATAGAAATATACACATACCTGCAAAACACAACCTCCAAAGGACATGATTGTTTTCATTTACTGTGCTATGGAGAACATTTGTCTTACTTTGCTATCACTACTGCTATTGCAATGCATCTACCAACACACTAACATTGGAGGTAACACTATTGCTGACACTAGCATCTGGCCCCTACTCAAAAGAACTATGGCTATCTATTGTCAGAGCACATGGTGAATACTCGTATATCTTTGCATTTTTTTTTTTTTTGTTTTGTTGATTTTCTGTGTTTTGCTGGGTTTTGAGGGGTTTTTTTTTTGCTGTTGATTTTTCTTTATATTAAGATACATTGTAGTAGACAATACTTATGTTACCTCAAAGTTTTTTTAAAGGAAAGCTGAATCTATGGATTTCTTACTGACTTGATAACCACCACCAAAACATTTTTAGACTGAAGTCATGTAGGGCAAAGAAGTCTGCACAACCTTCCAGTAGGTAAATTGCAAAGATAATTTGCCCTCCTCCAAAAAACTGGAGCTGCCAAGAGTGTTGCTGATGTACTTACCTTTTGTTTTGTAACATTGGTAGAGCTAATTGTAAATTACTAATTATAGCGGGGTGATAATGTTCTTCGAAGCACCTATTGTTTGGCTTTAAGGACTCTTTGTTGAGTACAAAGTGAAGTGGCAGTATCCTTGGAGCTGATGGATTTGAAAAATGCAACTACTGCTGCAGARGTGCTTTACCTGCAGATACCTGGAGCAGGAAAAGCCAAAAGACAGAATTTATGTTCAGTGGCCGTTCAGAGAAGTTATAAAAACTTTATTATAGTTTTTTTTCCGTATGTGCAGTGTATGACTGAATGACAAAACTTTAGAATGTGTCCTAAATTTGACATTTAGAGTCCAGAAAGGGTATAGTTAAACAGGCCAGGTTCAGCTCTGACCTAAAGCTTTCCTAGTGAAAATATATTACTAAGGAGAGTTCACTGATCTATGAGCTGCAAAGAAGAGATTGCAGTTCTTCAGCAGTTTGGAAAAATACTTATGAATGGATGTTTCAAGAAAARTGTAGGTGGATCAGAATTTATTCAGAATACATAATGGATAAAAGAAATTAAAAGATTATAACAAGGGTGAAAGTATTCACTTTAGCCTGCTGATATTTCTAACTTTCTACCAATAGCATTACAAAGCACTTGACTGAAAAGCATTTACTGTGGCTTAATTATTTTAAAATAGATTCACCTTCAAATCACATGAACTGCAACAGACCACACTGAAAGCCTATTTTATTACAAGCAACGGAAAGATGAAAATTTAATGCTTTGGAGTACAAAACACAATTTAAGAYTTTAGGAAAAATACTCTCACTGAAATTATGATTACTGCAAAACTAATCACCATCCTTGCAAATACAATATTTCTCAAGGAAGACTTTCTRAAACTGCCAACAATCTATACATAGAGCATTAGTTTGAGAGGCAACTCTTAGACTGGAATCACAGGAGAAACTCCTGGAATTTACCTGTGACTATTGCAAAGCCGATGTGATAGGTGTTTTTTCATCAGTTGAAATATGAAGAATTGATCACTGTCTTATATGATAGCATGATTTTACCTTCCTGTTAGGTGGAAGACATCATTTGCCTTCCTGGAGCTGCAAAACTGAGATTGTGCCCCCACTGAAAAGTCCATTGATGTTTTGGTTTAATTTAGTATAATAAATTCTTCAAATAAATTCAAGATTTGGCTTCAACACCMCCAAAAATTACATGTCACTGATGTAAACAAGCAGCTGCCCAAAACAAACCATACATTTTTATTCTAGGTATGAATTCATAGGAGCCAGCACATTAATATGTGCTATCAAATATCGTCATCTAGTATGCTAAAACTGTCATAACTATTTGCTATTATGTGCTATTTATCAGTCATGGTCTGGTTAAAAATACTCTTAAAAGCTCAAAGAATTGCTGGCAGAGAAGAAACAATTTCCAAAGAAGYGTGCAAGAAGGTTTGTTTGTAGATACAAAATAAATTTGGAACTATAGGTGGGAGTCTTTTTWATGTAGTTTCAAGATRGGATGAGAAAGGGCCAGTGAGCCAGTTTCCTTTCAATTTATATTCAAAGCCTAGAGAAATATTTTATCCATGTTCAGAGAAACAAACACCATCTTCTAATCTCTCACAAGTGGTCAACACCTTTGCAGAACTGATTGGTGAAGTTGGAAGGCATCTGTTTATCCTCCCCTGTCTCACCATCAGCAGCAGCTTCACAACATCTGTTTTGCTCTTTTCCCTTTGATTTCTTCTCATATCTTTGCCTATTTTAAATCCCAGGGGATTGGTGCTTTAAGTTTTACCATCTGCTGCTTCACCATTAAAAATGAATACAAGTAAATATTAAAGCCTGGCTGGAAAGCAAGTGTGTGTTTATTCACTGATTTTAAGTGCACTTCTTAAAAGTAGAGATACTAAATAAATTGAATGAATAAAAGTCCACTCAGCCTTATTTTAATGGTGTTAAATCTCATGTAAAATATTTTAAACATATGTATTAGAAATCAATACAGTTTCAAGTTAAAATTAAACACAAGATTAAGGTCTGTACCCATAAAGAATCATACAAATCTCTAAATCCTTTTACCTATGAATAAACATCCAAGTGTTTAATGCTTAATTATCTCAACTTTTGTCACTATATTTTAGTCTGACTCCAGGTCTCATTCTGTCTTTTCTATTTGAATTATAAGAAAGCTACTCTCAGAAGTCTGAGAAAGGCAGTTATAGGCTGTCAAGTCACTTCATTTTCTCTCAGAAAAAAATGAAATAGATTGATCCTTTTAGTACAAAACACATTTTACAGACTGAATCATTAATGTAGCTCYTTTTATCTGAAAAATCTCTTGTTGTTCCTGATGTATTGCCACCAGCAGTTACAATACTCTAATAATTATACCTCAAAGCTGTGCTCAGGTATATTTTTATTTCCTGCCACCATTTATTCATTATTTTTGCTSTTAAATTCTTCCTGCATTGAAAATGTGTCCTTTTTTAGGTATCTTTGCTTAATTTTAAAATCTTTTAATAATGAACATCTATCACAATTACAATTTCCCATGTCAYAGGCTCTGGTTTGAAAATTATTTTTCTGCAATTTGTGACAATGATCTGTACCATGATTTCCCTTCTCTTATTTTACTTCTTTCTCTTGTTTCCTCTCTTAATAGGTATGTTGCCCTCTTTTAAATAACCATAGAACTGTTTGGGTAGCTAATATAAAAACCTATATGATAYATAAAGTTTAAAGTCCATCATTATTGATCAGTTATTTGTTTTATGGATAAAGGGTGTCTATATTTTCTCACACAGCTTTGTAAACAAATATTCTCAGTACTTTAATTATAGACATCACATTTCCTAACAGATAAAATTTTGTGCAAAATAATATAGCATAGTATGTAGGAACAATCCAAATRTATATTTTACCCTAGTCTCAAAAAAGTTATTTATTACATGTTGGTGAGCTCCAAGTGAAGAGAGATTAATCTAAATYTGTACTTTGGTAATTTTTGAAACTTTATTGCTTATGGATTATTTTGTGACTTAGCAATCGCTGTGAACAATTCAGTAGATAGCAAACCATCTTCTCATAAAAGAATTTCTTTACTATATTCAATATAGGCATAGGATACATTTTAACTTTTGTATATTGGCTTTATGTAATTGTTGCATGACTAAAATGCATTTGCATTAGAATCTTACAATTATAGCACTTTCTTGTCATTAATGGCTTTTTGAAACAGATCTATGTCATGTGAAAAAATTTAACAGTCAGTACCAATAATTTTACAATTTACAATGAGATTGAAATAAAGCACTCACAAAAATTCATGTATATAACTTTATAATAMCTCATTAATTTTGCCAATATTACTTCAAAATTTACTGGGCATAAAAGCATTGAAAAATCTTTTTATTGAGAAATTGATGACAGAAATTTTTTTCAGCCTTTTTCTCAGGTAGTGATAACAGTCAAGTGATAGTTCACCCTATAAAACCTTGAGATTTTCAATATCCTGATATGGTTGATACTGTTGTTCTTAYATGTACCTCCTTACAATGCTTGCATTATCAGTTTGTTTCTTCTTGCATCACATTTGGTCCTGTATAGTCCAACAAAGCTAAACCTTGCATTTTTATGTAATATTTAAACTATTTCCAAGCAATTTAATATAAGAGTATAATATCGGAGTGCAAATAAATATTCACTAAAAAAAAGAAATTATTACCATCAAAGATAAATAGTAAAGTCCCTTATTTGGAAAGTAAGGTTTATCYCTACATAAAGCTAATTGTCTTCCTCTCTACCCATGCCTTTATCTTCAGCAATTTTAACACTGCACTGAGTTATCAGCCAGTAGATATTAAGAYTATTTTGTTGTGTTTAGTTTTTATGTGTTGGCAGTCCGTTTTTTACAGCTTTTTAAACAGAYGGTTTTATATCAGTAAAGCTTAACAAGACACAGAGCAAACAAAAATAAAACCCTCACTACCAATATTGCTTTTCATTGCCCAGTTGCCAACTAAGATGTATTGAACCTATTTCTATCTAAAAAGCCAACAAAAAGATGCAGTTTCACAATTCCTGAGCGTATACTTCTCAATTTACAAGACCAAAAATCCTGGGAGTGAGCTTGTGAACTGTGCAGTTATAGCTCTCAGTCATGAACATTCACTGTAAGAATTAATGGGAAAGTGACTAYTGGCATGATCTGCTGCCAGATTTGACTTCTGCTATTTTGTGAATACCAATGGGAATTTCAGCTCATGAGATCCAACAGACCCTGACATTTTTTTAGGCTCTTACAGCAGATTTCAGGGCACACATCATATGYGCATTCTGTGATATGGTAGATACCAGTAATGAAGGATAATTCTCTCTCTATTCATAACCCCAGAAGCCATGGTTTTAAATAGGTTCTCAGTACTATAAAATAATTAGAAATATGTTTTTATTCTGTTGGTTTAGTTCCCTAAAGAAGTAGTTTTGGGTAATGCTTAAAATGCAGTCATACWTCCAAAAACATGCATTGCACTTCTCAGATTAATCTAATACATCAAACAATTCCGTTAAACTGAAACATAATCAATTCACAGTAAGATACTTTTTCTAACTATGAAAACATGACAACAGTTGAGCAACTGYTTTGAAAAGCTATCTGGTTTTTTATGTCTTTCCACCAAGATAATGAATGAATAATTTAGAGCAAAAAACCCAAACCAAAACAACAACACAAAAAGAAACACATCAGTTCAATATTTTAGTAAAAATCCTTAAGCACCAATGTAGARAAGAAACATATTTACCCAAGATTGTTTTGTATCAAATAGTATTGAACAAAGAAGTAGATCCTTCACTTCTGTGGTTTCGTAAAATTGTAACTCATGTTAGAAAGGATGTTCTGTCAGACCATAAGTSATCTAAAATACATAACATTTAACAACATGTATTGATACATGGATGTGAGATAGCATGATGAACATATATCATAGCAGAGCCCATACTTACACTTCATCTGCAGAAGTCCTTTTACCTGATTAACTGATAAAGAATCTTCCYCCAAGTTTAACATTAAAACTTTCAAAATGATTCCTCACAACTCTTTGAAGATCACCTTGAAAGTCTTGGGGACTTTGTGAAATATTTCCCAAGTTCTAAACATAGCTGCCAGTCAACAGTAGTAGACTTGCATTTGACACAGATACAACTTTAAAAAGTCCTCCTAAGTCTCGACGGAGTTACTCTAGATTTACACTAGCATTCCTGAGACACACAGAAGTTTGCATCTTTCCCTAAGTCTTAAAAAACATCAAAGACTTAATTTGCAGCCTCTAATTTCAGAATTGCTCAGGGAGATCAGATGATCTAGTCACAATACTGCAAAGAGGGAAAACACAGGAATTCAGGGCCCTGCTACCAGACCTACAGGACAGCTATTCCCACATTCTTTGTGTGCTGTGGCAATACTTGCCTGAGCAGTATCGGGGACCTTGAGAAGTAGGCCAAATTCTGTGCACACAGAGAGTTAGTGGAGCTTTAACTAGCACAGCATTTCATTCAAGAAATCAGCTTCAAAACTTCATTTAAAATTATCAGGGGCACATTATCTGGGAACACAAGAAGAAGCAATTATTGGTTTAATTAGCCTGCATCCACCACGTTGTGCTCCTTCTCTTTGTTGGATTGCCAGGCAATTTTGTGAAATCATTAAGCAAGGGAACTATAATTCCACGATGACCTAATCTGCAGCTCCATCCCATCACACTGGAATATTTTAAGGTTATTTATGACTGTCCTCAATAAACGTTGAGTCCATTGGGCAAGAAACACTTTGGGTCCTCAAAATTCCAAATGGCTTCCCTTACTGAAAGGTTTTTGTTGTGTTCAGTAATCTGTTCCTTTCTACGCTTGAAAGAGAAGGTTTGCTGTGAAAATAATTGGATGTTACTGTGTAAATGCAGAGGATACACAAATAAATACTWTTCTGTCCCAAGGGAAACAGAAACAAAACACAAACATTTCATTTTCCTCATAACCTTTGCTAAAATGAGCATGAAGGAAGATTCAAAACAGTGCAAAACAAACTCAAAACATATGATATAGATCTTTTTCCTGAGAAGGAAATTGAGTAAATAACATTACTTTTTCTACCTAATCTCTCAGATTTTGATGGTAGGAGAGATTTAGGAAAGCAATTAAGGTATTTTATTATTTTCTATGTCTYGCTTTCATCATCATCATCTCATGAGGTTACGTTCTTTCACTGCACCTTTGACACAGGTTAAAAGAAAGGCTAGATTTATAAACTATGTGTCTTCATACCTCTCAAACAGTAATTTTGTACAGTATCATTGTCTCCAAAAATTACACAGCTTCTTCATACAGCATCCAGGAAGATTGTGTACGAAACACTCTGAATAAATTAAAAGTTAAAAATACCAGTTGATAACCATCTATGAAGATATCATTTGCCTAATTAAATTGTTTCACTAGGCTGAAATAAATCTGTGTAAAAAGCACATGTGATTCCTACATGTGCTTGGCTAAACAGAAAACTGATTAGGACAAAACAAACGGCATTTTTCATGCCAAAACAACTTTTCTAAGAATACTTTTCTAAGCCTTAGCTACTTTATAGTGAGTGAGATACATTAAAAATTCTATGCTAATTTAAAAGTTATGTGAAATATAATACAGAAAGGCAATTGATTTTTATAATAATTTTGTGCAAATCAAATAAACATGTTTATTTATTTACTTACATCATTAAAGAAACAGAATAAYTTGACCAGAACATTTTTACTTTACTACTGCTCTAAGCATGTTGAGCAAGTACACAGAAAAATTAACTATATCAACTAATCCTGATATAGCAGTGTCAGAATTTTAAGCAGTTTCTGAACATCCAAAGGCACAAATTCCCGAAAGGCAGAAAGGAAAAGGGTGTGGGTATGCCTAAAATGTCTAACCATTCCTAACTATAGTATTATTTAAACTTTAAAAAAATCTGGTTTGAGCTACTTACATCCACTGTAGATAAAAGATAATGTCTTCAAAAATGTKCTTAATGAATTAAGTGCAACYTACTTCCTCCATTRAATTTTACCTATAGCACTTCAGGAMATGCAAATACAYTGTTATGTACACAATATRCACTGAAACACTGAAAATGTGTTYKTTAATACATGGTTCTTAGTCTCATATTGCTTCATTTTAGCCTGGGAATTTAAATGAGCATTTAGTTTAGACTCTCATAATGGTTTACATTTTAAAGTGATATGTGGCACTACATAATGCAGTCAAAGAAAACTGCAGTCCATGAAATTCCTAATAAAACAACAAAAAAGATTGCAAACCACAGACCTCACCACTGCAAGCAYAAAACAGAAATGAGGMATGAAAACAGTCAAATGTCACATAWGAATCCTGGTCAGAGCAAGAATTTTAATATGATCATCTCTGACACACAGAGATGAAGGAAAACTGTAAAAGTAACTACATACATAGGTGTACTGTTTTCATATGCAGAATTCTCAGGTTGTTTAAATACACCTGAAAGAAGCTAATTCATGCTTTCAAAAGCTGTACCACAGTGAAATGCAAGAGAAAATCATAAACAAGAGGAGCTCCTGAGAGACAATGGGGAAATGACAGAATTGGATAAGTAACACACAAATATGGAAAAGATTGACAGCCAGCATTGGAGAAAGACTGCAAACCAGGACTCTCCATTAATATTGAAACCTTCCTTGTCAGACCTTTCAGACACCTGGCTTCCAGTTTCACTGACTTAGCTCTTTCTTCTCAACAGCTATGTGTATCTATACTACATTTGATAATCATGGTTAGTTCAGTCATAAATTTACCAAAACAAATGGTTTATTTGTTTTTTGATCAGTTCAGTTGTTTCTGCACTGCAGTTTGGCAGTCTTGCTCCTGATCTCTACAATTTTTTCATTGTAAAAATACAATTGCCATGTAAACCCCATATCTCAGATGACTTTTTGAACTCTGCACTAACACCTCTTTTTTATCTTGTCAAAGCAACTGTGACAAAGAGTAGCCCAAATCAGCTGACTTGCATTTCTATATGATGMGAGCTGAGTGATCCAATTTTTACCCCTCTGGTCATGGGATTGTGTGCCCTTTGCAAGGACATTTGTATATTTCCCAGACAATAGAGAGCATTGCTTATCACAATTTGACTTCTTTACCTTTCACTGCCTACATTATTTCCAGGTAAGACCTTACCCTCCTACCCTCAGATCAATGGGGTTGGCTTTTTCCTCATGAATGGCTTTCAGTGATGCCCAGTCTGTGTACCACTAAAGAATCATTTTGGTGTTAATGGGCTAGCAATTATCTTTTGAAGCTCAGCCATTCTTGATGTCCATCACTCAAAGGAAGCCAGTTTGCTGGGAGCAGGTACACCAAGAAAACYGTGGAAGAGGAGAATTCTCAGTGCTGTGTTTAAGGCTTTGTTTGATCTCAAGCAGTCARTGAAAGCTGATGCCACAGTCATGCATACACTAGCCTTTAATTTTCAATAATTTAAATACCATAAAGACAATTCTTAACATTAAAATCAGTAACCTGATTTTTTAAAAAGAAATATTTGCCATGGTGTAAGAGGACTGCATTAATGATTTAAATTGACTGCTTGCACAGATGACTTTTAGATAAAGCCCCCTAAGAAGCATATTATTTCCATGCATGGCAATTTACATGTGAAATTTCCATTAGTGATAATGGCAGTGGCAAGTATAAATCTCCAGGTCCCTTTAACATTAATTGCAGTCATCTGTGTAAGTACTTGGATTTTCAATGACATTATATTCGTGGCTCTCCAAAGTCAGAAGGCATCACAGCCTGGAGAGGATAAACATTAAACACTGTCATTACTGGTGGCAGGTAATAACTAAAATCTTTATCTGCACCATTGTTGAAATATACCATCACATAAATTTGAAAAAATACTAATGAAATATGCTTGCCTAATTTACCAGGCTCTTAAAATAAAACTGACAGAATTCTGAATTAAGCTGATTATAATTTTAAGCATGCTTTGCTAATACTTTAAAAGTTACTAATTTACCATTTATTGAATAGGTCTGTAGAATCCACTTTAGACTTTTCTAAGTCTTCAAGAGGTAATGTTTGATTTTTTTGTAGTATGGGCTTTGTGTGAACTTTCAGGGCAGCTGTTGAAAACTATAAGTGAACCAACAGAGCAACTCCTGGGATTTTTAAGAGTTCAAATAGGCTTTGTGTTAGAGGCCAAGAGACTGAGCAGAAACAACCTCAAGTAAATTTTAGTTGAGCAAATGCATTTAAGCAGAATTTCAGATACATTTGTTAATTTAACAAACCTTATAGCTGTTCTCTTATGAAAAATCACAGTTCRATATTTAAAAGAAAATAAATCCAAATTGCACTCGATATTTTTATATAAGCATTATATGAAATCTGTTTTTTATTTAGCATTAATTTTATATTACATTATATTAATTTTGAATCAGATAAGAGAGCACTGCCTGATTAAGATAAGAACAGGAACAAGAACTTACSTGTTTGCATTCAGTGTCTGACAGCCAAGAGGTCTCATCCTACACCACTTTCCAGGATTGAACAGTGGAGGCAGGGTGCTTTTACAGTGCAAATAAGAATTAAAAACAAAGTAATTATTCACAAAAACAAAGAAATAATGGAACAAAGAAAGAAACAAACAAAAAAACCCAAAACAACAAAAAAAACCCCCACCCAACTCTGTTCCAGAATCTTGTGTAAACTCCTACTATAATAAATTGACTTGTTTCTTGAGGTGTTTGCTGAGGTGTTTCTTAGAACTTGAAAGAATTTATAGCACTGTASCATGACAGAAACTACTCCAATGAAATGCAAAACAAGACTTGTTTCAGTCTTCAAAATAAAATTGTAAAACTACTAAATTGAGGATGATTGGAATGATTTTGGATGATGTATGACAATTAAAATGTCAGTTGTGCTTTGAACTAATTGAAATTAGGCCTTACATGCACTTGTAATTTATTATCAATACTTTGATTCTGAAATGCACTGKTAGTAAAATCTTACTAAGATGAATTTCTTCTCATGTAAAGCCACAGGTTCAACAGTTAGTTAATAATCCCAAATATCTAGAATTATTACCTGATGGTGCCTATTTCTCCCTGTTGACTCTAAGAGAATCTTGAGCAAGTATTTCAGAATTTGACAGCAATTTTTGGATGTCAATCACCAGACAAGAGARCTGCCACCCTTCTTTTACACCTAACATCCATCAGCAGAATTATTATTTTATAAATAGTTATTCTAGTCCTCCTGGGGCATATGAAGTCTTACCAGAGAAAGTCAGTCTGGATACTTCAGTTGCCTTCTTTAACTACATCTAAATTTATCTTCTACCAGCAGCTCCCCGTTGGTCAGAGATAACTCATCAGGCCTCTGACACAGCCATGCTGGCAGGTCTCACAGCACACCTATCTTTAGATCAGCCCTAACATTGAGTTCAATTGCATCAGCAGCCGTGSCTCCCTCCAGGCTGATCCACAAGACTGGGATTACCTAAGGCACTCGTGGTTAAAGGTGCAGCTTCTGTGCCTTTCACATTCCACTCTACAGAAACCCCTGGAGGAGAAGGGGGATAATTTAAACTTCTCACTGGAAGTGTGAGCCCTCAGCAACTGTGAGGACTCAGCCATGAAAGGCATTCCTAGGAACAGTGCTCCACGAACTGGGACAGTGTTCAGGCACTGATGGTGGTGCAGAGGCAGCACAGTAGGACTCAGACAGGTAATGAACCAATACCTGTATCTTTTGATATTTTTTGACTGTCCYACCCCATCCTGAGGGGTGGTGGGCACATAGACACAAATATGGGCCAGGACATTCTTCAGCTGTAGTTTTAGTGAAGTTTTATCAGCTTTGGTGACAGTACATCATTTTCTTGCAGCAGTCCAGTTAGTCTGGATGAAGAGCATTTCTGGACTTTTTCCACCAATAATTTCCAGGAATTACATTTTGTTTTTCCTCCCGTCTCCCTCCACACCTAGCTTTTTGTTTTAAAGCACTACATCTTGTTTTAAAGTAAAACAAAAACATTTTGTTTTAAAGTATTACATCTCTTTACTGCAAGCCACCCAATATCTAAATAATTACACATTTTTTTTTCATTGCAAACATTTAAGCATTTGATCACTTTTTTAGGAYTGCAAAGTAAAATAGAAAGTAGCACTCATCTGTCACTGTTCTGTTTAGAATGCCTCTATTAGTTGTGGAGTAGCACTAATTATCTGCTAGCTATCTGTTTTTCTATATTGGCATGAAACGTAGATGGAGATAAATTTATGTACTTGACACGCTAAAACCACTTCAGTATCCTATCAACTGACTGGAGAACTAGGCAGGGATTTTTACACTTTAAAAGGTATAATTGTATTTCCTATTTTCATAAGTTACATCAAGTAGACATATAGTGTGATTCACAGCAAATGACAGACAGGACTGGATTTTTTCAGGGGAGAAAAAGATCAAATCTCTAACTGATTAAATATTTCCTCCCAATAGACAAAAACATTGTAAAATTGGTTTGTTTTTTTTTTCTTCTGCACAGTAAGAGACGATAAAATATAAAATATTCTTGACAAGTGTAAAAAGGAATATGGAATTCTGATTTTGAGTCCCTGCAATGATTTGCAAAAACCATTTCCTTTAGGATTTTTTAAAATTTAATTGGAAAAGAGGTAACAATATATATAATTTTCCACYTTCACATCTGATTGAGAATATGTAMGTTTCTTCTTTATGGAAATATTAGAATTGTCTAAATCTGTTTGGCTGCTTAAACACAATCATGCATTTTAAAAAAGAATTCCAGAAATTCTCCTGACTAATATGTAGGATGAAATCCACAAGACAATCCAGTTTCAGCAGCAAATATTGTTTTTTTTGCCTTACTGTCTCAGGTTTCAGATGATCTTTTTCCTTTCTTTATTCAGTAACTTAAGGGTTAAATTGTTAATGAAATTATCCATGATTTTTATAGCTGGCACTTCTGACCCAGAATTTTGTATATCATTAAGAGATCAACAGATCTGAGAGACAAAGAGTTTTCCTGGAAACATACGTATTTCTTTACAAATGTAATGTCTTAAACAGGGGGTTTGGATTATTTATTTTGTTTTTACCTTCTTTTCTTTTTTTTTTTTTGCACAACCAACTGAAAAATAGATACCAATATTAGAGCTGTGAAATCTGAAATGCCTGTTTTTTAGTTTCCTACACACTGAAGAGGTCAAACACTCATTTAGGGCTTACCTTACAAACCATATGAAGATACTGATGTGTCATACAATTCCAGAATTCAGTTAACAGAATTAAGGATGTGCAGCAAGCAGTGTGCCTAGATCTTGGACTGGATCTTCTGAGTTTTATTATGTTTATTGTCTTCACTATGATTTCTTAGGGTTATTAAAGAAGTGCTGCAAATGTGTCTTCCAAGAGGGCTCCAGTATTGCTGTCAAGTGCCTCTAATGGATTGTTTTCATCTAGCCAATGATTTTGGAACATRCAGTCTGAGGTACAGTGCTGTGGCACTGTGAAGGCCATTTGGAATTCAAGATGCTTCACAAATGGCAACATTTATAAAGTGTGATTGCAGCCAGTGGTATTCACCACAAATGAGCTTGCTCAGTATTCTTCCCATTATGATTTAAAGCCCCCTTCTAGTCTTTGAGGATATGTATGAGATACAATTTATTCAAAATTCAGAAATATTGAAGATGAATTACAGACTCCCATGAAAACATTAACTACAACTACATATATTGGAGATATATCACATACTGGATTAAATAAATTGAGAATTTACTGCAGCTTACACAGAAAAAAATGCACAGTCTATTAAATAAGCCATATTCTAAATCAGATACATAACCTATCTAATCAGATACTTAATATATTGAATCAAAATCACTGCTCCTGCTACACCAAATACATCACAGATTGAATGAAATGTACCATCCAAAGAGCATATCGATATTAAACTGAATCATGAACAGCTACATAATTTACTAAATTAAATAGATTGAGCCAATACAGTAGTCACTGAACCTAGCATACAGATCATAAACAAACACAAAGCTTGGAGGTTTTGACAGAGCTTGCCATGTGTTACCAGTTAGGTCTCTATGTCTCGTACCTTATCTTTAAATGGAGAAAATCTTCTAGAGCTTTGGAAAAATCAATTTTCAATCATTGAATAAATACCTGGCCATTTAGGTATCACACTTGAACAAGAGCTGCTATCATTCCCAGACATCCAATGCCTTCAAAAATTATATAATTAATAGTAAATTAGAGATTCCTAAAATTCCAACGAAAAATATTCCCTGAGAAAGTCTAAAGAAAATATCCCATTTTGTCTGTTTTTCTTCACATCTGTTCTTACAAGAAAGTCATAATGAAAAGCAGCAAGGTGAGTACTGGACGAGAAAACAAAAACTTTATTTCAGAGACATTTTTAAATAGATGAYATGCTTWAGGCCAGATGGCAAGTGTAGTGTGRCACTGACCAGAATTCTTTCTTTAAATAATTTTCCAAAGGCCATGCATTTTCAAAGAAAATTTACCTAGGGCTAAGTAGGGAAGCATTAGACTTCCTGCATTCAATTTAATCAGAGTTCTGCCAATTAGACTTTATTCCAGCAAGTACATAATGTTTTATGCTAATTAATACAGCATATCATTTTATAATAAACATTGCTGAAGACAAATGCAATTGAGTATAGACTTTTGTGATACATTCAATAGCCTTCAATTATAAAAATTATTGTCCTTCTTTTTTTTTTTTTTTTTTGAAAGACTTGCTACATAAAAGAGACTGTTGTGATTCCAAATGTCATGTCAGTACTTCTGCTGTAAAATCAAGAAAGCACCATTGCCAAAGCCTAATATATAATTGTATCCATTTTGGAGACAAGCTGAGTTTAGGCATAGAATAAATCTGTGGTTTTAAAATAATTAATTCTTTTTAAAAGTCTATACAGGTACATAGAGCCAAATGAACTAATTAAGATTTATGATTACTACCCAAAAATATTTAATTGGTACTTTGTGCTTCATTTGATCTAATGCTTAAGACTCTGAAAAGCCTGATGTAAGCATCATGTTGACACTCAAGTTCATGCAGAAACTCCTAACTTTTATGAATAAAGTTGAAACTCTGATCTCATGGGAGGCCCATCCATTCAGTACCTAAGTTGGACTTGATGATCTCAAAGGCCTTTTCAAAGGCCTTTTCCAACCCAGTTGATTCAGTGATTCTGTGATGAACACATTTAGCTGGGAGCTCTGGATATCTCTTTTCTCTGAGCTGGAAACCTACAAAGTTACTCTTTTTATCACACAATAAATATTTAACATCTGTTTTCTTGAAATAGAACAATTTCAGACAAGAGATACAGGAAAGATTAGAACTTTTATAATTTTATCTCCTGTTGTCTCCCAGTACCTCTAAGTGTTAATACCCACAGAAAAACATAAAATCCTCTCCAAGTTCTCTCAGCTCCTGAGAAGCAAATGATCCTGTTGCTCATTAAACATTTTCAGTACTTACCTAAAAAAGCAAGGTGGTGTTCTCTGAAAGCATTAACAAATCCTGGGGTGTCAATACATGGACAGACAGAACTGCAGAAACCTTTTATTTTTATTKTTATTTGCCCTTGACAAGAGGACCAGCTGGAGTCTTACACCCACTAAAGCATCATCTATAACTCAAACCAGCAATCAATACCAAAAGCAGATGTTTGATGAAAACTTCTCTTGCTTTCTCAGCTTCAGTCCCCTTAACCCACACTGAGAAGTCAAAGAAAGAAAGAGGAAAACTATTGATGTAAAGGGCAAAGCGAGAGACGAAAAAGCCATGTCAGAATTAGAAAAGGTAAACTTCTTTTCACAGAGCTCTTCAATACAGTGGATTGAACTCAACAATCCTGTAATTCTCTAAATTAGACTGCTTTCATGTAAGGCTCAGAGTTGCTGTGTTTTGAAGAAAATACATTTGCATCCTTTAGAGACATTCAACACTGCTTTAGAAAGCCATCCAGTGAAAGGTCAATGGTGCGAACACTGGCTTGCCTATAACCTTTCATTTCTAATGAAACGCTCTACCGACTCCCAAGGGGAAAACAGCTTGTGGAGCTCCTATAAATTTTATTTCAAAAGTCAGGTTCCCACACAACACATTTAGAGAAGCTTTTTAATTGTGCTGCCCACCACCTTTCAGGAAAATCAGTAACCTTTAGCTCTCATCTTGTCTGTGCCTTAATAACCAAGGAGGGTTATGTTTAAATTTAGTCCTRTTTTTTCAAAATTGTATTTCTGAACAATTAGCTTGCTGTAGGTTGCTGTGTRGTATTAAGTCTTTCAGGATAGAATGATTGCCATGTTTGCAATTTTCCTAGAAATACACTGGCTATTTTTGCATGTAGCAGGAGAAAAAGTAAGGCTGATATCAAAACACAGTGCACAGAGCAAAACCCCATGTGTAATCCTGCTTTTATGGGTGTTTCTTGTAGCTCAGAGGCCCCATTCACCAGGATCTCACTGAAAATGTGGTGTTATCAATAATTGCAGCTGAAATTGAGTGAAACACTTAATTGTGTTGCCTTATTAGTGGATTGGCTTCAAAGGAGTGGTATCAGTTCCTTTTCCCAGAGTTACTAGATGAAAGCGAGTGACATGAAACAGGGCAAAGATTCCAACACTGGGCAGGGACAGCAAACAGGAAGCAGTTTTGCATCAGGATCAGACTCTGCAAGTGAAATATGACTTTAAGGGGACAAAAGTTTGTCAAGAAGTCAAATTTTGCTGGTTCACAACAGCGTTAAATCTCCAAGAGCTTACTTTAGCAGAGGAGCYGCTCWGATAAATCTGTTCCCTCTTCATGCYAGATTACCAAGAAAAAGATAAAAAAAAATCCATTAAAGAGAGGAATAACAGGATATTTTTGATTAGGAGTTTCTAACTTTGGCATATGATTATGCATCATGAAAAGAGCTTTGCAATGTAAGCATAATGGAAAGTTCACAYCCAGGTTACAAGGAAGGACAAATACTAAAACCTGAATTTCTTTTGTGAAACTTCTAAACTGCAACCACAAAACCCCCATGATAAATCAAATGCATGAAAAGATCCCTATTATTGATAAAGGGTGTCAAACTTCTCAAAAGTTCAAAAAATGTGTAGAAACACTGTAATACATAACCTTAATATTATATGTCATTCCCACTAATACTTATGAACAAAAACTCCAGGATCCACTGAGAGCTATAAAAGGAAGAATTCTGGATATTGGCTGTCACGCCAGTATTTTAAGACATATGGCATACCTGATTTATTTTATTTTAAGCTGACCTGAAAAACACTTGTTTAAAGTGAGAAAAAAACCCCCACCAAATTCCTTAGGGAGCCATTAAAACCATAACTTACATAATTCCAATAATGTCTTCCTCTTACACACACATATATATATATACTTAAGTATACATAGATGTGTGTGCGTTTCATAAGGTGGGACTTGGGAAGGTAAAATCTTCTCTTTGTTAGGTATGAACCAAAAGCAGAATTTGTTTCAGAAATTTGTGACTGGCTTTCAAGTTTCACAGAAACTCCATTCAAATCAGATTTTGTCAGACATCCGTGTTGGGATTTCATGCTGGCATCGTCCACCCTGGCAAGGCCAGAGAAGCAGGTCTGTGGGCTGGGGCAGGGGTCCTAGGACACAGTGAGTAAGAGAACTAGGGCTATGCTCTGATATCAGATAGATTCAGACTGAAATAAAGGCTATTTTCCTCCTTTCCCTGTGAATCAGCCCTTACTAGAGCCACCTGCATACTGACAGAAGATGCAACATTCCCACTAAATACAGCACAGTGAGCTGCTCTCCAAATCACCCAATTTAGAATACTTTGTGGTCTGCTCTTTTCGTACTTCCAGACATTATTAGATGGAGTCTATCTGCTTAGCTCACAAAACTCGGAGTACAGAATGCAACAAAGAAAAATAGCCTTGAAAAAATAACTTGACATTTTGACTTTCCTCCTAGAAATAATTGGAGTCATCTTTAATTTCACCCAGGCTGAAGAGATGGTATATTAAATAGTCAAGAGCTCTGTTACACTGGTCTAGGAGAAATGCAGACTTACATTCTACTTTTTTTTTTACTTTTTTAGCTACTTACATAACACATTCGAGATTGGGTATTAGGGCATCAAAACCTTTTGTTGGAGAGTTATTTAGTAGCTACATTTCTACTTTTAGGTTGGTGACATGGATCACAGAAAACAGTCCTAAGCTAAATGAAATAAAAATATATAAATATTACTATTAATATATTAATGGTATATTAATATGAATATTGAGGCATTTTGCAGATCCTTTGGGAAAGTTGAAGCATGGTTCATTAAAACAGGATGGGAAAACAATATGTATTTAAATTTATTTGATGCCAAGAGTTTAATCTCCTTCTTACTCTATGAAAGTGTCATAAAAAACAAAGGAGTATCAAAAAAAATTCGGTCTAGAGATACACATTTATCTATTGAAATAAATTAATCTATCTTTTGATAGATAACCACCCTGTGATCTGTTTTTACTATTTGAAGCAGCTGCATCATCTGCTTCAAAGAATTATTAATAAAAAAAAAGAAAAAAAAAACTGAAAAAATTATTATAAGGTATATAAAAAGGTTTGGGAATAAAAGTTTAATTTTAGGCAAATGATGTGCAGGCACACAGAAATAATTTTATTCCAGGAAAATAAAATTTTCACATTTTGCTTCTGAACCCCTAGAAGGGAAGGTAAATTAAAGGTCAATATTTCAACCCACTTAGATACCTGCTGAAAAAAAAAAAGAAAATTAACACAATTGATTCTCATCATGAAAAGCAGAACAAAGCATGTTTGAAATGTATTTTACAGAGACTATCAGAGATTTTACATAGAATATCAAACCATCATTACAAAGAGATGGCATTAAGCAAATTGGCTCAAGTTCTAATCAACTACTCTGAATTTTTCTCTTCTTTCCCTGCTACAAACTSTTGGTAGTCYTACCAGTGGCCTTTAAAAATGGAARGAGTTTATGCAAAATGGTTTGAATAAGTTCTTAGAGAAATTATACAGACTGTGAGGGGTACTCAAAGCTCAGGGCTGAGAAATGATGCTCGTGAGCAGGTGAGTCATTACCTGCGAGAAATGAAATGCCAGCAGCTGTTTGGGGAACTTTTACACAAACAAAGCCCCAAGATCTGGAGCTCTTCCAGGTCAGGATACAGAACCTGGCTACTTTTCTGTTTATTTCCCACAGAGTACCAAGATTGAGGCTCATTCCT
>CADDXX010000156.1:1708441-1727030 GCA_902810485.1 Alauda arvensis | reverse complement strand
TTGGCTGCTTTCAGTTGTTACTATAATAACAAAATTCATAGGGTATGTGCTTTTAGAGAATCATCAGAGGCCACAAAACTTAAGAAGCAACCTGGGCCTCTTTTTAGCTCTCACTGAATCAATGCACCTAATCAGTGACATTGTACTTAGTGGTGGTACCAGGAGAATTCTGATTGCTTTGACTGAGGGGTTTTTTGTTTTTTTTTTTAAGATTTGTTGTTAACTCCTCAGTGAATCTCAGGAGGAGCAGTGAAATGCAGATTCACATAGGCTACAGATATACATATATAAATTTGTATGTGTACTTGCAAGTGTAAAATCTCAAAGTTTTTGCAATACCACAAGTAGAGCTTGCTTCACAGATTTCCCTAAAGTGTGGTCTGATGTAAATCCCAGATGCCACAGAATATAAGAGACTCACATTTTCCTTAATACAGTTGACATTGCTATATAGGAAAAATTTCTCATCCTACATCATCTTCCTCCCCTCAGCACTGTGCTTCTATGGAGTTAGTGCTGTTGGAGCATTTCAGCTGGGCCTTTAATTTGTTTATGCAGATTCCTTCATTCAGTGCCATGAAATTCTGCAGCACAGCTCTCTAAGCTTGGCTTTGTGAGCTTGCCTCCCATGGCTGATGCCACTTAGCCTGCTGCAAATTGATGTGGATGGCTCTCTCACTTTGGAGACTGAACACTTTCACCTTCACAGCACACTCAGCTTTCACTGGCCTGGGGCTTGGGAACCTGAGATACATTCTTAACTAGGAAACTCCACTTTGCATTACAACATGCTATAATCATGCTAGTGGACTGAAATTTCAAGTATCCTAGAAAATTCCACCTTGTCACTCTTCAGAAGGGCATTGGTTCCAAGAATTAACACATTTCCCTCATCCCCACTTCATATTAACACTTGAAACTAAGTACAGATTCTTGCTCAACTGATGAAAGTCAAACAAGTCAAGTGCAGCAGTAGCTTGTGCATGTTTTCTCTTATTAATTATATGCATAGTAATACTGTATTTATGCAATCATTTTCACACGCCCCTTGGCACTGATGAATGCTTATCAATGTTGACATCATGACAAAAATTACAAAAGCCAGGAAGTTCAATGGTAGGAGTGGAACTTTGCATTTGTCTTGTGCTACTTCAAAAGAAAACACAAGCTGTGTCCTAGGTCACATCTTCAGCCTCTTGGATTTTGTCAGTTGATGTTACAGTCTTCTAAGCTGTGTTTTTATCTTTTATTTGATTTTTTCTCTTAATGACAGTAAAATTTCTGGTGAAAAGATGACACCATTCAATGTTACAAGAGATGCTAAGACAGGATGATCAAACACCTTACATATCTGCTAGCTACTCTGGGGTGCTTTATGACCTCTTAGTAAAAATATATGTTTATCATTAACCTAGGGTCATTTATTGACCCCTTTAACCTCCAAATGTTGCTTTGTACACAGTTGACATCAATGCAGCATAAATTACTGACGCTTCTCCCTGAAGAATTTGTAAATGGCATCAATTCTTTCACTATCTAGATGCCAGCTATCAGGGGGGAATTCATGTGAGAGTTAAAAAACATGAGGTTAATTGAAATTAGCCTTCAACTGAAAAAGAAGTCTTAAAGGAATTTTGAAGTTCCATTAAGTATGAAAATAATATTTATTCCCATGTGGGAGGCAGAAATTAATCTCAGATAAAGAGCTGCAACTGTATTTCTGTTTTTCACTTATCTTCCCATCTTGGTTTTCCTTCAACACCCTTGCCACATCCTGGGATTTGTTTCTGTGCTGCTTTCCAGTGTATTTCTTTTTTTCACTTTCCATGCACTGCTCCATGAAGGAGACTTTTGCTCTGACAATCTCATCCAAAAGGCTTTCTGGGGTGGGTGCTGCTGGTCACTCAGTGAGCAAAAAAATGCCTCAGTCTTCTGCTGGGCAAAAAGCTTGTTTTACTTTCATCACATGCATATAAATTCATGCTTGCCTTTCTAAAGCAAACACTGAAATTTATGGATTATGTTTTAAAAATCTTTATGGAAAAAGTTTACACACTGTAAGATGAAGATCCAGGACAGTTGAGAAGCAGTGCTACAAAACGCCTGAGATTAGAGATTTCTGTGGAGAAAATTCAGCTATGGGAGAACAGGAATTGGTATTCACTAGAGTTCTGCCACCATCTCTGCTTCTGAAATAAAAATCTGAATTCCTCATGGAGTTTCAAGAGCAGCCACAGACAACACATTTCCCTTTATCGTGCTCACTCCTAGAGGGTGGTTCCCAAACTGATTCCTGAGGACCAAAATAATACATGCTGTTGCCATCAAGACGGTGGCAAATTGCCAGTTGGCTTTTCCTCTTTCTCATTGTTAAACTACATTTGGTGATAGAGAAATAACATAGTATGTTCTTCCCTAAGAGTATGTTTCTATAGAACCAGCTGCTCTACCTACTGAGATGCTTCCCAGTCAGCAAAGAAAGGAAAAGACAATTCATGAAATCTTCTGTCTCTTAACAAGTAAACAAAGCAACTGAAATATTTGAGAACATCAGTATCAGCAGCTTACTATAGGCAATCTGGTTTTCACAAGGGCTTGGGTACCAGGGTGGCAGACACCCCATGCCCATTTGGTGGAACAAGTCATCTGCTGTAAAGCTACAAACCTCAGTTCTCCACAGGCACACAAAACTCACTTGCACTACCACGTGATATTTTAAAATATACTAAAGATTGTGGCTATTATCCTTCCTTCTGTATTTACTAACACTGTTGTCCATGATTAGTAGATCCAGAAAGACAAACTAGATGGGAAAAGACATAATTACAGGTGGGAGATATATATTTTTTGTGGGTCAAAAAGCACTAAATAGCATTATGAACAATGAGTTAGGCCACTGTAATGCTAGAAACAAGGATGGTATAAACACCAACAGTGCATTAATGCCTTCTTGACATAACCTTTGAGCATGATTCAAGGGAAAATTGTCCCTGGAATTTCTGATAGGAAGGGAACAATAAATAATGATCAAAAAAAATTGCTCTTAGATACTATTTTTAAGCAGGTTAAGGCTGTTACAGTATTTTTAGACTGTTTACTGGAGGTGTCTTAATGGAGATTTTCACTCTTGTATAGAGCTATCTTCCCTTTTCATTGCAACATCACTTTTTTTCCTCCACCTCTGCTCCCATACAAAACTGTACTGTCAGTTCATCCTTTTATGTCATCTTCTCTGTCTCTTGCTGTATATACATCCTGATTTGTCTCCTGTTCAGTAACCTACCCCTTTGTTTCCACCCTTTGTTCCATTTATCTTTCTGATGGCTGACATTGTAGAATTTGACAAGACTGACATAAGCCACGGTGGGATTCATCTTAATATTATAAAAAGTTCCAAGTGAAAAATACATTCCCAGAATATTTTAATCACAATATTTTAATAAATGTGTTACTCTGAAGGCATAACATTTGAGGCTATAAGGGTCCAGATTTTTAGTCTTGAATTACATTAACAATTAATACCATAAACAGATAAGAAAACGGCACAGCATTGACAAAATGAGTAATTGGCTCCTGTTACAAATAATCCTTCCCTTCAGCAAAAATATACAGGGCAGTGCAACCTCCATTTCTCAGACGGGGTTGCTTGACTGCTGTGCTGTCACTTTTTATCCTCCAGCCACAGTTGCTCTGGTCTTACAGCGTTTGAAATCCTGCAGCCAACCTGCCTTCACCTGTATGCCAGCGTGGGAAATGTCATCATTTGTGCAACTGGCTCACTGTCTTTTGATCTCAAAACAAAATTTTCTGATAGCTTCAATCAAAAGCTTTGGGAATACTCAGAATTCCGCAGTACTTCTGGAGGGACAGATGGATGAGTGGACCAATGTAGTGAGAGGAATTACTTTTTTGCCATTGCAAGAAATGTGGGAATAATTCATTTTGCTTTTGGTTCTTGAGCTTGGATTTATGAATCCTTCAAAGGTAGAGCTCTCATATATGTCTTCTTACCATGAAAGAGCCAGGGAACATGAAATCTCTGAAGTCATTTTTGGTAATGTCAACATGGACTTTTGAAGCTACCAAGGCAATGTAGTTTGGAGGACAAAAACCATTGAACAGAAGAATTTCAGTCTGCAAAAAACATTTCATTCAGATATTGAAAGTGTGTTTATTTTAGCTTTTCTGCACCATTTGAATTTGTGACGATCAGTATTTATTGCAACCAACAAAAACATTAACAGCAAAAAACTAAGTAATATAACTCTTCTGTCAATAAACTAACAGATTGCTGTACACCTACTTGTCCTCCTGATTGTCTCAGGATCAGATTTGTTATAAAGCAAAATTAGAAACTTAAAAAATCACTTGTTGTGAGATGGCTTAATGGGTGTAGAATTATGAAACAGCTGTTCAAAAATCTGACCCAGTGACTACTTAAAACAACAGTTTCCAAAACAGCATTCACCTGAAAAGTAATAGAGCAATAACCCCTCCCACAGGTCAACAAAACAGATACTGCCTGAAATTCAAATGCTTCACTAATCTCTATCAAATCCCATTAAATCTATTGGTACTCAAGTTCACAGCCACCCTTTTTGAGAAACAAAATTTAACTTTGTGCCAAAGTTCTGTAACAGCTTTTACCACAAAGCCATTACATTTTCTATTCATGTTATGTAAATAAGATAGATATGCCTAAATGAGATAGATATTTAGATCCTTTGAAGGATTCATATGGTAAATATTAATATTTCTGTAAGGAATATAATGTCTAAATAAAAACAAGACAATTGCCAAAATGCCTTGAACACATTTTCCTAAGACAGAGAATAGGATGAAGATAGACTTTGTTTATTTTGTATTAGTAGCAGTGGTTTCATAATCTTTTTTTATTAATGCTTTACAGATTTTATAGAACTTTTTATTAGCCAAGCATATGATTTCCTACAAATCACTGTGTTCTGATAACCTAAAGAATCCTATTGGTAATACTGAAGAAGTAGAAGCAAAAAAAGATGTTTTTAAACTTGGGTATTATCTCTAGTTTCCGAGCAACTTTCATACAGGCACAACAGACATAACACTTGAAAAGAAAAATTACAGACAAGAAGTGAAGCAGAATTTATAAATATTTCCAACTCCTACGCATTATCCCCCACAACTATAAATATACCTATCAAATTAAACTAATTTTATGACAATGGCTCCTTTTATCATCATTCTTCTCACAATCTCCTCACCTAGTACTCAGCTCTCAAAATCCTATCTTTAATCTGCTGGATTTAAGTGTTAAAGGAGATTTCAAACAATGAATAGCTGCTGTAATCATTCAACAGAGTGGAGGGGGTTAAGTAGCACCACTTTAGTCATGCCTGAATTCTGTGATTTTTGAGCTTAAATAAAACCTTTTACATTACTTGACTATACTGATTTTTTTTTTTCAGTTAAATTGCTAACCAACTTGCTGAATCTCAAATTGCTCCCATTTTTACAGGAACCATGCCAGGGTATTACAGACAAAATGGCTAAATTGGTTCTGGAGGGAACCATAAGCTGTTTAAAATAAGATTACATTTATTTTTTTTAAACATCTTGTTTGTATGTATGTATGCATGATTTAGAGTGTTGGTATTCTGTAATTTAACTGTATGATTTTATGCCTGCTGAACTTTAGGAGGCTCATGAAAACTAGGTTCTTGTTTCTCTTGTTCCTCTGATGAATGAAATTTCAGTCACTATTGTCTTAGCTCCTTTTCTCCTGCCTTGTGTTTTCATGTTAACTATTTTCAATCACGGCCTACCATCTTATTTTTGCCTGTTTAATTCTCCTATTTGCATGCATTTTTACACCCTTTCTTGCAACACACTCYCTTCCTTAATCTCTGCATTATATTGCCAATTTCTCTCCCCCTACCTGATATCTCTTAGAACACCCTTAACCTTTATCCTTTTGCATCAGCATCTCCACAAACTGCAGCAAAGCACATTCAAAAACTGCAAAGGAAAGCATAATTCCTAAGGAACAGCAGGCAGGTATCTGTGAGAGTCCAGCAAGGACTGGAAAACAGCTCTTCACTGTGGACCTGGTTCACCTCTGAAAAGCACCTGCTGGTGAAAATTTTCTTTTTACTTCACTGCAATGTTTGGGGGAAAGCTGAAACAGCCCCCTTGTTGGGTCAGCTTTAATGACAAACAAGATCAGGTAACACCTCTTATGGCACAAACACAGTAGCACCTGCCAGAATTACACTGCACCACATCTGTGTTTAACTTGGAAACTGCATTTATCTACAGAAATTTTAGGCCATGTAAGACACGAAACAGGAAACAGTGAAATCAGGGATGATAGCTAGTAATCTTGTCCTTCCTTCCTAGCATTACAGTGTTGAAAATATTGTGGTTATAGACAGAAAAACATGATTATAACAGCAAGGTAGCAAAAAATCCCTCTCTCTAAACATCTTCTTAACTTAGCTTTCTAATTCTGACAAGGAAATGCAGGGTATGCTCTATTTGATCTCTAAAATGAAAAGGAGGAAAAGATACCTTTCCCAAGAAATTGGAAAATTCCTTTATTTGTGGCAATAGAATACCCAGTTACTTGACACACAAGCAGACTTTCCCCTTGATATAATTATATATTTAAGATACATAATTAACCAGTTTGTAAACTGATGTCTCAGCTGAAGATCACACTCACTGCATTCACATCCTTGTTTTGATATACAGTTTAAATGGGAACAGTACTATGTCTTCTACAAATTCAAAATACACACAAGTCCTTCTCAAGTACTTTATTTGAGAATCAAGGTCTGTAAATTCAATGTCATAAGTAATTAAAGACTGTTTGAAAAACCCCTGCACTCATCTGCACAAGCTTATGTACATCTGCATACCTGTCACAAAGAATTAATTCTGCCAGACTAGAACAGAAATACCCGTAGTTATTGACAAGTAGAAAACCAGACAAACCTATAATCATTGATAACAAATAAGCAAACAAATAAACACAACTGTGTACAGCATTTGTTCACTAATTCTATCTATACTGTCACTGTGGTGGGTCGACTCTGGCTGGATGCCAGGCACCCACCAAGAGCCTTTCTGTATCTCCCCTCCACTGGACTCGGGAAAGAAAATATAGCAAAATGCACCTGAGTTGAGATAAGGACAGGGAGAGATCACCCAGTGRCTACCATCACAAGCAAAACAGACTGAACTTGGCAATATTAATTGAATTGGTTACCAACAAAATAAGGGCAGAGTAAGAAGAACTAAAGTAAACCTCCTCCCCCTCTGCAGTGCAGGGAGACAGGGAATGTGGGTTCTGGTCAGYTCATCACAGGCTGTTTCTGCTGCTGCTCAGGGAGAGGAGTCCTGCCCCTGCTYCAGTGTGGGGTCCCTCCCACGGGAGGCACTTCTCCATGWACTTCTCCAATGTGARTCCATCCCACAGGCAACAGTTCTCCACAAACTGCCGCAATCTGGGCCAMTCCTCCTYCRGYTGAAGTCCTGCAGGCACAGCCTGCTCCAGCCTGGGTTCCCCTGAGGGTCCTGCTCTGGAGTGGACTCCTCTCTCCACTGGTCTGYRCATCCCWGCCAGGACCCTGCTCCAKCTCGGGCCTCTCTCTGGGTCACAGCCTCTCTCAGGCATCCTTCTGCTCCAGCCTGAAACGCCTTGGACTGCAGGGGCATCTCTGCACTCGCTCTGGACTCTCTGGACTGCAGGGGGACAGCAGCTCCCCCGTGTGTGAGAGACTGAAATGTTAGTGGTTAATCACTCAAACAACAGCCCATTTGCTAAAGCAGCAGGTTCTCTGCTCACCATGTGCAAGGTGACCACCGAGGTTCAGAGGTGCACACCCACCTCTGGAGGCTACAAGCTGGGGTTTGAGCCAGATAAGGGATGAGGCTGATAATAAGCAGATCCTGTGGACAGAACATATATGGAGATAGTGGTGCTCTTATCCTAAGAAAAAGATTTTTTCACCTTACTCAGGGTTTTTTTTAAAATTGCACTATTATTTAGAAATAATTAAAATTGTTTTAACTAAAGCAGTAAATAAAAAGCCCAGATCCTTATTTGCCAAAACACCAGCAGTTTAGCCCTCTAAACCCCAGTTTTCTTCAGAAAGATATGTCAATAAAGTAATGGTTTTCACAATCTATTCTGTCTATGCACTTCCTTTCGTGTTTTTTTACATGCCCAGTCACCCTGTTTTTAATTTCTGTATTGGTATATATTGTATCATATGCATATTTCAAAGTACCCAGGCATCTCTGAAAGGTATCAGGAAACCCCACCTAATCCTAATCTATAAACATCACCAAATGCCAGCAACGAGATTAGTCAATAAAGCTAAGAACATAGATTAAAACGAAGTTGCATATGAAATATATCAAAGAAAGATGTCTCTACCTAGGTTTCTTGTTTGTTATAACTAAGACTAGTAAATTTATAAAAGCAAAAAGTCTTGTTTTCAATCCTCTATATCACTACCTGGCAGAATATGAAGATGTTCAGTGCCTCACTAAATTAACATTTTGCTGCTGTTGTCCTATGTTTCAGTTTTTTTCAGATCATCTTCCCATCCAGCATTCATTCACATAACCTGCAAACAAAGACAGCATTGACCAGGATGACTAAAAATCATGACCTTTGTACCTCATCTGTCTGCAAAATAGACACCTTGAAGCATTAACGAAACTAAGTCCTAAATCTGAGTGGCCACTTGAGAAGTATCATAAACTGCAGTGCCAGTAGACTCTTTGATCTCTGGTGGCTGAGAAGTCAGTAACTCCTTCTGGTGGTGATTCTCCACCACCCCAGGAGGCATGTGCAGAGGGGGCAGCAGGTGTAAACCTAGAAAGTGACTGTGAAAATAAATCAGGAGCATGGACCTCTCAGCTTACCCAGCATGGCCAGCAAGTCATGTTTGCATCATCTCTATCAAACTGAAAGTCATTTATTTGGGCTGGAAACAAAAACACATGTGACTACTTTTCACTCACTGACCATTCTTTAATGCTGATTTTTTTTATTCCAGGTTATAAATGTGTTTTGTTAGAATCTTTCTTTTTGCTGTTGTGTGAATAACCCAGTATTTTACACACTTACTGATGACTTCCATTCATGTAGCTCAGTAAATGGTAGGCTCAATGATCTTAGAGATCTTTTCCAACCTAAATGATTCTATGATTTAGAATCATTTTTTTTATTTCTTTGTGCAAATATCTTATTGTTCATTGTTGAGTTATTAAGGTAAGAAGAATGGATTTGTTCAAAGAGACTAGAAGATCTTTATCCTTTGACAGTGTAACAAATCCCTTATTCTCAAATTACTCAGCAGGCCTATCTTCTTCTAATACTTCCACCTGGTGCCCCATAACATGCTGGATAGATGTGATGAGCATCTTCACTTTTAACAAGATTCCTTTGTTCTGTTTTGGTGCGCTCAATAACAAATAGCTTGGTGCGTTCCTAAATGTTGCAGTGAACTTCAAAGTGCAAAAAAGCTCAGGCATACCTTATCTAGCACTGAGTACTGTAGGTCTGATCAGCATTTGTAGCAGAACTTTGTTGGCAACTGATCCCATGACCTTTCAGGGGTCTGAGAAACACTGTGAAATATCACTGGTGTGATAACTCCATGCATAACATAGCAATAGAAAGTGAGAAAATCATCAATGCTTGTGTGAACCAAACAGAGTTTTTCACAGCTCAAACAATCCATAAAGCGTTCTCTTTGATGTTTTAGGAACTTTTCACCTCTTTAGTAAAATAAAGGCTCAAAATGGAAGAAATTGAATTCCCTCTCTTTCTATCTTCATATTTTTACACCTATGTGCTCTGCCAGAGCATTTTTGCACTAAGCCATGCAGTGCTGAACTCTCTCACACTTTCTGCCCACCTCATGCCTACGCTTCCATCTTGTTGTCTGTTCACAGTCAACATAGTAGATCAAAAAAGGAATCCTTTTATCTGGAATTGTCTGAAAAAATGCCATCATCCCATTGGACACCACTGTGGAATTTTTTTTTGTGAATGTGTGTGTGTGCTATATATGTGTGTATATGCCTCATACACACACGTGCAAGTGCCTCATGCATACTCCCACCTCTCTGAAATCATCAGCACTTCCATTGCATAGTTTGGTGAGTTAAAAAATATGCTAGTATTAACATCCTTGTGATCTGTGAAGTCAACCACCATTTCTGCTTGGCTCAATTGTTTTTCTCTTTCCCACAGCTCATCTAACTAAAGGAAGAACAGCTAGAGAGAAAGCAGATGAAAATGGAGTGGACAAATTGAGTGCTACTTGAAGGCCAGCAAACTCTTAGTTCACAAGACTCTGCTCAAAAACCCACAAGGTTCTTTATCAGTTTCTTCATAGTTTTTGCAACAGGACATCTGATATTTTGCTTCTCTGCCAAAACAGAGTGAGATGTGTGGTTCTTCTCAATCTGTTTCCAAGTGATTTAAGTCAGTCTGTGAGGATCCCCATCCTCATCCACAAAGTGATCTGCTTTCTCTGACTCTGAACTGGGGATGGGGTCAGTAGGAAAGAGGAAGCACAGGTGGTATCTTTTCTTCTGCCCCACACTAGGAAAAAAACAGAGGGGAAAATCAGAAGAAGCAAAGGTTACCACAGCCCTACCTTCCAATGGTAATTAGAAATGAGTCAATACAGAGACTTAACCTGTACATAACCCTTCCTTCTTCACAGGGCATCTCTATTGATCTTTAAAAAAATGAAGTGTTCTTTAACTATGAGATCCTGTTTCCAGCTTTGACATATCTGATCTCCTTCTCTCTCTCCCCATATGTTTGTGTATGTTGTTGACATTTAACTAAATCTTTGGGCTCCTCGAGACAGGACTGCCTGTCCTGTGGCCTGTTGGTCACTGGCTTGCAGAAAATGATAAATGGCAGAGTAATAATGGTCACATACTGACCAGGAACTTTGAGTCTTTGGGTAGCACTACAAAACCTAAGTTCAGGTCAGTTTCAGCAACATTAATTTGTCATTACTAACTTCACAAGGAACAGCAGAGATTAATAGGAACATTTTCTTTAAAACAAAAGTGAAACAATAAAAGGAGTGGTTGCAAAGCAACAGCAAACTATACAATCAAACAAAGCTTAACTTAAATTCATAGAATATCTTCATTTGGAAGGGACTTTCAAGCATCATCAAGGCCATCTCTTGACTCTACACAGAACAACCCCAAGAACCACATTTTGTGCCAGAGAGAACTTACCAAAAGGTTTCTTGGGCTCTGGCAGTCTTGGTGTCATGGCCATTTCTCTGGGGACCCTGTTTCAGTGCCCAATCACTCTCTGGGTGAAGAACTTCTCCCTAATATTCAGCCTAAACCTCCCCTGACACAACTTCAGGCCATTCCCTCAGGTCCTGTCACCACAGAGAGATCAGCTCCTACTCCCTCGTTTCCCCTCATGAGGAAGTCATAAACTGCAACAAAGTCTCCCCTTGGTCTCCTCCAGGCTGAACAAGTCAAGTGACCTCTGCAGGCCACATGGCTTCCCTTCTAGACCCTTCACCATCTTGTTCACCCTCCTTTGGACACACTCTAATAGGTTTATATCTTCATATTGTGGCACCCAAAACTGCCCCAGCACTGGAGGTGAGGCCACTCCARCGCAGAGCAGAGCAGGACAATCCCCTCCCTTGCCCGGCTGTGATGCTGTGCCTGATGYCCCGCCCCSGACAGGGTTGGCCCTMCTGRCTGCCAGGGCACTGCTGATTCATGTTCAACTTGCTACTGACCAGAATYCCCGGGTCCCTTTCCATGGTGCTGCACTCCAGCCTCTCATTCCCCTGTCTGTACCTACATCCAGGGTTTGCCCTGTCCCAGGTGCAGAATCTGGCCCATGTCCTTGTTAAACACAATATGGCTAGTGATTTCTCAGGCTTCTATTATGACAAGATGTCTATGCAGGGCCTCTCTGCCTGGGAACTTGTCCTGGGATTTTTTTTTTTCTTTGCATTTTCTTCCATTTATTTGAACAGTAATCCTCTATTTAGCATCAAACATAAAATTGTGAGCATATGAACTTATCTTGGTCTATTTCAGTATCTGACAGACAAGTTCTATTATAACAAAAGCTGTTCAGTGCTTTGCAGTCTCAAAAAAGCCCAAAAAGGCCCCTTCCACATCTGAGCTGCAAAGGACAACCCATCTGCCTGGTTGTATGAGCACTAATTGCTATCTGACACTCTTTCCTTATTGCCTTGTGGGGTGACTCCGAGCTCTTTCTCAGCTCCTGACAGAACTCATTTATAAAAATGCACTGTGGGTATGGATGTTTTAATTGTCTTGTTATGCAAGGCAACTTCTTTAGGTGTAAGTGAATTTTCTTCCCTGCCCATTTCCAGTCCTCCAGGCTTTATAATAATCTAGGGAACTGGGGCTTGTCCTGGTCAGTATTTAGTCATCCTGCTCCCCAGCCAGGAGTTGTGAGTCTCAAAGTCACTGAGTAAAAATATAACTGAGAAATAATTTCCTGGAGTCTAAGGCACAGGAGAGGTCAAGAGCTACGGCCAGCAGCAGAATCAAGGGTTGTGCCCTGGGGAGCTGTCTGAGAGGTCCTGGTGCTCACCTAGAGCATCATAAACTGCAGAGCCCAGTCTCCAAAAGTATCATCTTCTGGCCTGCTGTGACACTGCAGTCCCCTTTCAATACCAGCAGGACTCAGAGCATTTAAAATGAACCCTTGTGTCCTGTGGCACATAGCAGTTATGATGCACCWCTTTATTGCATCCTGAGTGAAGTTTCCCTAAAAAGAAATATTGATTGAAGAAAAAAAAAAAACTCATAAGGATCAATGGTTTATGTTCCAGCTGTGTTTTATGTTACAATAACAGCTCTTTGGAGAGTTGGTGCTGAGTGAGTGCAGAGTAATACCAGTAATTCCTCTCCAGCTGGATCATCCTATACCAAAATCTTCACCATTCTCACCATTGACTCATGGACAGAAAATAGCTACTGTGCTCTTAGGGGATAGTGGGGGAAAAAAAAAAACAAACAAAAAAAACCCAAAAAAACCCCAACACAAAACCAAAAAAACACCCACAGGGGTAGTCAGGAGGTAGAATATGAATAGGAAATCTGCTCCAAAGAATGAATGCTCCAGGAGAAGTGCCAGTGTGTGCTGAGGGAGGAAGTGCCAGTCTGTGCCCAGCCACTGAAATCCAAAGATCAGTAGCTAGTAGTTAGAACACTACTCACCTAACTCATCATTGCATGGCAGAAGCTGCAGAATGGTACTTGTCTGAATAGTGGTGGGAACCCAAAACTCCATTGCTCTGACCTTGAARTGCTTGCAAATACAGAGGATCCCTTCYATACTTCTGYCAGTGTTCCTRSAATAGCAKAAACCTCCTTAATTTTAAGTACATKAGTRCAGAGCTTGTAATGGGTTGTTTGCAAAGGGATTTAATTTGTATGTCTCCATTAATRAATATTATCCATATAGAATGCACATGATCTTTCCTGCCCAGGGAACAATAGGATTTCTTTCCATTTAGCAAGAAACAGTTTTCTTTCAAAATCTTAGTCTTCTTCCTCAAGAACCTCACCCAGTCTCTGTCCCTGCTTATTCCCCCAAGACAGTTGTCCTTCCCTGAGGTGAGCTTCTCCATGCTACTTCCACTTCAGACCAGTTTCCCCTGCCCCAAAGAGTGCTTATTATCCTCACACACCCTGAGTTGCTGTCTATAACCAACTGCAAACAGCCTCGGTTGGAGCCCTCTCCATCTCCTCACCTGCCACGCAGCACAGCCACTCACCAGCCACTGCATTCACCAGCTTGCTRCATTTCTGATGCAGAGCCAAAGAAGAATTTGGAGCATAAGGCTTATGAGGAACAGCTGAGGGAGCTGGGGGTGTTTAGCCTGGAGAAAAGGAAGCTCATGGGAGACCTTATCACTTTCTACGACTCCCTGAAAAGAGATTGTAGCCAAGTGGGTGTCAGATCTCTACTTCCAAATAACAGGCGATAGGACAAAGGGAAATGGCCTCAAGTTATGCCAGGGGAGGTTTGACATTAGGAAATTTTTTTTTGTTTTCAAGCTTTGCAGCAGGCTGCCCAGGTGAGTGGTGGAGTCACCATTCTTGGAGATATTTAAAAGATGTGTAGATGTGGCCTTTAGGRACATGGTTTAGTGGTGGATTTKGGTGCTGGGTTAATGGTTGGACTTGATCTTAGAGGTCTTTTCCAACCTCAGTGATCCTATGATCCTACCAAGCCACCTCATTACCATTTGTTATGCCCATGCAGCTTTGCCATGCCATTTGGGCCAAGAGACACCACACAGTGGGCACAGAAGGATTAAAGAAAACCTCAGTACACCTGGTGAAGCAAACCCAAATCCCCTAAAAGGATCTTGAAGTCTTAAAGGAGTGGCCCTTCAGATCAGGGGTGATGGAAGGACTTTGTTCTGCTGTATCCATTCTGCAGGGATGATTATGTCTCTGGCACTGAATGCATTCACAAAACCCACAATTTAAATACATTTTTAAATGTGTCAAGGATTTATAGACTACTGCTTGAGAGAACTTCTAAACTGGGAAAAGGCAGGACTATTTTTAATGTAAAGCCATTGCTACCTAGCAAGAAAACACTTTTGTATTCATATAAAGTATTTATTGGGTGTGAGGTTTTATAAATTGTTCAGTCCTGCAGCCTTAAAAAAAAAAAAAAGAGAGAGACACCAAAAAAAAAACACAAAAAACCAAGGCTACTTTGAATGCATTACCAAGTATCCTGTGGAATATTTCACATAAAAGGAAACAGAAGATGTATAAATGTAAACAGGCTAATTGTATGCAGATATAAATTATGCATGTTGGTCTTATGAAAAAGCATCCCTGATTTGCAGGGGTCTTACTCAGCAGCTTTGTGTCTTGTCTAAGGGGATATTTAGTATGGCTGTGATGTGCAGAATTTAAAATAAAACTGAATTCGGCAGAAGAAAAATACAGTCCAACTGTGATAAGACTACACTGTTGGGAGTAGGAAGTGTTTATTTTATTTTGTTTTATATTTTATTTCATTTCACTTAATTTAATTTAATTAMACTTCAATTTATTTTATTTTATTGTGTTTATTTTGCTTATTTTGTTTCGTTGGCTGTTCTGCTCATTAGCCCTGCTAACGTGTGCATGCCTGCCCACAGATACCGAGCCAAGGAAAAGATTGTGTTAAGACTTAACGTTTGCAAAGGGATTAGGGTTATTTTGATGTTTCTTAACAGGGATATGTAAAATATTCTCAAAGTCACAAACCTTTTCATGGTTGAGGCACTTCTGATTAGTCCCAGACACGAGCAGCCTGGGCTGCAGAGGTGCAGAGCAGCTGCAGTTCCCACCAGCCGCCCTGGGGACAACGTGGAGCCAGCACCTGCGAGGAGCCTGGCTAATTGGGACAATTCTAGGAATGGTTGAAACAGMTCCCTGCCCAGTCAAAACTATGCCACTCGCTGTCTCTTCCCCCTAGTCCTGCAGAATTTCTCTCCCACAAGCAACAGCAGCAGCATATTCRAACTCAAGTTGCAATATTCATCCTGAGGGATCCTTCAAAGTGGGAGCAGGATTATGTATCCCGTGGATACCCCCTGTGGGTATGACTCATGTCCACATTTCCTTTCTTTCTGGCGTGGATTAGAGAAATGATGCTGGAAGTGGAGGCACAGGCAAAAAAATTAATCTGAACAAGTCTGTGTTCCAAAGTAACACAGCTGAGGTGGAACCAAGACTCAAGGAGCTCACTGCAGTCAGGTTGAGGTGATTGGTAATCTTCTACCTAAAATTCTGGAGGAGCTGACACGTATTCAAAAGGCCTGAAGCTATGATTTTTAATGAATCYATCAAGCTAGGGTAATACAGAATTACTAAGGAACAGTAAGTGAAGAGGGAAAAACATGCTGATCCAGGCAATGACAGTCCCATCCATTTGCTTGGTCCTGCTTCAGATATATCTATTAAAAAACAGATAAAAGGGTAGTTCAGTTTTAAGTGATAGTACAAAAACATCAAGACAAAGTATAAACACAGAGAAAGAAATTTTTTCAAAACAAAATAAAATGCAGTCTTCATTACCACTTCTGGCAAAATAGATGCACAGTGAATGGTTCAGTAAAATAAAACCCCAACAGCTTCTGACAGTGTGTGGTGGTACACAGCTCCATTAAGAGGAGCTACTGTACCTAGATATTCCAACCATGCAGAGACACAGTGTTGCTGTTTCAGAAAGCTGGAGGGAAAAAAAAAAAAAAGTAAAGAGCTATTTCTGACTCGCCTATTGCTTCTTCTGCTACATTGTGTGATGGGGCAAGAGGCACAGCTTGCATATTCACCTGCCATGATGAATTACATCAATTTCAGTCCCTCAAGACGGAGCTACTGGTGCAGAGAGCCACTAAACACTACCAGTTGCTTTGTGCTACAGACATCAGACAGTTAAAAGCACTCWGTGCAAGTGAAACATAACCCTGGATCCTGGGACACAAATGTGACACAGGCTGGACAAAAATGTGAGAGGGAAGGTGGGATACTTCCTTTACTCATACACTGCAAAGATGCCCTCATCATGCTACATCCTTTGCTAAGAATCTGGACTCCATTAGAATAAGCCTGGAGACTGCCAYTGGCATGTCTAACCCTGTCAGCTTTTCCGTCTCCAGCAATGGCCAGTACCAGCTGCTCTAAAAGAGAACAAAAAAAAGCCTACAGCCAGCAGCTATTCAATAACAGGGCCGCAGGGGAAGTTTCTTCCCAAGCCTCATTAAGTGTTGGCTTCATTCTTAAATTCCTTTTAAACTTCTCAGATTCTATTCTGGCCACTTYGTCTGGTGTCTGCACTTTGGACTGGGCTTTCCAGCAAGGATTTTCCTTGGCTGGTGCCAGCAACTTCTGAGCCCACACTAACAGCTGGCTCCAGAAGTGAGCAGAGGAGAGAGCTGTGTACCTCTCTTGATCCAAGTGACTGGTGGGGACAGTCACCACAGTGCAGATCATGGCTGCTTGACTGCAAGTGAAAGAGGATCTCYTGTACCTGGCTCCCACTGACTGCCTTCAGCATTTTTCTGTTTTTCTTTGGGATGAGATTTCTTGAGATGAGGGGCTTGGGGAGCAGGGCGGGAGAGCACTTTGAATCCCTTCTCAGACTTTACCTAAAGCACTCTGTTGTGCAGCAAAAGAGAGTGAGTGCATGTCACCAAGTTCCAGTTGACAATGCAGTTCACAGCAGGGTGCACCTGGGCATTCAAGAGGCAGAAACAGCATTCATGTATAGGGAGAACCATAAATTGTTAGTGAATTAAGGCCCTAAGGGTTGTTTAAATATTGCAGTAATCATCTTGTCAGGCAAAGTCCCACATTCTGCTAAGATTAATCTGACATTCATCAGGAAAGGCACAATAGAAGATTATTTAATTTGGATCACACTGGACTGGAAAACTGGCAGGAGCACAGAAATGACCCAAATTGGAAACAATCTGCAGAGAGTGTGCCAGACAAGAAAAGCAAGCAGAGAGCAAGAAAGTGTGTATCTGTTTACTGGGCACAGATACATTAATTGCAATGTATACACACAAAATGGTTAACATAAATGCTTGCACACAARCATAAAGGACTATGGAAATTTCAAGAGCATTCAGTATGTATATCAGCATATATATCGTATACATCTCTAACTTCATTTTGGTAATGACTCCTTGGGATTCTGCTTTAGATTTATATGAGAGTAGAGTGGGACTACTGACAATAGCTTTTGAAACATCTCTCCAGTATCACTTCTGGCCATTTTTTTAATTCCTCTCTCATATTATTGAAAAGGGAAGCAACCTCAAATATTTCATTTATACCCTGGAGTAAACACTGGGCTTTGGGTGAATTACTTTCAGGCCAGAAGTGCTTACTTCATAGATCATATATCTTRATTATTGAACAGTTTAGTGGTTTAAGAAAGGTATATCCTCTTTTTAAAGTCCTTTTTARAAGTGACTGCATTGGTGGACAAAGGAAGGACTACAGATGCCATTTATCTGGACTTCTGTAAAGCCTCCTCCCAACATCTTTCTCTCTAAATTGGAGGAAGAGAGATTTGACGGGTGGACTGTTAGATGAATAAGAAACAGGTTGGATGATCACACCCATCATGGATAGTGGTTAATGGCTCAGATTCCCGATGGACATCAGTGACAAGTGGTGTCCCTCAGAGATCCATGTTGAGACCAGTATAATTTAATATCTTCATTAATTACAAAGGGATCAAGTGCACCCTCAGCAAATTTGCAAATCATGCCACATTCAGTGTGTGGCCAACACATCTGAAAGTCAGGATGCCATGTAGAGGGACTTGAACAAGCTGGAGAAATGGGAAGCTCATGAGGTTTAACAATACTAAGTGCAAAGTGCTGCACCTGGTTAGGGCAACCCCTGGCATCAAAACTGGCTGGGGATGGTCCTCATGGGTGAGAGGCTGGACATGAGCCAGCCACATGCATATGCATTCCTGAAATCCAACTGTATCCTGTGTTGCACCAAAAGAAGTGAAGGCAGT
>CADDXX010000156.1:1686345-1708242 GCA_902810485.1 Alauda arvensis | reverse complement strand
GGGTGAGAGGCTGGACATGAGCCAGCCACATGCATATGCATTCCTGAAATCCAACTGTATCCTGTGTTGCACCAAAAGAAGTGAAGGCAGTTAGACCTTCTTTTCCAGTCTTGTGAGACCCCATCTAAAATACTGCATCCAATGCCAGCATAAGAAGGGCATGGACCTGCTTGATGGAATACAAACGATGGACAGCAAGATGCTTGGAGGGATGGAACTATTCTACAGTGGGAAAAGTCTGAGAGAATTAGGGTTCAGCCTGGAGAAGGGAAGTCTTCGGGGTGACCTAACTGTAGACTTTCAGTACCTGAAGGAAGCCTACAAGATAGACAGAAACTTTTTACAAGAACATGTAGTGACAGAACAACGGGTTATAGCTTCAAACAGAGTAGGTTTAGATTAGAGGTTAAGAAGGAATATTTTACTGAGAGGAAGGTAAAGCACTAGAACAGGTTGCCCAGAGAAACTGTGGGGGCTCCAACACTGAAAGTCTTCAAGACAGGTTGGGGTCTGAGCAACCTGGGCCAGTGRCAGGTGTCCCTGCCCATGTCACAGGAATGGCAACTAGATGATCTTTATGGTCCCTTCCAAGCCAAGCCATTCCATGATGCTGAGATATGATTCTATGATTCTTTTGGCAACTTCACTTATAAATGCTCTCTCCAGCTTTCCTAACCATTGCAGAGTTTTTCCATATTGCTGTAGTCTTCCTAAATATTCAGGTGATAATAAATCTCATAGCAGCTGCATRTACATTATTGGCTTTCAACCCAGGGAAAATAAAAAATAAAAATACATTCCCCTGGATCGTTGCAATTTTTTACTGAATAAGTGACTTAGCTTATTAAACTTGTCAAACAGAAAACACAAAGAAAATGATGGTTTATCTTACTGATTATTCAGCCACTGCACACTGGTGTGGGTAAGTGCATGACTGAAACATTTATCACTGTTAACAAGATGTCTCTRCTTTGCTTTCCTTTCTTCCTTTACCATCACCATGGAACACAATGTCCCCCCTGCTGTGTTCCCCACCTCCCAAAAAAAAGTAGAGCTCTTTGGAGAGGAAAACTTTTAAATAAAATATAGAATATTAATTGTTCCACAGTCAAGTGGGCATATATTTAAAGGGTTTCAAATTTCCTAACAGTTRTCTGCTGTATTTGTAGGTGAGCAAACAGTGAAGGTAATTTAGAGCTTTGAACACCCGTGCTGAATATAATCAATGTGAATCAGATCCACATTACCAAATTGAAGATATTTCATGTGCACATTATGTCAGATCATGAATCAGATTTGTGTAAGCTAAAATCACATTCAAAATATTCAACCACAGCCATACCAGTATATGGTTATRTTACATATCAAGCAGCCATACAGTGCAGCAAATTGAGAGACCTTTGCTGCTTTCAGGACATCTACAGAGCCAGGTTTATACAGCACACTGCTGYCAATTCATCTATACCAATCTGAGTAAATCAGTTGGCAGAGAGGGGCAGATTAGCACTAATGGCTCTATTATGGAAAGAAGCTGCAACCATTAGCTATTTTACATATGGACAAAAGAGAATTTAATTGATGGCCCATCGCCCAGCAGGCAGAGAGAAATGATGATTTTCACCTTAATGCCAGGCATTAAAAATTCACAGGGCTGTGGAAGAAAGAGATGTTCATCCAGTCTCACCCTGCTTATGGGTCATTTTAAGTATAACTTGAGAAAAGCAGCACAAGGGGAGCTGTTCTGCTTTGAAGAAGCTTGAGTCATCTGGGAAAAAAATTCACACATTGTAGCATTCTAATGTTAAGGTGTTAAAAAGCCAATACCAGGGCCCTCTTTTTTTTTTTTTTAGCTACAATTTTAGCGTTACCAAATAGTATTCAAGCAAAAAAATATTTTGTGGGAGTTTATATTAGCAAATGAAGGGAAGAAGGAGGATTTTTGGACACATAGTACATAATAGTAATAATAAAATTTATTTTTGCATACTTGAATACATGTATATTCACGTATTTATACAGAATATTTACTTAATTCAGCATATATGGTAGGCTTGTCTGTATTTGTTTGTCTTCAGATTTTCATTTACCCAAATGGAAAAAGCCATTGCACTGTAGTATTTTATCTAGTATTTGMATTATTCTGGTAGGTCCAGCCTTACCTTCCATGTTCAACTCAGAAGCTTTTTCTTRTGCCTCTCCTCCTGGAAGACCCCTACAGACTTTGCTGTCTTCAGGATGTCTGCATTTCTCACTTCATCTCCTACAGAATGGTGAAACAGGAAGCTGCAGGGGACTCAAACACAAGAAGCATGAACCCTGGGGTGAGTCACAGRTTTTGATGCTGAGGCTCCTCTCCCATTTCCTGCCTTTCTCTAAAGGTAAAGGCTGCTGGGTCTGCAGTAATTTCTAAGATATTCTAAGATAAGCTCCTCCCTCCAATGCAAAGTMACTGCTGGTTATTAGTAAACTTTGAGATGGTTATTTTTGTGACTAAACAGCACAATGGTGTAGTAAACTATATGCTCTGCAGGGCAGAGGCTATCCAAATGGACAACAGAGCTGCTGAGTTGGAGAAAGGGTCAAACATGCCAGTCATGTGGCCARTGGTGACATTTTTCTACATCCCCAACTGATGTAACATGATAAAGTTAATCTGTCATGCCTGTAATTTGGGTTTTATATGAGCAGTGTGGGAATTGTAAGAATATATGAGCCTTGTCTCTTTTATGCTTTGTTAGCTAGAGTCAGGCTGAAGAGCTCTAGCCAGGTTGGTCTGCATACAAAACCTGACTTGTCAGGCTAGAACAAAGAGCAGACAGCTTTTTGAGTTGGAGACATTGGAATAGAAATAAGATCACACTACTTACTGTTGTAAAATTGGACAAGGTAAATAGAGAAGGRGAAATGTCTGTATGCAATGCTAGACACAATACTGGATGGATTTTTTACAACATGCACAGGAAAAAGAAGGTTGGTAAGCCATTCACAGAAATTTCAGGAGGAATATGGAAAGAGCTATGGCCTCCATATTTATGCAAGCCCATGGCCRTTGCAGAAAAGTGAGGGGAAATGGTGAGGTGGGCAAAAGCARACTAATAATGGACTATTTCAATTTGCTTCTCTTTTCCAATATTTTGTCAGTGTTCTGGAAGCAGAAGTTGCCTTCCTTAGTCCAGGCTTCATTGCTTTAATCCATAGCACTGGAAGATAAGTAATAGGCAACAGTGGCTGTCATACAACTTTGTTCCCATCTCTGTCATGAATCCAGCACTGTTTAGGCTGTAATGGTAATCTAGCATGGGTCTGTGGCAAAAGCAGTCCTTGAGCCCCCACTGGGCAGCTTGAGGGGGGCTCAGTGTCCTCCACACTCCACTCCTAGCAGCCTTTAGCAAACAGATCCTCTGGGGACAGTTTTATAGGATGGTTGTGTGAGGTCTCCTGCTGTGAACCTCCAGTGGCAGAAATCAGAGATTTCTCACTTCCTTTAGGCACTCTGATCCTTTTTCAGCAAGAAAAGATTTAGATCAAAGTGAAGAATTTACCTCAGAAATAAGAAAAACTGAACCTATCCCTTTCCCAGGGCAGGCAGGTATTGCTAGCCCAAACCACACATGGTAGAGGCTGAGATGTGGGGAGGGAATCATTGCCTCTGCCAGAGCTGGTCTCTCTACCAAAGTTCATGTGCACATTCCCACACAACTGTAATAATTGAGGAGATATTTGCATAACAGGAACTAACAACTATCAGTCATTTAGACTTTCTGATAAGGAGGGATGCATCCACACTGCATCCAGCAAAAATCAGACAGAGTTTGAAGTATGGAGTTTGTTCTTTTTCTAAAGAATCAAGACGCACAAGAGAAGTGAAATTGTGTATTCATTTTAAAAACACTGATATCTCTAGAGATTTTTGACATGTCAGCATMGGAAACAGGAAGGCTGGAGAGAACAGCCAGCAGTAACAAGGAGCAATAACCATGTGGSCTTCTCCTTCCACTCTTCCTTTCTTCCCCTAAACGAGACATATGATCAAAGGCTCTTGCAGAATTGCTAATGAAGACTTATTTTTTCTATTTCCATTGAATCCAGCACCCAGGGGAGGAATAAATGGGCAAGGAGGGTAAATCTTCACTGGCAAAATGATGCAAGAGCAGGAGTCTGCTGTGAGAGCAGTGCTGGGAAAGCACCTGCCACAAGTCAATATACCCTGATTATTTTCAACTGTTTAGGTTTTGAATTTCAAGACTGATCTTTTGCATTTTTTATCAAGGCAGAGTTCCTTTAGAAGCAAGTAAAGGTAGCTAGGGCCCATCCCTAAAATAGTTGTAAATAACAGGTAACTGAAAAGTCTTTCAAGCTTTCCCTGGTCAAAGGGAGACTATTCTATCAAAAAATGYTATATTCCTACTGTAAATAAGACAGGTGCAGTTTCACTTGTATGATTTTACTTYTCTGTCTTTGGACAACATCTTTGGATGTTGTCATCAGGAAAAGTGGCTATAACCTGTGTTCTTAATAAAAATYTAAAGGACAATGRTTTCACTTATTACACTCAAGGTTGYGGTCCTCAGAATGAATAAAAATTACTCCTAATTTTCTACATGATTAAGTGAAGGCTTGCAAGAAACTGCCTTGAAGTGGATAAAATTATATAAGTACACAAATAAGAGGTACTAAGATCAGAATTTCTGCATTCATGGAGAAAAAGGAACCTTTTTTAGGGTATGCAAAATTACTAGAGTATTCTGTGTTCATGTTCATTTGTCTTTTTAATAAAAAAGGGCAGAGAAGTGGAATTAACTGTTTCTGGCTTGATATTAGGGTTATGCAGGTTAAACTGAAAAATGTTAATGCATTCCTATAGGCAGTTAATGGACTGTTTGTGCAACTGCTTCTTGACATGAAATTATATTGTATCTCTCTCTTCTATGCTTTAACTTGACTTTTAATGGTATCAACTGATCACGTTCATCTATGTAGAATAGCTCMGTTACTTAGTCCTCTGATTTAGCTGATTATTTCCTTGTACAAAAGGTACATTCTTATGATATTTTGTTGAAAATCAAATGATTTTTTCACCCTGTCTTTTAAGCATTAGAAGAGAAGCAAAGGAAAGTACGTAAAAAGATATCAGCATGAAGTCTGTTTAAGCAAATATTGGTTTTAGATTAAAATTTCATAAGTGTGTCCAGCACTGATTTATACAACATTGCATAATATGGTTTCAAACTGTCTATTACAGGTTTCYTTAAACTATATAGACATAGCTAGTGATTAAAGGCTTTTTGTTCAAGTCCCCTGTTGGTTTAGAACACTATGAGAAAAGAAGTATTTCAAGAAACATTACATGATTAGTCTGAGAATGCAATGCGATTCCTGAAGCAAAATTCTTACCGAGTTTTTGTAAGATGCAGCTCATGAAAAAAATAGTCTTCTACCAGTTTTGTGAGCTGTATTAAAGCTCCAYAATCAACTAAGCCAACCAATATCTAATCAGGGAGATGGGATGAAACTCACCCCTACTGGCTCATTCCATGTGTTGMCCACTGTAGAGAAGCTTTCCTCTCCTCTGGAAAGCTGCAATGTACTGGAGACACCAAAGTCAGAGCCAGTTGCCTCAGAATGAACCAATAAGGCACAATTCTGCTTTGTCAATAATGCAAAAGACTCATCTCAGATTAACTTCTTTGATCTTCTTCACTGAAAAAAAAAAATGATACCAGTTCTATGGTTTTGTTCCAGAAATGAATACAACCTTGGGGCTTCTGGGAAAAAACCCAAACACCCTGACATTCAGTGAGCTCTGTGCAAGAAACCCTGCATGCTTAAAGGGAGCACACATCCTTAAATAATGAACACCTTTACAACTTCAGTGACTTGCCAAAAGGCACGAGAGCTGAAGGAAAATTCGAGCTGCCACCATTATTTTTAAGTGTTCCTGTTTAAGTWCACCATCTGCACAAGAATATGTTGCTTCTGAAGCCACAGGTTCTTCCATGACTTCAGGCCTCCTATTCTAAGGGCACAGAGAACTCCTGAGAGGGCATGTTTGTCCCCTGCATCTTGACAGCTAACATCACCAGATCTCAAATCTCTTCTAGCAGGCCCCCAGGTTTGCCTGGATCTCAAATAGTAAAAGGCTTTGTCTACAACATTGCAATATGTTAACTCAAGGGAAAATGAAAAGCATGAGCATTTGTCAGGTATATTGCATTAATTTGTTARAAACAACCAAGGTTAAAAATGGAAAAGAGTGTTACTTCCAGCAAGGTGAGAGGAAGTTCCTGATTGCAGACTGTGAAAGAAAGCTCACCAGAAAAGTGTGCAAGCAAGGGATCCAATCCTACAGCACCCTTAGTATCAGTCCCTTGGTCACACTGTCTCCTAGGACTTGCTGTGTAGTATTTCTTGCCTCAATACCCCCAGAGYTGSGAGGTTTGGGGTTTTTGAATGTAGAAGAAGGTTTTCATTTTCAGTTTCTTTGAAAATCTGTGCACTTCTCTAATCTGCATTTCTCTAATGATCAATGTGCTTCACTGCAGTGTACCTTGAACAGCTGCTTCACAACTGTGTGAATGTGAAATCCTTAAAGCCTCTCTAATATCACTCCCTTTCATACAAAGAGGAGGTCTTGGAAGAGCCAATTTCCCTATTCAGATCTACTTTTTATCTTGAAAATCAAAAAAGCTGTAGTTTTCAGCTCACACTGTATTTTTTCTCAGTAAAGCTGTGGGGTTTTTTTGTGGGTTTTTTTAACCTCAGTGTGAAGAAGATCCATCAGAGTTTAATTTTATTTTCTGTAAATCACACAAAACATGTTAAAACTCATTGAGGTTTAGTCACACCTAACTAGACTGAATGCCACAACTCCTAATATTTTCCTGCCTGCKTGTTTTTTAAAGTGAAAAGATCTGTGAAAAGCTGTAATGTTCTTTAAACATAGGTTATACAAAAATTGAGGCTGAGCTGTTTTAACAAAATAGGCACTTATCCTATATCTTTAAGATAAAAGGATCCGAAACAAATTGAGGAGAAGTARGAGATAAAGAAATCTTTATATCCTCTCACAATATCTAAAGAACCCCTGACAATGTAGGCAGATTGTTTCCAACTCAAATGCTGATCAAAAAACATATGCTTACAGGAATGAAGGATCAGTATTGACAGTGTTACTAGGAAGCATATTAGCTACATACAAAAAAMCCCTTGGGTTTTGGAACTTTACCACACCATTCTAATGCTACAGTTACCAGGATTCATTCTCATTACAATTAGATGTGGTCCAAAGCAAGAAGAAAAATKAAATAAATCAGTTTAACAAAGGCTTCCAGTCTGTAAGAAAAAAGACCAAGTTTGGAAAATGAACTCTGTGGTGCACTAATCCATTTAAAGGTTCTGGCTACTGTWTAAAATATCATAGTACAAAATAATCTAGTACATCCTTCCACTCYATTCTTAAACCTGAGCAAAAGTAAAACATTAGCCCATATATTTATCTACAAAAATCAATTCTGCCTTTTTTTTCCATGCTTTTTGTTTTCCTATGAAATCMAGAGCAGCTGAGCATACAGGGCCAGGGAAGTTGCCTTAGTGATTTTGTGGATCATCTTTTCCTTACAGATGAAAAGATACTAACACCTCCTTGCACGAAGTGTCTTTTAAAACTGTCAAAGATGCTTGATTAATCCTTGTTCAGTGCAAAAACCTTCATGCTCTGCTCCTCGTGTCTGTGGAAGCCAGATTTCTGCTTCAGCACCTCTTTTATTAACCCTGATCTCACCATGCAAACAATACAAGTTTTTGCACTTCTGAAACTCTCAAATTATATTCTATGTTTGCATACTGTGAGAAAGCTTTCATGCGTGATTGAGCCTGTTTACATTTTCCCCATCTGATTTGAACTGCTCAGATTTTATGGGTGCCTCTGACTCAGCTGGCAAAGATAGCTTGTCTCTGCACAATTAAGTCTTTCAGAGTAGCCAGAAGTACCAAGAGAGTGGAAGGGAAAACAYAGGAAGCTCCAAAGGACAGATTCCTCCTTAAACATTTCAGTTAAATTTCTTTCAGAGGTACCCTACAAATGAAAACAGAATCAATATGTTTCTGGTTTTCCTCCTATGTTACAAATCTCATAAAGGTCCCTGAAATATTTGCTAATTTTTAAATTCACATATTTTGTTTTGGGCCTTCATTTTTTATGTATAGAATTCAGAATTGTAATCCCTATTTCTTGCAATAGTTCATTTTGGATTAATTTGSTTTGGTTTTCTAACAAAACTTTAAAACCAGGAGAATAATCTATCTTGTTATGGCAGAAAAAAATTTGGTTAATTTAAATATTTTAACTGATCTAAATATATTGTCCAAAATATTTAGTTCTATTGAGGCTGAAGAAAAATAAAGCATCTTTTCCATTGTTGACTACCACCTTCTATTTAAAGTTCACTAATGTGAACCAAATACTTGAAAGTCTGTTATGTTCACAATTCTAAAAACATTTATACAAAACATATTTTATTCATAAACACTGATATATTGAATGTTTCCCAGGTTAACCATGTAAGGCCAAGGCAAAATATTTTCTGCCCACTCTGATGAAATGGAGAAGGAATTTTGTTTCCCTTTCTTAAATCAAATACACAAATTCAACACCTCTACCTAAAAAAAATTGTGAGAAAACACTCCTTTGTTTAAGATTTAAAACCCACAGCGCTTTTAAGAGCAAATAAAGATTGTGCCAGATGCTGCACAAATCACATATGCACAGTTCAGCACTGATCCCTTCCCAGCCATACCTCAGGACAAATAAATAATACGTGGAGATGAAGCCTACAAAGGGTCCCCTAGCAAAACTAGGAAATACCTGATTTTATATTCCTGATATTTCTAAGCACATAGCTTAAATAAAATAAACTCAATCTCAAAAGGAGAAAGTTTTCTAGCTTTTCTTACACATCACAAAGAAGAAAAGAGGGCAAAATTCCAGTTTTCCATCCCACTGCAAGTCACCTTTAAAGTGCATGCTTTTCCACAGAGCTAACTCCTGTTCCTTTAATTAAGAATGACAGATGCTCAACATCTGGAGAAAATAAGGTCTGTTTTAGTGGCTGCATTGCACTGGTGGAAACTTCAGACTGCAAGTTTGCAGTTACAGAAAGTTTGAAGTTGATATTTAAGCCAGTTGAGCTGCTGAAAGTAATCACATGAAGTGATGACTTAACAAACAACATGAGAAGAAGCCTTAATTTCACTTAAGTGGTATATTTCCATTTTTCATGGCCACATGCAACCTGCCAGCCTTGTCATTCCTCTGTATCTCCCCTGTCTTCTATGCCTGGCCTTTGTTGTTTGCATTAACTGATCTTTTGTCATTGCTCATTTGTTACATCTCACCATCATATTTTTACACACWTTTCAGTGGCAGATTAAATATATAAAAGAGAGGAAGAAAACTTCAGACACTGCAACAGATTGAATTAAATAACATGGCACCATTCTGGCCAAAGGTGGTTTTGCCACTCCTTGGCCATGAGCTCAAAAAAACATCAACTCCATAATAACATAATTTGGGCTCAGGGACCTTCAGTGTAAAGACACTTTTATGCAGGTGATCCCTCTCTTCTAGGGCTGGCTCTGCCCAGAGGTGACCCTGCCATGATCTGTGGGTCGAGGACACACACAGACCCCGGTGGGTGCAAGAGTGGTAGAAACCTTCCTGCTGCCGTTGGAAAAAGACTGAGCCCTTTGGGGGTCTAAATTCTCAGGGTTTATTGAGCTTGGCAAATTACCCTGAGAGGGGACTGCCCAAAGGGAGCCCCTCTCTGGGGTGTGCAACACCTTTTAACAGGGGGAGGGACAGTAACAACAAAGCAATCAGGAGGGATCGGGGTGTGGTTACAATCTGGACAGACATTAACTGGGAGCAATGGGGAGAACTTGAGGGAGGGACAAACATGTAACATCAAATCACCAAGAAGAACTGGGAGAACTTTCCAGAACTAGGGGACAGGTTTAAGGGAAATGGACAGGTGCCAGGGGAGGGCACAGGGGAGATGGACAGGAGCTCAGGGAGGGGTGCATCAGGGAAGCAGACCAGGCAGAACCAAGGGCAAACAGCAAAAGGGGGTAGCTTGGAACAAACCAATACAAATAGAAAATAACAAACCCCAACACTTTCAGTGTCTCTGGTAGGGGACAGTTTGTCAGTGTGTGTGTGTTGGGTGAGGCTGGGCAGGTGTTGGAAGTGGGAAGGCAGAGGGAGCATGGTGAGGGTCTTCAGGGCTGCACTGTGCTAGATTCAGTTCCCCATCWTCAACATTTGGCCACCCAGACCCAMTAGACTTGTAGTGATACTTTCTKCAAGTTAWTTYCATTTTGCCTGTGATGGTAATTGATAAATTACCTGTCTTTATCTCAAGCCAGGAGACTTTCCATAATTTTCTCCTCCTTCTTCTTGATGAGAGAGAGCAACAAAGTGGCTGAGTGGGTGGCTGGCAGACGATCAAGGTCAACCCATCCCAACATGTAAATAATGTACTGTGTCTTCTAATTGAAATRTAGCCAATACTGCTATTCTGGTTTAGTCTGCTTTCTCCATGGAAACAACCCCTTTCCTACCTTCCTACCTCCTTCCACTAAAAAAAAAGGAAACAAAACCCAAGCAACACAGCAACAAAAACACTACAAATTGTTTTTGCAAACTGATTCATGAAAAAAAATGTGGTGTAAACTCATGCTTTGCTTCCACATAGTAAAATATATTGAATAAGTATTATGGGAGATATTTAGCCACAGGGCAATATCTACAAGTTACTGGCAATGGATTTTCCTTGACTTTCAACGTTTTGAAAAAGAGGCAACTAACTTTACTCAGACATATTTTTTCACTATTGTATAAAACTAAKTCTAAAATAAAGTCTTGTCTAAAATATGCACAGTGTTAATTCTCTTCCCTAGACTCTCCTGACTTACTGTAAAGTATTTCTCATTTCTCTTTTCCCCTCATAATCCAGAAACCAGATTAGGGAAACAGCACTGGAAAAAAATAATCTTCTAGTATTTCCAGCCTAAGTAKTAGTCCAGGCCTCTGGACTCGTGATTATCTGAACCAGTCCTCCTACTGTGAATGTATAACTTTGGCTTTAAAGAGGGATCCCAGGACTATTGCRGGTGCCAGGAAAAATGTTTCATGTCCACTCAAGCTCAACAGCAAGCATAAAGGCTATGGGGAGGAGGTATACATATAAACTGAGGTGAAAATTATCAGTCCAGATAAAAACTGAAACATCTCGACCATTTTGGAATAGACCTTGCTGGGAAAAAAAGTGTAATTGGCATAGATTTGTCTGCTGACACTATTAAGGTCATGGATTTTAATTGAGATCTTCTTCCACTGATGATAATTTTTATTTTATCTGATATTTCTAGGTAGAAARCATAGTTCAGCAATATAATGAATCCTGGGAAAGCCATGGAGTAAATGTCACCTTTTAGCCTTTCTGGGGTTTGACATTATTGTTCATAAAGAAGGTAAATTGTGGGGTTATTTATTTTATTTAACATTCTTCCTRTTTCTGATAATTGCAAAGTTTGTTTTGTCCAAACCAGGGGCTTTAAAGGAAAATCTCTCCACACCAGTTATAGTGCATAATAATACATATTAAATGTTAATTGTTATTCCTATTAACAACAATCTAAACTTCARTTTCTTTAAATTTCACAGATTTAGTGGAGGCAAAACACTTTTTCTTGCCATTGAAATGTTCCCCCATTGCTGAAAGAGCAGTGAGAATTTRTAAGCTGCTCAACTACAGAATTTGTTGTGCTAGACCAATTTAAAACTGTATTTATATCTGCTGYATAGGAAAGAGCAAGACAGAAAAGGAAAATTATTCTTTGGAAAATGACTAATATATGATAGGTATGTAAAAAAGCTTTGAGGCAACAATTACTTATGTAAGAAAGATATTTAACCCAATTAGATGGTTTCGAAATAGTTAAATGGACCAGAAAGAAAACTTAAGGTTTGAATAATTTTATATAGGCAAAATTTTCATCTTGAGTAGCGAGGAAGTTGGGASATTTTTAGACATCTTTAATGTGAAAACATTTTCTTTCCTTTGAAGGCTAGTGTTTGAGTCATCTCAAATTTCATCTGTCTTCTAAGAGGAAGACTGAATTTCCTCATCATGGCAAAGCCCTCCCTGCTCCATGACTCCCATGTAATACCAGATGCACTTGAAGTGTTCATAATGTTTTGTCTAACCTGTCCCTGGAAACTCTGTCAGGAGGGACATCCCACATCCCCCCTAAGCAATCCATTTGAGGGTCTAACTGTTTTCACAGATTTTAAAGTTTTATTCAATTGAAATTTATTTCCCATTGTTCTACTCWGAGAGAATATGAGGCACTTTTTATTCTTCTTCAGAATGAGATCTTTTACACATGTCAAGCTGACTGTCCCCAGGAAGACTCCTCTTTTTTCTAGGTTATTTTTGCCAAGGTCATGTTTCTTCTGTAGTCTTTTAGGTTTATTCTTCTTTCTTTCGCTTTTTATTCCTAAGAATTGTGCCCTCTGTTACTTCACAACTGTTCTCACACAAGCTGCCTTTCTGCAATGAATTTCTGTTAAGTTCTTTGAAGGTAGGGTTGGAACAGCTTGACAGGCTGTTTGTCACCATACCAGCTTTCTAAAAGATGCTTGGGTATTTAAAGTCCTCCATCAACACCAAGTCTTTCATCATACCTGATCTCCCAGGCTGGGTGCTCAACGGCAGCCTTCAGTATCAGATCACTCCTTCCAACCTTCTGTTACTGCCCAGAGATTTCAACGGGACTGTCATCCCTTCCATGCGGGACTGCAGAGCATACGTGCATGACCATGACACTTCCAGATTTGTAAAAATTCTCTAAGCCAGCCCCAGAAAGGCCCAGCATTTGTCAGGGCTATCATCCTAACATGAATAGATACAGCTTCACTACTGATGCCAGCCAGGTTTAGGATTGTATCAACATATGTCAAATTAGAATGCATCTGTTACAGGCTCTTTGCTGTTTTACTGCTACCCAGCTTCCAGCTCCCAGGTACCACACTGCCTGCCATGTTTATGTGACTCCTTTACATGCCGAGGGCTGTTATACTGGTGTAATTTATATACATCACCTGTTTTACAACATCACAAAGTGCCCYATTATGTGGGAGTCAGGCTGCCTTGTGCTTGGATCATTTTCTGACTCCTGCATCTGTGTAATGTATTCATTTCCAGCGCTGCTGAACTGTGCTTAGCCATCAGAAAGGTGGTTGTTCCAGGTCATCTTATTGTACAGTTCAGGTTTTCCATATTGACARAGCTCAAGTAAGATAAATATTTAAGTAGGAATAGTGTAGTAACATTTCTTTCTTTATTATAATCACATAGAAAAAAGAGCTATTACCTTCCTTCCCCCCCTGCTTAGCTCRCTGAAAGCATACATTTCAGTGCACAGAAAAACGGCAAAACTTCTTTATTCTCCTTAACGATAGCACACTAATGTGTGTTATCTGTGAGCAAGTTTATGTCCCTGCTGATCACCGTGGCTGCACAGTAAAGCATTGTTCTGCCTTCAAAGAGCTGGTGATTTACAGACCACACCACACTCTCTTTTAGGACCCTGTTCACACAGGACAGAACCCAGGTGGGGATCACTGAACCTGGCAGGATGCAGCGTCCATGTAAAGAGCTGGCAGAAGAGACCCCATCACACAGCCAGATTTTATTTAAAGAACTGATCAATTCAAAATACTTTCACTGCAACTATTCTGTGCACAAAGACCCCTTGCCCTTTAAAACAGAGTATATGATATAAATTGAACATCTCCATTCCGCAAATGAGGGCATTTTTTTTTAAAAAACAAGATCATTTGTAAGAGAATCTTGTTCAGTCATTTATAAATAGTCACCTCTGTAAACCAAGAAATAACCTTGTTTAAAAAAGTACCAACATTGTTGTTCTGTTGTCACCCTCTGGTAATTGAAAATGTGTTTCTGTCAGTTTCTCCTAAGATGGAATGTAATTCTTTCTAAGATCTTGATCTTAAATTGGCAAAAAAAAAAAAAAAAAAAAAAAGTCAGTGATAAAGGAGCCAGAAGTTGTTACTTGTACTTTGCACTGGTGATATTGCTACTGCCCTTTCTTATAATCTAAGACATTATTCTTACTGGCTCCTGGAGGGCAGCAGTACAGTCCTACTTTTTCATTGTTTTTTCCTCCTGCATTTCCTCCTACACTGCTTTGTACTGAAATGTGAGGACCTGCATTACAAAACAAACAAATTAATGCCCAAAATCATATAGGAGCAAATCTTGAAGTCTCACCTTAGCTTTCAGATTTGTCATACTCATACTAATTCAAAAAGGATTTTACTAAGCAGATCAGAGGAAGAATTAAGAAAAGCTTTGTGATTAAGGCAGGTCTTTATAGTTAGAGTAATAACAAACCCTCTGCTCCTCCGCTTGTGCTTCACAGATTTAATCTGATTCTGTTTTGTCTGGTCTTGTGGAATAAAATAATARGAGTATTTCTTGCACTGTCTGATTTATCTCCTGTCCTGAGAAAACAAAAATGCCCATAAAAAGGAGAACTAGATATGAGTTGAGGCAGCACTGAGAAATACAGCTTTGTAGCTTCTGTACTTGAGGTGCCTCATGCYCAACAAGATAGAGGAAAGGAGGCACCAGCATCATATTCAGGGCTATTTGCAACGTCATGTCCATCTTCCCCTTGAGCCAGCTCAGGTAACAGTAGAGAAGATGGTTTATTCCCAGAAAGCCCCTACAGATCCCAAACAGTGTTTTCTAAAAATAAACGGTTCCCCCTTTGGTGTAAGCACAGACCTCTTCTGCAGGTTACTGACAATGATAACAGATGTCTAACAAGCAACCATGTTGATCAATCCAAAAGAGTAGAAGGGAAGCCAAGGGAAGGATCATAGGCAAACTGCATCAGTTAGAGAAGCTGAGATTCCTCACTACAAACCCAATCTAAAAGGGCCAGTTTTGCTGGGCAATTTGTGGTGTATTAGTCAAGTTACAAATTCCAGGCTTACAATGTCATGGTTTCTGCTATTTTTTTCTTTCTGTATAATCACTACATCTGCCTTTTTTTTACCCCCTACCTGCCTTCACAACCCCCACACATTTTCTAATCTTTTTCACGACCCATAAATTTTTGCTGAATTTTTTTCTTGATTGATAGTGGAGGTTGGAGAATAATTCTTAAAATATCTTATGTGTTTTGGAAAGTTAAGAACTCAAAAAACACAGGACATGATCTGACTTGGAGGCTTGGTTTGCTATCTCTTAGCAAAGTATCATGAAGGCAATAAAAGTTTCTCCATAACTCTACCAGAATGTCTCACTTACATGAAAAGGTTACTGCAGGTCATGGGGGTAAGGCAATTCATTCACTATCATCCATTCCACCCAGGTCCTCTCTCTGCTGGGAGTGTGAAGAGGCTAACTGCATTCCAAAGGAAGATTTTAGATGTGGACACACGTCCTTTATGCTGTAGACTAGGACCAATGGTTCATATCCATTAGGCCAGCAAAAGAAAGCAATCAGATGGCAATGATTTTCAATCACTACTAGTTCAGGGTTAGATTCAAACAAGTGACCTGGAGGTGAAATGTTCCACATCCCATTACTGATCTTCTAAATTATTCTTCCCCCAGATGAGGCTTGACACACATAAAAAAAGTAGATTGTGAGGAATTGCAATAGGAAAACTGAGACAGCAGCTCATAATAGATGTGGATTTTGTAAGCCCTTTATGCCTAGGCAATATTGTTATGGTACAATGATAGGGCAGAATTATTGATTGTGTCTAGTGGGTCGTAACTGAGTAACCACATACAGCATACCCAGTTTATGAACTAATTCAACTACTTTACAGTGTGTGGCAATTTTTCTTTATATGAAGAAGCAGCTTATTAGACTTTCTATATTTCGGAACTATTTAAAATAAGGAATAGCTGACAAAATCTGCTTCCTCAAAGCAGAGTTTATTCCTAATTTTTTTTTCCTTCTTATAACTTCTCTAGTAACTAACTGATGGATAGGAACATTTTTCAGAAAATTTGCCCCTGGGGTGCAACCAAATCTGAAGAAGAGAAAAAGTGTTGTATCTCATGGAAGATATCATAGGAAATAAAGAATGGGGGGAAAAAATGAAAATCCAAAATAAAAAGTGCTATAGAAGATACTTTGGGGGACTGAGTTCAGTAAAATAGCTAAAAAATGCTTAGGCAGTTTCCTTCACTCACTGGGCAGTTATCTGCCTCACTGGAGAGAAATATAAACATTAAATGAGATATTTGAGGCAAAACTAACACTTGTAAGGACTTGCATAATTCTCTCTCTTCCCCTTCTGATGCTGTGAGACATTTAGCAGCTCCCACCAGGGCTCACCCCCTCCAACCCAGCCGCCTCCAGTCAAGGACCGAAGGTGCCACCAGTGCTAGACCATGACAGACTGGCCCAACTTCAAACAAGAGTCAACAGCTTTGTGTTTGTCCAGGCTTGAAATAATTCAACTCTTTGAGAGGAGGAACTTTTTGGAGATTTGTGGGGTTTTATGTTTGCTTAAAATCTAAACAGAACTTCTATTTAGAGCAGCTTTTGTTTGTTTGTTTGTTTGGGGTTTTTTGTTTGCTTGTTTGTTTTTTCAGGGAGCAGGCAGCCGTAAGAAGTGAAGATCTAGCAAAGAATTTTTTCTTTTAAATTCCCACCTCTGGCAAACAGCTCATGCAGCAAAGAGAAGGCACACAAAGGAGCTGGAGGAGTGAAAGTGCTCTGCTCTAAAAATATGTGACCGTGAGTGATGTGGAAAGAGGCAGACAGGGAAGTGAGTGTTAGTAACACTTCTGAGGATCAATCAAGTGCTTGCCTTTCTGCTCTCACTTGAACTGTGGTGTCACTTCTACAGGACTGTAGACAACTGTTTGTTGGAGCGCTTACAAAATCCAGCAGTTTCTCTTTTCAGGGATTAATGAAAAATAGCAACTAGGGGAAGAATAAATTGCTTATTCTACATAAGAAAGGCTGGCTGAGTTTGGCATCAAATAAAACTTTCATCACACAATACAAGATTGCTTGTGCACTGAGAAACCAGATAGGCTGTCAGAATTTAGATCCAAACTGACTTTGAGGTGCATTGGGACCTCGGTTATACAATTAAGCCAGAGGGAATATAATTCCTCACAGTATTATCCAGTCCATATATAACTTGAAGTTTGTCCTCTAATACTTATTTAGGATGAGCTAAATCATTTGTCTCTCCACTGACTACAGAAGGAACTTGGACAGCTACCTTGGAATTACAATCAATTTTTGATAGCTCACATAAGGGGAGGTGGAGCTGACCTGTAGTATATTTCATATAACCAGTATCCTACTAAAATTTATTTTTCAGAATTAAATTTAAGGAGTGGAGGAGGAGAATTTTGCAAGTAAGGCTTGAAATAGACAGACACTTAGCAAGATAGAGACTAAAAATTATGTTCCTGAAGGTGACCCAAGGGAGAAGGCTTGCTTTCAACAGCAGCCAGATGGTATTTGGGGTGGGATAGAGGGAGCAGGACAAGMGGGAGAAAAGATTTTTAAAAGTCTTATTCCATATGTGGCTGAATAATAGAAAGTATGTTAGGAAAAATAAAAAGCCACCAAATCATCAAAACTACCCTAATGTGGCTGTATTCTCCAGCTGACTCAGTGAGGTACTGGAGCCTTTTAAGCCCAGTTTGTAAAGATTCAGCAGACCACATCTTGGAAAGATTCACAGCAAGAAGTTTGCATTTCTCACCTCTAAGCTAAATTTAAGTCTCCATAAACATACCAGTGTTTGTCCCTCAAATGCTGTCCCTAGTAGTGCTTCTCCTAGTAGTATGGCCTCTGTTGTGTTATTCAGCATCACTGTTTATCAAGAACGAAATAAGGATGATTAAAGGAGAGGGAAGGAAAAAAAATGGATGAAAAGCACCATCCAATCTACTCAGTCACTCGGGCGATAAAAATACCTAAATGTCTGAAAGGCAGTTATATTGCACCATTGGTTTGATTGGTCTACATATCAGAAAATTATCATTTACTTAGCAAGGAAGTGTTCATACGTCAGTGTCAGGATATCTCTTGTGCTGATAATGTGGAGTAAGAAATGCATAAGCTTTTACAACCACAGGAAAGAAGRCTAATAATAAGAAAGCAGATTAAGCTTTTACAACTGAGAAACTAACTCCCAGCTACAGAACACCGTTGCTCTGAAACAAAACTGCACCCTGACAGTTTTTGTTTTCTAGAGACTGACACCACTCATGGCTGCAGACAGGAGAGGAAATACACCAACAGAAAKCTACCTRTGATATACTGGCCAGGAGACACTATTCAGATGCTGAGCTTCTGCCTCTATTCCTGCCAAAGCRTTGCRGGGTTAGACTGGGAGATTATACAAACAACTTTTTAATCACTTCARCTTTTCCTTCCATACTGTAGAGTCTGATGGTGATTTTGGCACTTTCATGCCTGGCTGGACAGGTTTTGTAGAAGGGAGGAGCAGACAAGTTTGACAACTTTCACGCTTCATTAAGTTCAAAGATTAAACTATGTGCAAATCCATGGACAACCTGGCTGAATRTTGACTTGCATCTGTGTATTGGCATTGCTACTTGTAGTCAGTCAGCTTCAGAACAGTCTTTTCAAATTCCCTTGAGTAACCTGCTCAAGGAGAAGCTAAATACTTGAAGTCAAATCAAATTACCTCTGTGCAGAGTGGCTATGTAGCCAGCATTGTCCAATTTTGGTCAGTCTTGGATGCTGTCACACCATTTCTTTAAGTGCCCAACAGCAAACTGATGAAATATGCAGAAGCATGGAGATTAAACCATATGCTCAARATGTTATACCTCATGTTATACATGTTATACCTTGCCATTGACAGCTTAATTTTCATGTTTGTGAATTTTGTGATCTTGTTCACCATAACCAGCATATAGATATATGAAGAACTAACACTTGCTTATCTGAGGCACTTCAGCTGAATTAATACAAGTAAGAACCAAAAATCATTCTTTTAGAATATCAAGTGTGATGTGAAATGAGAAAGTGAAAGCACAGATCAGTTCTGTGCAGTCCCATAAAAGCATGTACCCTGTTATCCCCACTGTTTGTCTGTAGAAACTGGAGGGTCTGCTGAAATAAAAGTGATTTGAGCAACCAAAGGGAATTTTTCAAGCTCAGCAGTTGAAATGTGTTACACTGCCATATCTTTGCCTAATTCTGGCTCACAGAGCAAGCACACTGTTTGTCAAGATCACAAAGTGCCCGAAATTTAAGAGCTCAGAAGTCCCAAAGTCCACCCTCCTCCTTCCTTTGCTATGCTGCTTGCTGTGAAAAGAAAAATATTGGAAGGTTTTGAGAGGCTCCCCAGATTGACGTCTGCTGTTCGATACCCACCTAATGAGCTGCTTAACAACTGTTACCAAAATTAATGAGTCAAGTCACAGTTGTAATTACCATATTGCAGATCACAGTATTGTATTAGATTACCATGGACTTCTATTTAGGAATATTTACACCATGACGACTGTTTAAAATGTGCTCCAGTGTTTCAGCAGATTGCATTGCCTCATAGCCCATATTTATTAGACTAGGCAGGAGTCACAGGAGCCTTATCATGAATTCTTTGGCTCTAGSTTGTAGGGATCAATGAAGAGCCAATCTCTTTATATTAAGAATATCCAGGTATTGAAAAATGCACAAATGTTAAAAAGACCTTAACTGTACGTGTGAGCATACACAGMAAAGGAGCAAGTATCTGGGTGATGAAAACAGCCATCTGAGGCCAGAAGCAAATGCTCCATTTTTAGGATATATTAGTACAACCGGGCATAAATTAGTCTGATTTAACTCCTACTTCAGGAAAGAAGCACAATGCTCAGAATATAGTGCTCCAGCAATTTAGGATAACCAAGCACATTTTCCTTATACAGAGCCATGCTTTCTTCTGTTCAGAAAGAGGTAAGAAACAGTTCTACACAACAGCATCCTATACATTATCTTGAAAAGGCTGTAATTCCATCTTCCTCATATTTCACTGACTGCTAATGAGAGATTATAAAAGATAGACAAACAAATCTTCTTTGCTTCATGACATCGGGATGATGTGAAAATGGTCAGGGTTCTTGAGCATTTGGATTTATCTCCTATTTGTTTATCACTAAAAGGGTTCAGTAGGCTCTGAAACGTGTATGTGTGAGTCCAAATATTTTCATTATATAATATATATATATACACACATACGAGGCATCTGAACAAGTACAGCAAACCAGCTGTTCAAGGATTGCCACTGTCCCTTAAAGGCAGGTATCACAACAGGGAAATGCTTCCTACAGCCTCTCCTCCATCTGCACAGTCCCATTACTTTTCTGCAGCCCCCACCACCTCACTGTGTTTATGAAAGAGGGCTTGCCCATGCTACCTCCTGCTCCTGTGCAGGTCACTGGCAAGCTACAAAACTGGGAGGTGCATACACTGCCTGATGGATAACTTAGAGGGACTTGCAATGAAGGAGCATTTGGAGCACTTGCCTTTGAATCTTGAAAGGGCAATTTCAGAATGACTGGTCTTGGTTCCCCCATTTCCTTTTCCAAAGAGARCCTGTTAGGACAGATAAATGAGGCAAGTCAATAACATCCATYGAGACAGGATATATTGAGCCAATTCAAGGGTAGGTGGGGAGCAGCTGTGGTCCTGCCTGTGAAATACTACTGTTGTTGCCATTGTGCAGTGAGTCATCAAGCCCCCTCTATTTACACCTTCATATAAGTGCTAGCAAACACTGATTTATGTGCTGAAAGCTGAGAACTGGGGAATGGCCATGTTAAAGAAAGAAACACAAGCACATACATGCACAGACCAGCAACCTATCTTCTRTTAGTCCAGGAGAATTTTAAGCCACAAAGACCTGAAACAGATTGACATTTTATTACTTTTGAATTGAGGACAGCTTTCCACTTTAAAGGCTCAATTATATTGCTGGGCTTGTTTGCTTTTTATGATTTTGGAAGATGCCATGGTAGCTTGGGCAATGAAACAGAGMTTAGGCTATGTGCTGGATTTCAAGCCCTGAATTGTAATTTACAATTTTAATCAATCTGGTGCCTGAAAAATTATTATATTTACATTTGAAGTGCAAAATTATAAGGACTGATATCTGATAACATGGCTCAGATTTCTGCCTAGTTTTACCTCTTGGAGAACATGGAGTTATCCTGAGAAGTATGCAGTTGCTGGTGTTTTTGTGAAGTTCAATAGATTAATGATTTCTGACATTTAGCTATAAATAGCTGATAGTCTGTAAAATACATTCTATCAAACATTTTTGAATGGGATATCTACTGTGATTTTAACTACGAGAAATGTAATTATTCGGATAACTAGACAGAGACTTTGATTTGTTTTCTCTCTACCTGCAGAATTGCTTGTTTTACTCGCCTAGTGCTTTAATAATCTAYTGACCTCCTCAGGAAAGAGAAACCTTGCTGCTAAAGATCATTCACAGTGTGGTTATAGGAAGGTTTTGAGACAGATGCTTTATGTGAGGCAGTGCCAGGGTGCAGCAAAAATGTGTGTTGGRACCGGTGTTTACCACTTCCTGTGTGTTTTAGAAGTGTAGGAAAGCATCAGTAAACATTATGTGTCCAAGTCTTCATTTGAAACCATGACTGTCCAGGAAATAGGTTCTTCCTAACTGAGGAGCTTCCAGAACACTGGACCCTTTCACTGCTGGATGAGAGAAATCAGATTTGTTTCAAAGTATTATTTAGTAGATCCCTATAAGGAGAGGGAGTGCAAGAGAAAGGGAAG